>JAHREE010000128.1:2545867-2812646 GCA_033628505.1 Tringa tobata
CTTAAAAAAAAATAGGGTTGCTCTTTCCATTCCTCCTAATCTGCCTGTGTGCGTGGGGAAGAGAATGTACGTACACACAGATATTCTCGTACCGGGATCGTATTTTATTTTGTCACTTGATATGCCTCTGTCAGGCAAGGCAGGACTTTCCAGAGTTTGAAATAATCCAAATTCAATCACTTTAAAGCTGCTACAATATGCAAGTCCTGGCAGCCGTTTTAAATTAATGGAACATCAGATGTGCTCTGATCCTCTCAATTTCCTTGGGCAAGGGAAATTCTGCTGCGGTGGTAGCGGGAGGGGAAATACAGGGCTATCAGTAAAATAAATGTCAGCTTTTGTCTGCTGATAAAAAAATGCATACAGCAAAAAAAAGACACAATATTTATTGCTCTGTAATTAAAATGTATTTCTCTATGCTGTAAGGATTATCTTAGTGGTTTGGACAAGCGAACACTGGAGCCTGATCTGCATGAATGGACATTAAATTAAACCAAAATACAAAACTGATTTTTATTTGGGGTTTTACAAATGCAGCTAAATATTTTGTTTGGGTGTAGATATTTATTTTTTGTACCTGCTGGTGTGTTTATCAATAAAAATATTAGAATGCCAACCTCGAAAGCTCAGTCCCAGGGCAGAGAAGGGATTTTGGCAAGAACAGGGGGGAAAAAAAATAAATTCCCATAGCAAGGTGCCAGCCTATGCAAATGCACTTGGTTTGGGGTTTACTTTGAAAGTGTAAACATTTGTTGAGTTTGTCAAAAGGTTTGCAGATTTGGGAACCTTTTGATCAAACCTGGGCTGTGTTTTGAGGAAACCTGTACTGGAATACGGTTTTCAAGATGCAATTCAGTGGCTTTGCTTTTGAAACACAAACAAGCCCAAAAATTCAAATCAAGGCTCTGAGCCTTTGCACAAGCTGTTATGGTTCATGGTTTTGGCTGATCTGTAGGGCATATCACCCAGGGCTACGTCCTGGCTACAGGGCCCCACGTTTCATAAAGTCTTTTTCCTGAAACAAAAATACAATACAAGCTGTCAGAGTTAAATTGAGGACAAGCTATTTCTTTAATTCTGATTTTTTCAGTTATTTGCTTTATACGAGGAGAGCCTGGCTGCTTCTGTGCTAACTGGGACTCGCATTGCCAGACAGTATGTTTTAAGTTATTTTTAAAAATACTGAGTTTTGAAGGCTCTTAAATCCTTTGATGTAAATGAAAATAAAATCATAGTTTGGAACCTAACAGAGACTTTTAATCTTGATCTTAAAAGCATGAATCATAGTACAGCACAGAGTAAAACTATTTTCTGTCCTTTGCACTCATCTTCTCTACACATACTGATATTTGATATTTACAGGTGGCAATTAGACATCTCAGGTAGTCCCAGTGCCTCGTGCCAAGCTCTGTACATAGTTACTGCCTCACAGTCTATGGCTGAGATTTCCACAGCCTTGCTGTTTTTCTCATTTAAATATGACATTTCAAGCAAGCCTGATTAAAACAAAGCAAAGCAGAAGCAGAATGTCTCAAATTCCACGTGCGTAACATTATGGCAACAAAACTTAGACTGATTACTGTCTCGGAGGAGGAAAACTAGTGGCAAGGTAGGGACGTTGCAATAAAATTACAGAAAAACTTCTCCCATAGCCACCCTGGAAAACTCAGCTGTCATTTTCTGCCAGAGTTGGGGCAGAGCCTGAGCCCACCTCCAGCCCCGGGAGAAAGCCCGACTGACCGGCAGCTCCCTGGGGTCTCAGAAGCACAGCCAGTGCACGGATGCCAGCTTTCAAATACTGGAGGAAAACTGACCAGCTGAAATACATATTTTTTTTTTTTTAAATCAGATTTTCATACTGTAAAATTCTGACAATGCTAAAAGGAAAGCATCCCCTCCCAAATGTGCTGGCAGAGGCGTCCCTTGCTTTTGGCTACCTGGAGCAGGGGTTAGTGGCTACTGAGATGCTCCCTTGGGATGGGCACTCGGCAGTAGCGGCAGGTACCAAACCCCATTGCCTCTTTCAATGGTCCCCAAACAAAGGTAACAGTGAACCCAACTGAAGATGCTCTCCTCAGCCCAAAGTGCTCTACTGAGATCCTCCTCCAACCCAACAGCCTGGCAGCCGCAAGGGTTGCAGGTGGCAGTGGCAGGTTGCAGGCAGATATGTTGGAGGCCTTCATTGCCATGGTCACCCCAAGAGCTGTCTGGAAGCTGTTCACAGCCTGTGAGTGCCCCTGTCTGTGATAAGGCACAGGCAGTGGTGGGAAGGGGTACTGGGCCCTTCAGGTGTGCCATGGATGCTCACAGGTTGCTTTTTTTCTCCAGGATCCTGCCATGGTTTTTGTCCCAGAAGAAGAGGCTGTGATCAGCAAGAAATAAATTCCAGCCTTTGTTTACAAGTTGCACAGTCTCCTCCCAGTGAGTCTGAAGACGCTTTCCATCGTTACACCCGCCAACAAATCACAACAGAATGAACAATTAAGATGGAAGTTCATCCTACCTATACAAGCCAGGCATCGAATCCCCATGTCTGAATCCTTCTGGATTTAAAATTCTCCATTACCTCCACTGGAGTTTTAAGGCGAAGAATTTCAAGATTCGTCCCTAAATAAAAAATGCCAAATTAATATAACAGCATGGTGGAGTTTCCATTTACTGCACACAACAGTAAAGATATTCAGACTTATGGCTCCCACTGCAATTGTAATTCAGTTTCCTTGCTCATACATAATGTTTTTATCTACTCTGAATGGGGTTATCTTTAGCTTCTTAACAAGCCCATATAATTCAGCTGTCACAGTTTCCATAAGAACAATACCTTGGAATTTCCTGCCTTTAATTTGGTCTAACTCCTGTCTATAACATCGCATTAGCGATCTTTCCAACATGTGTGGTGACTATGAAATCAATCATTAAATACATGTTACATATATATATTTATAATGTTCAACTATTTGTAGAGGTAACGTCTCAAAGTAGTGTAAGGATCTCATTTTGATAAATCTAGCTGCCCCAGCTGGGCTGCCTCCTCTCTGTTTCAGGCTTTGCAGCTGAGCTATTCGCTGTGAAGGAAATTCTCCTGCCCAAGCAGAAACAGACAACAGAGATGAAACTGCCCCAAGTCCTTTCCCTACCTTTGCTGCCATAGGGACTTTTCCTGTTGCCTGATCACAGGAAGGTGGTGGTCCTCAAGACAGAAATGCCTCCTGGCACAGACAGCAGCACCCTACCTGCCGCAGAAGCACGTTAGGGGAGCTCACCCAGACACCCCGTTGCACTGAGCTGTGCCCAGTCCCTGAGGAGAGACTGCTATTGCTGTCTCTGTTTTGTAAGGAAACGAGGCAGGACATTTAGCAGTTGAGACCTGAGGTTTCCCAATTAGCCATCCAGTAGCGTATTGACAGATGGCTGTTTCTATTTTTGCCTCCCTTACTCCAGGCCCATTCATTCAGTGTGCTCCTTTTAATTACACAGAACCATGTGCCCAAAACCTTGTCCGCATTTTCCTGAGTGTATTAGTTGGTCTAAGAGGAGATGCAGGAGATGTTACCTTTCCCTAAAACACTGCTTAACAGTTTCACCATTTGTTTTGCAGCATTAAAGATCTCCAGTTTGACTGATTGTATCTGGCAGTTCCCCTGAGCTTCAGGAGACCAACAGCTCTTCACAGAAGAGCAAGTATCATCTCTCCCTTGCCCTAAAGTGTCCCCCCCCACACCTTACATACCTGCAAGCTGAGCTGGCAAGGAGTGGCACCAGGGCACAGCAAAAAGCAAGAAAGATTTAGCACAAGGCAACCTGGATCGGCATAAATTCAGGGGCTCGGGGCTACCTGGGCAGACCCAGCACCATGCACGCAGTTTTAAAACTGCTTGCCATTTTGGGAAGGACCTCAACCTGGAGCCCACCATTGTTATGCTGCTTACAGGGAATGGCTCTCACCCGTTTATCTCCTGTTCACTTGTGATCAATGGCCCTATGGAAAAACAGTATCAATAACAAATAAGTATCAAATGATCTGCTCTGTCTCTCCAGCCCTGGCTATAATGAAGACCATCAGGTGGCACAAATTACTTCACCTTAGTCATGTTGATTTTTACCAGCTGGGAATTTGGCCGAAGTTTCATTTGGTTCATGAAGGAAATAAACCATATTCTATCATTTCTGAGTTGACAACACAGGTAGTCCACAATTTCCACAAAATCTGGCTGGAGGGAGGGTAAGGCTGTTTGCATTGACCAGATGGCACAAGCATAGTTTACCAAGCATTGAAAAAATATCCAGCCACTGAGAGGCTGCTGCTGGCTTGGTTGGGGCTCTGGCAACAAATCTCTGCACGAACCCAAGCTTTCTAAAGAGTCTGCAAGAAGATGCGAAAGCCTGTCCAAGGCTGAGCAGGCAGTGCCAGTGACACAGCAGATGCATATGTTTCTAAGAATACTGAGGGGCAGCCTGGCACTCCGGCGACTGCTGGAAGCTGCACTGCACATGCACACGCAGCCACGGCTATCATTAGGGTTTTGCTGCTTTGGCACCTCTTCCTAATTTACTTAATTTCTATTTATACCATTCTGTTTCTGTTTTGAGCCTTTATCAGATGCTGACATGTTTTGCGCAGAGCCAAACTTTGGAAGGAGGCTTTGGAAAGAAGTCATTTAAGGGGAGCTTATAAATGTCAGAGCACTGGGAAGGGCCATTCCCAAGCAAAGGGTGGCCACTGTAACTGCAAAAAGGCTCTTGGGCCAGTTTTCTCCAGGGCTAGGCCAGTGCTCTCCTGCCTGGGGGAAGCAAGTCCCTGAAGGATTGTGGGACATACTGGAATGTCTGTGAGGGCTAATGGCGGGGGGTGGGAGAGAAACTAACCTTGTTGACAGCAGCTTTCCACACCTGGGTCTGAACCTCCATAGGAATGGGTAGTAATTGTGTTCACCTGATGAGTACTTCTGAAACAAACCACTTGGTTATTGGGATCATAGTGCAAAGCGTAGGCAGAGGATGGAGAGTAACTCTCTGTTACCTCCATCTGTGACCCAGTGACATGCTTGTCACGGCTTGGCTGGAGGACATATGGAACTCCTGAGAAACCGCTTCTAGGGAAAAGCTATACATGTCATGTCTGAACAGCGCTGATCGACAGTTTCGGTGGTTAAAACTCTGAGGGCTCAAATACAAGTAGCAGATGAGAAGAACACAGCTGTTGATGTTGACATGTTGCTGGCCTTATGGAATGATGATAAACAGCTGGAAATGCACGTGATGCACTGGGGAATAGGGATGGAGTGAAGAATTTCAGGCTCGCTGGAACATCACAAATGAAAAGGCGATCAACTGAGGACACTGAATTCTTCCTTTGCAAATCATTTGTAGGCCTTTCACTGCTTCACACTGCAAAGGGCTTCAGTACTCTGGCTTTGGGAAGATGCACGTGGCAAAACTACAGGTTTCCAGGCTGGCTGAGCCTGCACAGGCATCCTCAAAACCTCCCAATACAGCAAAAACATTCAAGGTGGATGGATATCTTCAGGCAGAAGAAAAGACAAACCCCATTTCTCTGCTTGTGGATGACTGAGGAGAAGCCGTAGAATGGGTTCACAGTAGAAAGTCTCCTTCCTTGGAGAAGCTTTTTTTCTTTTTTTTTTTTTCTTTAATAATTACACAATTAGCAAGTCCTCTGTGCAGAGCAGTCCCAGGCTTCAGAGCACACTGCTCCCCACATGTTCAAGGCCAGGTGTGTCACTGACAGCTGGAGGACTTCTCTTCAAGCCGTTCCCCAGGGGTACCAGCTACTGAGGGATCGAAAGCCCTGTCTAGAGCTACCTTAAAACTGGGGAGCTTATCTCTGTATTTCAGTGGCGTCTGGTGTTGTACTCTGCCATAAGTTTTAATTGTTGCTGTTCTGAAGAAAGCCTTTGTTCAATACAACTGCCTACTTCATGATGACATCATCCAAGACTGTGGAAAAAAAAGCACAGCCTGGAGTAGTCAGGCATGTGATGATGTATAAATAGCACTGACAGAACAATATTATAAACTCTATTGGTACAGCTGGGATAAAAATAGCAAGTTGCTGATTCATCTAAGATATCGGCTAGAGGGATGGCATGAGGTTCAGCTACAATAAACCTTCTCAGCTAAAAGCATATTACTTCACCATGAATCAGCTGCTCAGATCTTTCATTCTTTTCAAAAAAGCACCTGTCTCTTCCTACTCGGTCCTCCATTACTGAACACATGAAATATAGGGCCTGATTTTATTTCTGGTTCCCTTACACTGAAATACGTTGCAGTCAGAGAGTTCTCTAAGGCTTTCTATACATGCAGGAAAAGCAGAAGCATTTCTAAAACTGCTTGCCAAGTGCTTGGTAACAGCAAGGTTTATGTTATTGTTCACAGCTATGTCTCTACTTTGCCTGCCCGTAGAAAAACAAACAAGGGACCATTATTTCAATAAACCTGGAAATACTAAGCCGCGCTTCCAACATCTCTGAATGTGTAATGACTAGTTCATTTTATGGCTTTCAACAAGGACACATGCAAAGTCAAGTACACATCCACATACAATGTGCTTTTCAAAGGGACAAAACAAAACCTCACACACCAAGCCTAGAAATACATGAATTAAAGGAAAAAAAGAAGCCAAGAGATGAGTGACTACTCCTTGGAACACATCAGCAGCCACTACTTGCACTCTGTCTCCACAGCCCACAATGTATGCTTTTATTTAACTTTTTAAGTACCTGGACTGTAACATCAGCCACATGGATGCTAATGCCCCCTCTTCACCGGAAGACTGTGGACTGTAGTACCAAAAACTAGTGCTAGAGCTGCAAATTCTGAGGCAGCTGCTCTTGGGAAGCAGTCTTGGACTGCAGCCTGTCTGCTTCCAGAGCATGTGTTGTGGTACAAGCAGCTGCCCAGTGTAGGACGCTAACTGGCCACAGCCACAGATAAACAGCCAGCTCCAGGAATCCCTCTCCTGCAGCAAATTCTCACCCACAACATGGCCACCATATTTTTAGACACAATTAAAAGAGGTCTTAAATGTTTAACTTTCAGTTTTTAACAGTAAAACCATATGGCAAAAAGAAGCACATTTAAGAAATGGTAACTTGTAAACAGGAAGATTATGAGGTTCCTTTCCCTTTGTGCTGGGCAAGCTCCTCTGTAATCAGTACAATCCTGCTCAGTGCATTGACTTGGGCTAATGAGTAAAGTCTGGACACTCACAGCTCACTCTTTCATCTCCTGCGTGACTCACTGTCCCCTACTAACCCTTCCATTGCTTGTGCATCACCTTGTGATCATTGCATAATGATGACAGAATCTCTAGCTGTGCGGAAGATGACAGGTCACCCTCTACTTGTGAACACTTTCCTTCTGGATCTTCATGGACAGCGAGTAACAGAAATAAGCTCTAATAAAAACAATTGCTTTGCAATTTAGCACCCATGATACCATTTACTAGCAACCTATTAAGTTTCTGTGTGCCAGCAACTTAAGTCCACATTCTGTTCCTCAACAGCATGACTTCAGCATGTTCCTCAACTGCATGATCATCATCCACATGAGTATCACCTACATGGACATGGACATACCAGCCCCATTAGAGCAGCTTGCTTTGTACAAGTGGAGCGCTTTATCTACTGACTGCATCTTGGTTTGTATCAAAGCTAAGATGCTTGTTTAGGACCATTAAAATGAGCAAGGCTTATACAATTATGGAACTTTATATTAATTTTTAAAACTTGCAGATGTTGCAATCTGTACATATGGGAATAGCGCCAAATGTTATGATGACAGGAAAAAGTTATATTGGCTGAGTTTTAAAAGTGAGGAAGCAGGAAAAAGGAAAATCTCACCCTACCACTATCAAGACATTACATGTATCTTGTTTTGCACGCAACTTTTACTTAGCAGTTTTGCATTTCTGATAGCAAGTTAATCAGCTAATGCTTTTATGAGCACAAAACCAATAAAATAGCGTGGGGGGAAGGACAACAAAAAGCCTTATTTGCCTTTGATGTATTTTTATATTCACTAAATCCTTCTTGCTATGCCCAGGGAAGACCTTTGCTGCACATGAGTTTCAGAGAGCAATGCCAGCCGTGATCCTACGTAACTGGTACTTTTGTCAACATCCTCCTCTGGGGCAAGCAGTGCTGGGAAGAGCACCCTCCAGGATGATGCTGTGCCGCTCTGCAGCATCTCAAAGAATTTGCAGCTCTAGCATTATTTTGGTTGAGGCTGCTGGTCGATCAACATGCCGAGGTGCTTTGCAGAGAGCATTTGATGCTCAATGATCTACATAAGCAACATATGGTTTATATTATCAACATCTCCTTTGTATTCCAATTGCATGTCAGTACTGGTAGAACCTACTGATGCTGAGACCAGCTTCAGCTTTGAAGCTCCAGACAATAACAAAATAACCTGCTATTTGTTTATGTTAGTAATAGAATCTACCAACAACTATGATTTGATCATGGCCTTAACAAGAAGGCTAGCCAAAGGAAACCTTCTTAATAAATAGGAGATGAAGGAAGCGGATGGGTTGTCTGTGGATTTTCTAAATCTAGTCCAAGAAGCTGATGGTTATGCATTAAAGTCTTAAATTATTTTGGACCCCTGCTTTCCAAAAGATTGCTTGGAGGACAAAGAGATTGTAGCATTCGCCTCTTCCTAGGATAAAGGTTTTGAGAGATGGAGCAGAGCCAAACACTACAATTGTTGTTTACCCTAATCCATTAGAGGCAGTCAAGGAACAAGGGTGGATGCACTGCCCCAGCATGGCAGGGTCTCCTAACTGCTGTCTTCCCTCAGCATCCCTCCCTGCTTCTCCTCTTGCTCCACCTCTATTCCTTCTGCCACGTGGTCAGCCGTATGGATTATCATCTCCCTTGGGGCTGGGAGAATGAGCGCCCTTGTATTGCACTATAAAGCCATCCGGGGGACTGCAGCTGCATGTGCATAATCACCAGGTAGTTTATTGAATGGAGAGATATATATTTGTGTTTATCTAACATAGCAATGCCACCACAACCATAGGCATGCTACATTGGAACAGATCGAGTGTACTTTTTGTATATAATCTGTCCTTATGCATTAGTGTTGCATTTCCAAGGTAGAAAAAAGCTGGTTTATAAAGCACTCCTAAACAGACAGTTTCAACTTTTGGCATCTCTTCGCCAGTATCTCCACCAGTGGCGAATGTGTGAATGTAATGTTGGCTCACCACAGCCTGGCTCAATGGATTTTACAATAGAGCATTCTGATAATACCATAGACTTACTTGTAAGACTTATAATATAGCAGCACAATTTATTCCAATTTCCAGTTTAATGGAGCCTTTCTGATTATTTTCACAGCATTGTACACGGATTTTTTTTTTTCCTGCTGCACAAAAGGGAAAAAAAGCCCTAATGTGTTCCTGAAATGCCTTGTGAAGTTAATGTGACTTATTCTCTATCATCGAGAGAATGACACTAGAATGAATGAAAGTCAATATTTTTTCTCAAAGTTTTTTAACATTCAGTCCTCATACGGCATAAGGGAGTAAACTCTCAATTACATAAAGGCAAATACAGAGAAATCCGTCAAAGTCAATAGAGTTATTCTGGACACCAGAGTAATTTGTCCCTTGGTATGATTCTGTCTCCAAAATCCACTCTGAATGTCCATAACGACTGTTTGCTATTCACTTACATTTTTAGCTCTGTTATAATTCTAATTTTTTCCATGTTTCACAAATAGCTGGAGCCAGTTTCTTTCAGATGATGCTGTTTCCCCAACTTGGCTTCCCTATGAATAACCTCCATCATCACTATGCTACTTTTGCTCGAATGTTTCGTTTTTAACAATAAACATTTATCCCAGATGCCTTATTTTCAGCTTCATTAAATGTTTTACTAGTTCATCTTGAGTCACGTCAATATTTACCTTGGACATGGCTCCGTATCCTTTAGTTTCTAATACCAGAATTCTCCAGACAAGCTTATTGTTCCTGGCTTGACTTCTCCAAGTCACAGCTTAAAACTTTTTTTGACATACTAAATAAGATGCAAATTCACCCAACTATTTGCTTTGCCGCATGCTGCCAGGTATGCCTATTCCAAATGTCTCTGAACTGATTTACTTTCATTTCTGTGTACACATGGGCCCCAGACCTGTACCCAGTTACTACAAGGTAACTTCAAAGCCATTTACTCACAGCAATTAGCAGAAAAGAAAGCAGAAATCAGATATCAACCTGTTGGGCATAGTACTACAACAGACCATTTCTACTGACCTTTTGCATCCCAGAGAAAGGGTGTCAGGAAACCAGCCAGCCCCTGAGAGATGGGACAGCGCTTCTTCGCTCCAGCTCTTTCCCCTGCTCCTGACCAGCAGGACCAACCGACTTGTGCTGAGCTGTGCGCAGCATGAAGGTCATCGTCCTGCTTCTTGTACTCACCTGCATTCCGAGCAGGTCAGAAGAAACCTTGTTAAAAAGAGAGCAGCAGCAGGATGCCATGTTCACCAGACAGGAGGACAGCAGCACTGTGGAAGTTCGTTCTCTAGCAGTATCTGTAAGAGAGGTAACAGTAGTAACAAAGATAGAGGAGAGGTGATGTTGAGGGTCACCTGGGAGCAATACAGAGCCTAGGGAGGATGTAAAGGCGAGTGAAACAGGCTCTGCCCCTTCGGCAGCTGTGTAAGAGCAACCTTTGGCTTTGGCAAGAGGTTGGCAACAACTGGCGTACGGCAACAAGATGTGTAAAGGGAAGCAGCAGAGGGCATGGGCAGGAGCAGCACAGGTGTTTCAGGGGAGGTAATGGACAGCCAGTCTGCCTGTGTGGGACCCCAAAATACCTCAGAGTGCTCATCCACAAACAGTCCTGAGCTGTCGCCCACAGAGCCATCGGCACCCAGGTTGATCCTTACTGCTGTAAGCGTGCTTGCTTGAGAAAGGTTATTCTAAATACGTACAAGACAACCGGGAACAAAAGTTTGAGAACTGGAATTTTCTTGATAATGTTCTCGATTTTTATACTGAGTTTACTTCAGGTCCTTTTTCAAAGCAGTAGCACAAAAAAGGTAGTGTGAGGTTTGATATATTTATATTTTATATTCATGTACTGCACCGGAATAAAACATTTTGAATTTTATATTGGATATAAAAAAGCAAAGGTGTCAAGCTGGGAAAGTGCCTTGAAAATAACAAAAGACTTTATATGGGATTGTTTGAGGTCATTTTATCTGTTGTTCCTGACAGTATTTAAATACCTCCTCTCAGTTTGAAATGCCTTTGGTTGTCACTCACTGGAATCAGTGGTGGAGACTAGCAGGGTGGCTGGGCATGCACCACAAGGGGATACATGAGGAAAGAACCACTCAGATTTTCAGAGATCTCCAAAGTGAATATTATACCCGCTCCATCAACCCACGTTTGTCAAGAGGTGTCAACGTGGCCTTGAGAAACCACAAGCCACGTTCTTGTGTGAGGGGAGACAATTTCACATCATGCTGACTTCTCTGAGCAAGGTACTCCTAGGAGCAGGTCAAGGAGATGGCTTTAGATCTCAACCCAGGTGTGCAACAGTTTTAAGCCTTAATCCAGGTTATTAAACTGAGTTCACAGGGCAATGATTTCAGTGACTGTTACACATGCAGATACACGGGGTTAGTTTTGAAATACTTCACCTGGGTGCTTCAGCAACAGCAGCAGAAGTAAATAATTTCTATACTTGGCCCACATGCCATTGCTACCATCCCAGAAAGAGTACATCTGCAGAGTGTAATGAAGCTAATATTTCTGTGCACCCTAAACCACATTATAGCTTAAAGACTGTTCCCCTGTGCTTTGACCCAAAAGTGCTGTATTGCCAAGAGGACAATTGAGGTTTTATTTGTTTTTGAAAGAACTTGCTCACCTCTAAAGCAGAGGTAGTCATTTTCCTCTTTTGGTCTAAGCCAAAATCGGAAGGACAGCTAAGTTTAAAACTGGGATGTTCAAATTCCCTTCTCTGCCCTATGTCCCCCTGCGCGTATACTCCAGCAAAAAAACCCAGCTTGGTACAGGAAAGGAGATGCAACAGGATGAGGGACAACTGTTTCCCACAAACACATGCAGCCAGAAGATAAAAGGGAATGGTTGAATACTAGATTAAATGCAAGTTTCATGTAAATGATCACTTACAGAGACCTAATAAATGATTCTGTGCAATGCATTGTCAGAGTTTTTTCTCTGCCATTTTTGTTTTGCATGTGTATTTAGCAGCTCTTTCCCCTTGGAGGATGATGTTCAGGTTTTAAAATTTATATCAATCTGTCACTACATTCATCTGTCACCCTGTGAAAGGGCTTCTTTTCTTAATAAAGTGTCTTTTTTTCTTTTTAATGTGTTGCCTTATCGGAAGGCTGCTTTTTATATAGTATGATCTCTTTTGACCCAAATAACAACTCAGAGTTGTAGAGGTTTTGTATTTATCCTGCCTGGGGACTGGCAAGGGTCTTCACTGCAAATCTCTCTGCTCCCAAGGACAGTCTTCACCTTGAGAGCAAAGGAGGACTCAGCCAGAGACAGAGGCTTTGCTGACAGATCCCCAACACTTCTTTCAGGCAAAAGAGTTGCCCCAAAAGCTCGCAGGGCGGGAGTGGGGCTGTTTTTATTTTTTGGGGTTTTTTCCCCATTGGGTCAGGAGTGCTACTCTAAAAAAAAATATGAGCTGCACCCTTCAGAACAAAGGTCTTTAACAGCTTCTGCTGGGTACCATCAGATGTCCTCCCCTCCCCTGCTCTCCATCCCCCCTTCCAGCCAGAGGTTACCCCGGGCTGTGAGCTGCCCCTTACCCACCCTCATCTCTCTGTCTGGTGCGGTTGTGAAAATCCCCCGGTGCGGTTCAGCCTGTGTGTTGACTGAGGCATAGCAATCAGCTCTGCCCTCCCACCTCTGCTTGGAATATGGACAGGGAGGGGACAATATAGAAAGGCACCGCAAAAAAAGAAAGATTAGAGAGGATGCCCATGAAATCCTCACATTTCTTCTTGTTGCTGTCCTAGATAGCCCCCTAGGTTAACTGCTTGCCTGGGGTCTCACGGAAGACTGTACATTTGAGCCCCTGTGGCCACAGAGGACACCTTTCTCTTCACTCTCTGTGCTGTGTCAATGCTTCCTATTCTGAGCATGCTCTACCTTGTCACCTAAGTAAAAATGGCATCACTGTTCACTTCCTCTCATTCACTCTTTGCCTGTATACCTTCAATTATTCTTTCCCTCAATTGTTTCTTTCCTCCCAACATACCTGGATGCCTTCCAATAACTTTTTCCTGCTGCTAAATATGAGCATTGTATTTGCAAAAATCCACTTGATCTTGAAGCACAATGGCTTTACACATAATATTTCACATAGGGCCAATGATTTCAGTGCTGATTAGAGGATAGCAACATGCTAGTCCCACCTGTTTGAGTGCTGTTTTCTCCTCAGCTCTGGGAATTTTCATTTCACTTGTCTTCATTCCCACCAGCCATCCTGAATTTGGCCATACAATTGCTTTCCTCCTGGAACAGAGGGGACAGTCATTCAGCCTGCAGGTCATACCTAGATTATCTTTAATCACTAGGCAGCTTTGCTGATAGCAATCTCATTTCTTCCATTTCTTCTCTCAGAATAAGGGTAAAACCCTCCATGAAAAGACACAGGGTGCGAGGATGCTTTTGAATTAGTCACTGAAAAAAAGGTCCAAGGCTCAATTCTTATTATCATTCTCTCCAGTGGAAACACAGGGTGACTCCAGTAAAATCAGTGGAGCCGCAATGGTGTAGCAGAGATCCAGATCAAGATAGAGGTTTTGGAATATACTGCTCTGAGCGTTGGTCTTTTTTTTTTTTATTACAGACATTTTATCTCCTGCTTTATGAGTTATTTTGAAGGTTTACTGTATCTGAGAAAGTAGAGCAGGAGTTCAGATTATGAACTGTGATTGCTCATGGTTTATTCAATATTTTTAATAACGTTTGAAAAGGTTCCCTTCCATCAAAGAATGTCCTCTTTGATTAATCAATTGAATTTGATATTTTCTCCATGGAAAATACAAAGCAGTATACCCCTTTGCTGGTTGTTTACAGGCAGCTTCACAGCACACAATAGAACAATTATTTTCTAAGTAAAAGAGCTGTGTTCATAAATGTTAATAAACCACTTAATAGTGTAGCATCTTTTTCTTCCTTTAAAAAACACACAATAAGGACATATCAAGCCATATTTAATATAATCTGCATACTTTCCAAATAACATATTCAGGGAAACAGAGTTGTCTTAAATGGCCTTCTTCACATTTACATCTGTAACAGCTGCATTAGCAGCTCTGTCGGGCTCGATTTTATTCAGTGTTGCAGGTTCAACATAAAATCTAAGCTGAAAATTAAAGGGAGCAAATGTCCCCCTGACAGTCAAGAGAATGATTTTGGTCCAAGAGTATTTCTGGCCACAACTCGCTTTCAAAAGCAGCTTTGTCATTTGTGCCTGGCCTAGTACCAATAAGTGCTATTATGATTTGTTACGTTTTCTATAGAACCAGGAGACCATTTATTAGCCCCATGGTATTGTATCGAGCTTCAATTATGTAATAGTCATTATTCTGCTGAATATCCGAAGCTTTATAAGAAAGTTTTAGTTCTGGGAAGAAACACACAAGGTTCTCAAATGATTTTGAGGAAGATCAAACTCCCCCTTTTTTGCTAGTTGAAAGAGGAAAGGTCCCTTCTTGATATAAATCATGAATAATTTGAATAGACTTTTTTCTAAAGAAAAACTCCTTTTTCTTTGAAAGCCATTGATAGCTTGGGATTCAAGCTGAAAAGAATAAAAGAAGAAATAATAGTTTCTTCCTAGAAGAGAACGTGATAGGTATGCTTCCAAATTAGTGAGATTTTAATTTAATTATAGCCGAGGAGCGTGTGTGCATGTGTGATCTGCCTGCTTATAAGTGAGGAATGAGGGTCTCTCCCACAGGTAGTGTGGACGAGGAAGAGGCAGGTCCTTAGCTGGGGTAAGCCTTGCTAAGGCCCCCTCGATGCTGTTTTTGCACCTGATGTAAGTGGAGGATGTGCCCCACAGTCCCGCCTGCTTGTTTAGCTGCCCTTTATGGTCCAACAATGCAAATTATCGATGCCTAATCAAATCCCATTTCCAACTGGTCTGAGCCACCTGCATCTCCCAGCCCTGTCAACAAATTAACTACCATAAAGTAACTAGTTAGCTAGTTACCTGACACCCATAAAATAACTGTTACCTGACTGCCATGAAATAACTAATAAGTAGTTACCTAACATCATTCTCTTTCCGTGATCCCTTAGTTGTTTGTTGGTTTTTTTTTTAAAAAACACAACCCCAAACATAGATTTTAAAAAGCACTGACATCAAAATAAAAATTGATCAGCTCCAAGCGATTCTGCCCTTCACAAGCCATTTTACATGATTGAAGACTTCAGCTTCCAGTTCTCAGAGGCTTCTCCAATTCTCAATCATGTGTTTTTCCCTGCTCTCTGTCAACAGCCAGACACTACAGAGCCTGCAACCGCCAGCCACCAGGTAAAAGTCAGTCCAGCTGTTGCCTCTGATTTTTATTTTTTTGACTAATAATAAATACAACACACACACAATGCACATACAATACACACACATAACAGCTGCTCTGCCTCTGAGTAGCAAACCCAATTACTCCTAGGTATTCTCAGGATACGGAAAAGCAATGTTCCCAAGGCTGACAGATTTCTGAAATGATCTTCCTTTAATGTATGCTCAGTTTAACTGGCATTTTAGTAAAATGACTCTAGCTTTATGCCAGCCGAAAAGAAAGTAGAAAGTAAATCAACAAGCTTTTTTTTTTGGATAGACTTCAGTATCTCAAAAATTCCCAACCAATGGAAATTTGCTACTAAGGCTGCACCCTCGTTACAAAAACAACCAAACACCCCTGGCTACAACTCTGTGTGACTACAGCCCTTGCATAGCAAGCATATGTACGCTTGCATGTACGCTTTGCCCTCTGTGAGGGTAAGCAAGAAAAAAGCAGGTGATAAAACATTTTGACCACAACCGTGTCATACCCTGGTTATTTTTGCAGCATAAATGAGTTATATATGGATCAGATGCATTTGCATTTCACTCACTAATACCACTCAGAGCAGCATTTAGGCGTCCTTATTTTTCACTGTAAGTGGAAAGACGTTAAATACCCAGTTTATCTTAAAAAATGTTAACTGAAGTAAAATGCATTTGCAAGTTGCACATTTCCTGGATCAAGTGAAATAAGGCATCAAGCCAGAATCTGATCTCGTTTGCCACTATGTAAACGATGAGTAAGTCTGCTAGGGTCAACAGAGCAGCAGCGGAGTCACATGAGTCACAGCACACTGCTCTTCGGAAAGATTTCTCCATGGCTAAATATACTATTACAGTCGCTTCAAGAAAAGATCTGCGTCAAGTTCTAATAAATGCTGGCAGTGAGGCTGAGCTCTGAGCAGTCACAAAGCCAAAAGGATGAACAGGAATTAACAAGTGGCCTTAAAAACCTATTGAAGAGAATGGAAGTTTTGTCCGCACAAGAACTGAAGAATCAGGACATTGGTACTGAAAATCATGACCTAATTTTTCTGTCACCCACATTTAGCCACCTTTCAAATGGGTCCGGGGAAAAAAAGGTAGAAAAGGAAACCGAATTTTCTTCAGAATCTAAGTGCAGAGAATACCGCTAACCTCAACAGACTAAGTTTGTACAAGTTACCACTCAACTACATGACAACACGCAGTTTGTTTCACTACAATTTTAACCAGGCTTGTTCCAATAAATGATGTCTTGTTCCTACCAGGGGAGTGCATTAAAGAAACCTACTATTGTCAGTGAACAGGAACAGCCACACCAACAGAAGCCAATCCAACACCCCATCCCCATGATCCATCAAAACAGTAATTCCAATAAATACCCTTTATATCTCCATCTGATACACACAGTGCTGAATCTGGGAAAATGAGAGCTCAATAAACCATAAAAGAGATGCCCTTTGGTCTTTTCTTTTTTCAGTGAGGTCATAATTTAGTGCTGTTACAACAACAGATTTAGGTAACTAAAATTGCTTATCAAATGTAGGTTTACATTCTCTATCAACAAAGTACTGAATTAGAAGAGATTTCAAAATTCCTTATGAATTTCTCTCCTACCCAGTCTTTCCACTGGAAGCCTGATTAAATGAGTATTATTTCTTGTTAAGTGGTTTTACAGGTCGTTTATCTTAGATTTATGAGTATCAACCTACTTTAGAAGGTATTAGATAGCTTTAACGTTTGACACGTATTCTCTAAATCACTTACAGTGCTCTCCATTTGCAGTAGACGATCCGTAATCTTCTCAATATTAGGTTTTATTGACAATGCACCATATAGAGTCCTTATTATATGGTAATGATTTAAGATAGGTGCAAGATTGGGAACTAATAAATCTTAAAGCTCATTTTTGACTGTTGACACAGAGCTGAGGAATAATGTGCATCCATCTAAATCACTCTGTTTCTCAATAATGTAACACACACACACACACACATTTAACCTGTTAGGAGCACAGTGCAGAGATGTACAAACAGATCCTAATTCCTGCTTTGAGCCTGATGGACTCACACACTTAAAGCTCTGTATTTACTCAGAGAAAACCACCAGTGGATGCGAGACCCCCCCTATGGCGTGGAAGCGGTGGATGTGGGCAATGGCGGGAGCAGAGGACTCAGGACAGGGCTCCTGGTCCATGCCTAGCTCCACCTGGCTCATCACAGGCTGCTGCTGCTGTCCAAGCCTGACAACATCAAGCAGCCCGAGAGACGCCTCCGTTGTACTTGAGTCACGCCAAGGTAAATACACCTATTGAGATCGAGAAGCATTTTCCCCGAGTAGGGAGTTAGTAAGACTGAGGTTAAGGGCTTAAAAATCAGCCCCATCATTTATATTTGGGAGATAGAATCAAAAGCTGTCATACATAACAAAGACATACCTTCATGTAGCCCTACACAATAATAATTTCACAGAAATATTGGCACTGATAGTAATTGAATTCAATTGAATAATTGATTCGACTGCTTTAATAGATCAGCCCCCATATCTACATTACTCACAGAAAATTGGAGTAGAAGAAAAAAAAATTTAAAGCAAGAGCCTTTGTTAGCAAATGAACATTTCTCCACTGAGTTCCACAGAATTAAAGCCTCACCTGCAACCCTGTAATCCAAAGGTATGTCTTTGAAATGCATCAAGAGATCTGCAGCAGTCCTGCTTTTATAGCACAACATTGGAAATGGTTTCTGGGGCATTGGAGCTGCATGAACTGGCAATTTGTTAAGTTGAAATGTGACATTTCAAAAAAAGGCTGGAATGATCTCAGAGCAGAACCAACACAAAATTTGAATCCTGGTTTTATCCCAACAGCCACCCTGTAAGAAAACTCTGGTGAAACACTGGTTAGTGGCAAAATTGTCCTCACAATTACATGTGACTGTAATTGTCAATAGCAAGAAAGTACAGTGGAGGTGGCTTTCTCTCACCTTGCTCATTCAGAAAACAAACAACCCAAAAATCCTTACTCAGGCTAGAGGCTTGGCAGGCTCACTCAGCTGTCTACAAACGATTTAGTAGCAGAGGAACTGGTGCCACTAAACGTTGAGAACTCCGAACTCCAATCAAAATAAAACACATCATTCAAAGTAATGCAGTAAGCATCGCTGTTACCTTGTCTTACATTGGTAAAACCAGGCACAGATTTGCTGGAGGAAGAGAAGAGTGGGGGTGGGGGAATTAAATAAAATCAATCTTCCCCAAATTAGCACTCCCCACCGCTGTATGCACACTTCTGGCCTTGACATGAGAGAGCGCTGCAGACCCCCAACCTCATAACACATTAGCAGGCAATTTACTAACATACTGCGAAATAGCAGAAATATCACAAGTTCCATTTTTCTTATTAATGGAGCTAATGGCATTCTGCAATGCAGTATCTACATTTTTGTAAGCTTATTTCATTCACTCAGTTCCTAAATCAGCAAAATTTAGCAATCTTCAACATCTCTCAGTGATGAGTGAAATTTCTTTCACTACTGTGAAGAAGGGAGGAGGTCAAGAAGGCTTGGGAAAATTTGTTAGTATGATCTGTAATATGAATTTGGCAGAAAAGAAATTGAGAACATTTCTTTGGAAAACAATCAAAGGGCAAAGTTTTCCTCTTGGAGCTGCATGATAATTCATGACTTACATGGTCCAAAGAAACTTGCTACTCTGATGATTAGGATAACAAAATATTCACTGCTTGCCTGACAGACCAAAGATGGTCATTTTTCCTCCCTTTGTCAGTATCGTTCTATTCAGGCAGGGCCATGTGTGTGTCCCCTGACACACAAATAAAGATAGACCCGTGCATGTCTCCTCAGGAAGATTTTAATCTAAGTTAAATATGGCACACAAAAAATTGACAAAAAGTAACAGGGCATGTGGTAGAAACTTCGGTTGTCTTGTAGAGAATGGCACTGCTGTCTCTTACCTGGATTTCATCTGCTCCTGGTGTACATGAAAAGTCAGCATCTCCGTGGTTCACCACTGACAGCACCTCAAGACACAGAAGCAACCAGTGAAACTGAGGACCTTGACAACCTCTGAGATGAGCAATCTTGAGCCTCCTGTATCTGTTTCAGCTGGGGTTAATCAACACAAAATTAAAGCATATAACTTATTGTCATGGAATTATAAGGTGGCCAGTACAACAACTGAGTTCAAAAAAGGACTAGACAAATCCACGGACGGATCAAAGACGTCCTTTGATCTTAAATCACAGTTGAGTCTGGGTGCATACTTTGGCCCCACAAGTTTCTAAAGCACTGATCAATGGAAGGGTATGCCTTCATGAGGTGCATCACCCTCAGGGTGCTTTGTTCCTATACTCTTCCCTAAGCATCCCCCATAGCCAGTGCCAAAGGACAGACTCTGTCACTCTTGGATCCTACTCTATCCAGATATGACATTTCATACACTATAATGAATGCAATCATAAAAATAGACTGTTTAGACAAGGAAATTCTATTAGCTGGAGTTTAAAAGAAATCAGATTCAAATTTTAAGACAATGTTGTACGAGACATCTACAGAAAGAGTTAAAAAAGAGCTAAATGAAAACTTTGAAATATTCACATAGACTAACCTCAGTGGATGGAGGCAAAATCCTGAAGCCGCCTTTTCATTCACTGGAGGAACTGGCTCGTCTAGAAGGTGCTTCAGAGCACCCTGCAGAGGCTCCCACCATGAATCACCATCCACATCAGCATCCCAAACTTATACAGCTCCAGTAGCCTTGTTCCAGGAATGGAGAAAGACTGAACTTTTTTAGCTGAATAACTTTTATGGACCATTCTTCCTTGTAGCCTCTAAATGATCTCCTCCTGTCAGGCCACAGTATCCCCTCTTGCTCCTCCTACCCCACCTGGCTGGGGTGCCTCTAGCAACTCACCTTTTCCTTTTTTGTTCTTTGAGTCAGCTGCATAAATATGCAAAATACATACAACTACCATTAGGCCTAGGCAGACACTGAGTGCAGAATTCTGCATGAACACAAACCTCACACTTAGTGCAGTCTTTGTTGCGACAGTGACAGGGCAAGCTTTAAAGCAGCGGGCTACTAAGTCTACTATGTAAAAAGCCAGGTTGTTTCTACCCTGGAAATATTTAACATTCTGTTCTTTCTGCTGTATTACTAATTCCAAGATCTGTTTAATGCTCTGCATCTGAATGGGACTCTCAATTACATCAGTCAACGCAACTATCCTTTGATTTTTTTTTCCTTTTTTTTTTTCACATACATGTAATCTGAATCCACAACTGCTGGAGCCTGCAGCTTGCTCTGCACACTTGAAGTGCCACAGCAAAACGGGCTGAAACGTTACATTCAGTTTTGAGTTGCTCATGGCAAGCAACACCACCTGTGTTTTGTCACTGCCATCACTTCCTTGTGAACTGTGGCAGAGAGGTGGAGGTGACTTCACCTTGAACACAGGCCCTCCCTAGACTGCCAGCATACAGAACTATGTGGTTGCACACTGTGGCAGCGGCAGATACAACATCATTCTAACATGAGGTAGGAGGAAGAGGAAAGGAGGTGAATTGTCCAGTTACCTGCAGTATCTCTCGCTGCTGGATGACATGCCATACTGGCTGGTGCCAGTAAGAGTACACACATCCCTTTCACACCCCAGTAAATCTATAGGTGTTGGCTACGAATTCTTCACCAGCCTTGCTATGTGTGTAACTCATGTTAAAATTCACCTGTCACATCCACACGCCGCCATAAATAGGTGCAAGCTGTGGATGAGAAGGTACAGCTCATGTTAGCGTCCTTTCTGCTGAGCAGCTCTCTTCTACACGCTTCTGGTTGAGACCAGGATCAAACCTACACTCTGGAGGCTTTTCAGATAAGTACAGTATGTACATCTGGATTAATGTGTTTTGGTGGTCAATTGAATCATGAGCTTAAGACCATTTTGTGGTCGAGTTGGCAGTGTAGGTTATTGAAGAAAATGTCTTTTTCTCACTTGTGAAAAGCTGAATTTGAAGCCTACGCATAGTGACTTTTCTGGGAAAGCAAATTTTCTAGGAATGCCAGTTACAATTTTAGGAAGGAAACAATGTGGTAATTCTCAAATTTAAATCAAGTTTTGGCGCAGAAGAGGAGAAGCAAGGCTTGAGAAGAAAAGGTCATGGAAAAACACTATGAAACAGGTAAAAAACTGTTTTATCTTTTTGTCTCCCTTTCCCATCTTTTTCAAGCCAGCTTCTCACTAAAGCTGCTTTCCATCTCTCTAAACTTCCATCACTGTCAGTATAATGCAGGAAAGCACAGACTGAAAATAGAGCTTTTCTTTCACTAGAGGATAATTACTAGTTGTTCACTGTCTTATTATAAAATCCTAGCAAAGACCAGGATTTTACCATGAAGATGCTAAAAAGCATCAATATTATAACTTATACAGGAAAAACTGCACTGTTTCATCAGTCCTCTGTCCCCTGGAAAACCATGACTTCTCTGGCAGACAAGGCAGAACATAATCTCTCTTTTCTTCCTTTCTACAAGATCTGTCTGATTTAAATTGAAAGCTCTGTAGGGTGGTAACCTGTTTGGAACTACATTAAGTATGCGTATTGTAAAGAACTATGTTACATCAACAATGTTGCCAAAAAAAAAAATAAAATAAAAAAAATCAGAGATTGTTATAGCAAAGCCTCTACTGTAGGTCCCAGGAATGACAGTATAATTATTTTTAGAGATGACTATAGCAGTAACTCAACATGACACGAGAGACCTGAGAAACAGCAAGCCTGATTTAAACCAATGGAAAAGCCAGGAATGCAGAATGGAGACTGTTCTTAATGCACCATATTGCATCTGAACATTTTGTTCCTACCCATCTATCCAAAGCATGACGTTTTGCATTTCATATTAACATTCTGAAGACATTAAAGGATTCTTCAATTTGATGTTCATATGCTGTGTCAGAACACGCACTCTGACTGCTTAGAGAGATATTATGTCTACCTTTTACTCATCTTCCCTCCTTCAGCCTCCTAGCCATGATCCCCACCCCCTCCCAAAAAATCCCTGGGGCTATTTTTATTGGTAGTATTATTTAGTTCAGCAGGAAGATAGTTACAAATACGGTTTGTGGGATTTGAACTTCACTTTGAATTTCTGCAGTACCTCAGCTGTTATGCATATGTACTAAGACTGAATACTAACAAATCATTGCAGTAATACTTGATGTTCACATACAATTTCTCATCTTCAAAGCACTTTAAAATTTCCCAGAGGTTCTACAAAATCTGGGAGAGGGAGGAAGAGATATGGGCAAAAGCCTTTGTTTAGCATTGGACTTAACATAAATCATAGTTAGCCCTTTCTGCTTAGTGCTATAGCAGGAATGTCGTAGTCTTCAGATTTAAGTCTGAAGTGCTAAACAATGCTAAATTGTCAATAACACATTTTCACTAAAAAGTATTTAAAATACGCTTTTTTCATACGGACAGCTCTCTTCAGAAGCTCTGTTCTCCTCTTTGAGTTCAAAACCAGGGAAACTTGTGACATTAGTACAATGTGTTGGGAGATGAATTTATGTATCAAAATAAAGGACATTTTGATTTCAAAAAGTTTTGATAACAAAAAAAAATCATATTTCAAAGTAACAAAACAATAAAGAACATAACCAGGACTCTTACAAATTTCAAAAGATTAAAATATTTTAAAAAGATTGTTTTAGAGGCAAAACTAATAATTCTTCATTAATTCCTTCAGTGTTCAAAGCAGAACAGTTAGCTTTTAATAGCTGAAAGGAAGCTCTCACGAATTTGCTGGCCAGCGCTAGAAAGAGCAAGGAAGAAAAACGTGGAAGTGAATTGTTCCAGAGCTTACCGCTCCTGATCACGTACCAGGGGAAGAGATTTTTCTCAAGTCCTGAGACCAAGCGAAATACTCTGGCCACTTAAAACTTCAAACCATGGTTCGAGGAGAGGGCAGGCGGTGCCCCCTCCTGGCCGCTCCAGGCGCCGGCCGGCACCGCCGAACAAGGACTTGGAAGGAAAAAAATGTTTCAAGCGATTATTTTCTTTTTTTTCTTTTTTTTTGGCTGGGCTGAGTCAGGCTTGCAAACTTTTTTCATTATCACCATAAAAAATGGGGATGAAATGAAACAAAAACTAACTCTTTACTTAATGGGAAACAAATATGAAGTCGTAATGAATAAAACATTCTATTTCTCAAATATTCCACTAAACATGTAATCCAATCCAGCCTTTACGCTTGAAAGCATGACTTGCATTCAACATGCTTTCTTGCTTTCTAGGGCACAGAGTTCTGTAACACAAAAATTAGCACAGGCTATGATTTTGAAACATAGATGTTAAACCAGTTCTTCTGAGGTCATTTATTTGGTCAGATTCCTTCTGACTTTGAAACATTTCTATAACGTCTGACAAAATATGGAAACATTCTCAGATGAAAGGTTAAATGCATTCCAGAAAAATTTCCACTGAAATCAAGAGGAACTCTACTTGAGAATATTGTAAACATGCAAACTCTTCTTTTAAGCAATTTTAATATGGTGGAAATAAAGAAGCATAAGATATGAAATTTGTTTTAAAGCTTACGAAGCAATTTCAAATGAAATAACATACTCATGATTAATGAATAACTACAGTGAAAAATGTGTAATTATATGTTAATTAAATTCTGTCTTTAATATATCTGCAGTGCCTCAAAATGATATTTTCTCTCTATGAACTCTCCTAGCAAAACTACCTGAAAAAAGCCATAAGTGTAAAGTAGAATTTGTTAACTATTTCACAACCGGAAAAACAGAAGAGAATGAAACTACAGCTTGCTTTTTTTTTTTTTAAATTAGGATTTCTATTCAGAAATAAACTGAACTTCAACATGTTTTAATTACATATCCTTCTGTTTATAATCTTCTACTTAAGTCTAAACTAAATGACAACACTGGCAGAACACAGTAAATTTGAGGAACTGGGATGAACTATTTCTAGGTAAATGTTAACAGAACCATTTTCCTTTATACAAAAATAATTACGTTCAGGCAGGGAGCCAGTCTTCTGTGCACGCCATCCCCTACTGTCCAATTTCTGTAAAATTCAACATCACCTTTCTTATCTGGCTATTTAGGACTTTCTAATTTTTCCGTTCTCAAAGTATAAGCTTCTTCTTGCATTTGTAGCTTTTCATTTATCTCTGCCTGTAAAGAAAATCAGAAGCAAAAAGTGGTTATGACAG
Organism: Tringa tobata; assembly: GCA_033628505.1. Classification (NCBI taxonomy): domain Eukaryota; kingdom Metazoa; phylum Chordata; class Aves; order Charadriiformes; family Scolopacidae; genus Tringa; species Tringa tobata. The sequence goes on from JAHREE010000128.1 coordinate 2,570,707, forward strand.
AGCTATCTCAGGCTGCACATTGTCTTTGTGGTTTTGACACACCGTAGTGCAGTAAGACAGACATTATCCTACACACCTTCCTGTTTTGCAGACATAACGGTGTTTCAGCCTGTACTTACGTGATAACACTTTATCATATTACTGTGCACAATCCCGATGTATGGTATGACTGCCATGAACAGGAAGTGATCTGGGACAGGCATTTCTCATGTAACCTTGTCTTGGGAGATAGGCTGATTTGCCTGTATTCTCAGACAGCCTTTACCAATAAGCACCAAATCAGAAAAATTGCTTTGGGATTTGGTTGTTGCCACTGTTTTCCTTTGCTGCAGATGTTTGTTCTCTAGTGTAATACATTTTATTGAAACACTGCTGAAATTAGAAAGCATTACTGAAAATGAACAATAAAAAAACATATTTCTCTGATGTTGCTTGTCTTTCTTAATTACAAACACAATTATGAATGTGTATCTCATTCTGGAAATCCAGACTGCTGTAGACACTGAGAGTTTCATTTGCAAAGTAACATTTGTGGGGAAGGTACAAGGGTTGTGACATATTTTAGTGAAATCCTTGGCAGTGATAATGTTAATTCTTTAAAATTTGGCAACGTGGGATCACTGGAAAAAAGGCCACAAATACTGAGGGGTTACGGGGAATTTATCTCTATTTCTCAATATCAGCATTCATGATGAAAAAAACACATGAGAAATGTAAGGAGTACAACGACAGTCTTTCCAAGAGTCGCTAAGTTTTGTTCAGACAACTAGAACGGGCTCAAAGGTCCTTTACAGACTCCACATAACCTGATCCAAAACTTAGACTTACATTCTTAATGAACTTCACGTAATTTTGATAAAGCTAATGGACTTGGCCCAGAAAAGCTTGCAGTAACTTGCCATTTCAGGAACTTTTTTGGCTTGCCAGTGCTAGAAATCCCTACTAGTGCTATACCGCAACCTATCAACGGATAACCACAGCTAAAATGTTTTCAAAGTTCTCAATAACTCAGATTAGCATCAAAAAGCTGGAATTTCTATCCCAACTTTGTATCTGTAGAGATGGCCTTCAGTTCACCATATTCAGTCTACCCTCAGGTATCCACAATTAGATCCCTATCCCTTTACATTGTATGTATACTTAGCTGCTTTGCTGTGGAACATTGATCCTGCAGGCTAACTCTCTCTCTCCCAGGCACCCCAGCTGCCTTTCCTTTTCCAGTTTTTATATCCCTCTGTCTCCCTCAGTGAAAATCAGCTGCTACCATACTCACTATGGCTACTGTTGAGACCACTGAGTGACAGCACTATGATTTCAGACTCAAAGTTATTTTATGGACTCAACTAGAGCAAGAGATGTCTCGTGTTCCCTGGAGATGTAACGCAGATTGTGAAATCACAGTTCACTCCTAGCAATAAAATGGTATGAGCTTGATCATGTATCAGGTAAAAATCTAATGACAAGATTACCTCAGAAGTCAACAAATTGAGAAATCAGGTGATACATTGGTGGAGGACTTTTAAAAACTAAAAGGAAATTATTCTCTGTGCATATAACCAGAGTTGCAAAAGAAGAATAATAAAAGGCATTTTTCTAATCTGTGCTGTTCTTGTAAAGAAAAAAAAAGGTCTTAGCACTGATGTTAATGTCAAATGTGTGAAAACCACACATTTCATTTTTTATGTAGGTGGAGACAGGAATAAGACAACATAGGTCAGGTTTCCTCCTGTTTCTAAAGACATGTTGAAATGGAATATGAAATCAAATAGGTAGATCTAATGATGGCAACATTATTCCAATTTTACTGAGAGGGTGGCGAGACACTGGAACAGATTGCCCAGGGAAATTTTGGATGCTCCATCCCTGGAAGTGTTTAAGACCAGGCTGGATGGGGCTTTGGGCAATCTGGTCTAGTGGGAGGTGTCCCTGCCCAGGGAAGGGGGATTGGACTAGGTGTTCTTTAAGGTCCCTTCCAACCCAAACCATTCTATGATTCTATGAATATCACGCTATTTTCAGACCATATTAGATATTTAATAAACTGTCAACAGTGTACAATGTGCTGCATCAAAAGTTTAAAGTGCCTAATGCCACCTGGTTGTTGCAAAGAGGACCAAATTCCACCATTCCACATGTTTCAATTTATATACCTCCCTGTAGAGAAGCACATCACTCTATAACAAATTTAAGTCCACTGACAATAGCTTCCTTCCTTTTCATGAATTCTATTGAAAGAACTCATGGACTCCTCAGAATATGCAGACCACATACTGAAACCTGATCTGTTCCATTAGGGCAGCTCTTGTGCAGTTATGCACCTACTTAATGAAGTGCAGAATTGGCATAAATGTGTTATTTCTTACACAGATCGAAGGATGTGTAACATAGATGCATCTAACACCTTCTATTAAGCAAACATTGCATGTACTCCATCACAACAACTGATCCTGAAGCCCCAAAAAGGAATTTTATCACTGACATCACTGAGAGCAGGATTTGACCCATGTTTCTTAACACATAGTAATGCTGAAGATGTATGTTGTGATATTACTGAATATTTTTTATCTTATCACATGTAAGCTGACTAAAGTAGGAGTTATTTATAGAGGCTAATTCACATTTTTACAGCATATGGATGTGCTTTTTGCCAGATTTAGCATGAAATACAGTTTATGTTCACTAAGGCTGAGCTAGCTAATTAACCATAGACAGAATTAGTGAATAACATTCTAGTAATAGTACCTCAAGGTTGCCAATAATTTCACTTGGGATTTCACCCACTGCGGACTTCTGATCTTCAGCAGTGACACCAGCCACAACATCTGCCTCGAAGGACTCTACCTCTGGACAAGGCTCTTCCAGGTAACCTTCTTGATCAGACCCCTAGCAGCAACCAACCAAAGGAAATACGTGAGTGAGAACATCCTCCTGCTTTCTACAAGACCAAACAGGGGCAGCCCAAAGACATGCAACAGTACATAAAGCCTGCTTTTGAGAACTCCTGCTCTGACAGAGGCCGTCAGCGTCTCTCTTTCACTGCCCAGGCCAGGCAGATCCTGAGGTTATGAAGTCGCATGGGGAGAGAGTCCAGAGGGGCTGCCTCAAATGTCCTCTATTGACTGATTAATGCATTACAAGCAACTTCATTCAATCTTGGAGGAGAATGCTATATTCTGAGGAATAAATATCATTAGTGACTGGGCTCCAATGGGGATAAATGACGTAGGAGACTCATAGAAAAATAGCTTTTTAAAAAAGGAAGAAAATTCTATACCTTAGATTCTGTCTCTGCAGCTGTTGGTGATATTATGAACGACGAATAGATATCTGAAGGTATGCCATCTTCCAGCAGAGGAGGGAAGGGGGGAACTGAAGGTTGGGGAAGTTCAATCACATACTGGCAGTATTCAAAAAAAAAAAAGAAAATAAAAGAAAAAAAAGAAAGAAAAGTAATTCAGGTTTAATTATTGCTCAGAGGTTTATTACAGATTTTTTTTAATGGAAATGAAATGGCTGGCAAACAACAAAAAACAATACCTTTTCTGTTACTATCCAGGTGCTCAGAATGGGAAAACTTACTGAAAATGATTATAGATCAGCTTTAATTTCTAGCTGCATCTCCAGGGGCCCTCTTTATAATACTTGGAAAGAACAGATGATTTTCATAATTTCATAACACTACATCTTCTTACTCATGTGGATAATTAAGTTTAGAAAACACAGAGCTTGGGTAACATGCAGTTTCCACAATGCAAATTTGTCACTTCTGAACAGGATCTTGTTGCATTTTGGTATTAAAGGGCCCAGCTGACCACCAAGGTATTATTTCAATGGAGTCGGCTGGAGCAAAGTTGTAGTGACAATGCAACAAATAAGACCCTGAGAAAAATATTTTAAGATGTGACTATAATTTAAGAATTGATAGAGGTCCAAGTTTTGCTGCTTCATCAACTTGCTCCCATTTATCTTTCCTGTGAACACGGGAACCTCACTGGCATTTTTCTGGCGTGTGATCTGTGGCTCCACGAATGCTCTGCCAAGGAAATGGTTTCCCCCATCTCCTCCCCAGAGTAGCTGGATGCAGCACTTAGTCCTTCCTCAGGTTCTCACAAGTGATGCAGAAGGCAGCCCTGCATCCTCTAAAGAGACATGGATCTGTGTTCTTTTTTTAAACATGGATGACAGAACATACATGCCAAATAGGGTGACAAAAGGCATTTTTGAAGGAACAAGAAACAGGTTAATACTAAAATGATATGTTTGGGGCCTCTACGATGGGAAGAGCCCACTGAGAATACCAGGCAGATGTTCCAGTTCTGAGTCAGCTATTACAAACATGATTTTGCTTGGACGGTGTAAGTCAACTACATTAATTCACATCAGGGTAATTGCAGCTCCCATAAATTAATTTCCTTTGAAATCATAGTGAGGTGGATATTTGGTTTATGTAGATACTTTCTACCATTAAACATGCTGAAGATATTAAAGGTTCTGTACATTTGCAAAAGCAATAGCAAAAATTGAAAATAAACAGTGACACTTACCCATTGTACTTTATTGCATTAAAAATCTCTTTTGAAGTCCTAAATGCTTATCAGAAGCTATGTTTAGACATTGTAATTATCTTCAAGATAGTCAGAAAGTTTAGGTTTTGCATCAAAATGAAAAAGCCTTATGTTGAGCTAAATATTATTCTTTCTAAAATAAAAAGCTTTGTTTTCAAATTCTATTTTTTTTTAAACTAGAGCTATTTTGATTTAACAAATATTTCCATTTTCTCTGATTTCTCACCTTATATTTTCTTATTAAAAAGTATTAGCTGAGTTGGATGAGAATTCATGATTACTTTCTGCTTCCCTAAAATAACATTTTTTGGTTAGTCGGTTAACTATTGACTCAAAATGTTTTCTTTGTCTAGATTAAATCACTATTCTGTTTATTCCCTCCAGTCCAAATTTAAGAAAAATGAAATAATGTAAAAAACTAGACCGGGTTTTAAAATCAATTCCTGGCTGATCAATTACCTTTTTGTAGCATGGATAAGATTTTCAGAGGTTCTGTTTTAGAGTAATATTTTTACTTCACTGCGTCCTTTTAAAGAGAGCCATTCTTTACTCATCTGTTCCGTGTCTAATAATAACCCTTGGATCATTAAGAAATAACTAAATTACAGCAGAACTAGTCTCTTTAATGAGCCATAATAGTCTCAACATTTAACCAAAAGTTTTTTAAAAGACTGTGAAACTTCAATGTAGAATATGAAGTATTTTGTTTAGTAATAATAAGTTTATGAGCAGTATTACAGTTTACAGCCAAAATATAGTGACCTAAAAATGCCATTCTGCATTGCTCCTTCCTATACATTGTGTCCTTAACAAGTCCAGAGGAAAATTAGAACGAATGAATTGTGGTGAGAGCCCGAAGCCAACAAACGTATTTAAACGAATCCTTCTGATGCAATACTTTCCTTTAAAAAATACAATTAAGTCTTTGTATTTCCTTTGAACAAAACCTCATGTTTAATAGCACCAATGGCTCCGTAGTAAAATCTATTTAAAAACAGAGAAGGAGACACAGTAAGTTTTATACAGTTACAGTTAGCTTTAAAAAATGCTGCTAATTTCTGAAGTCTGAGTAAATTTACGGTGAATTACTTCCACTGACCTACATTAAAAAATTCATCCTCCTTTTTTAATTCTTGAAGATTTGTCATTATGTGAGCATTATTCACTATGACAAAGATGTATTACTCAAAGTGTCCTCTTGAATCAATATAACTATCGAAATGTGAGAAATAGTTTGGCAAGATGATAATGCCTTAAAATTAATTGGCAATATTTGCCTGCACATTGCAGTCTGATGGGCGAGTGAGAATTCAAAAATAAAGCAATCGTAAAGCAGTTGCACAAATGTAGAGGGCATATCAGTGTCAGCTACAGATAAAAGGATGCTCCAACAGAGACTGGAGGAAGCAGAAATTAAATGCAATATTCTTACTAATTCCAAGGTGCGGTGGGGTGCCAAAACCCCACTTGAATCCGGACAAGTTAGAGCAAGCTAAATCCTGCTTTAAGATTTAGTAGAGGTTAATGCGGGAAACATCATTCAGCATCACCTTTATTTCCCATCCTCCTTGCATCAAGCCCAGGTGTAGCCACAGACTGTAGCTGGTGTTCAGATAGTGCTCGCAACGTACAATCCCATGCCACAATTTTTCTCTGAAATTCTTTATAGTAAAAGTTTGCATAAAGAGAGGTAAATATAAGAAGTGTCATGTTGTTCTGTACATAAACCCGCATACTTTTCTTCTTGTTGAGAGTTAGCAGATTACCTTTTTACAAATGTAGGCAGAGCAAAGACAATAAAACAGTATGCAGGAAAATTTCTAAAACAGAATAATGGCAGGAAAGAAGATTGGTAAAACATTCTAATAAATGAGTTCCACAGATGTGGTAGTTATTATAAAATTAGCTTTGCATAACTTACCAATATACCATTACATTTTCCCCCAGATGTTATCTGTTACTTAAATTAATTTTGCTTAAGTTACTATTATTGCAGATTTTATCCACACCGTATTTTATTATTTAAGTTTCTGTGGCATAAAACAAGCCCTGGCTGATAGCATTACTTTTTAATAATATATGTAAGAGGTTTTAGTATTATACAAATGGCTGCTGGGTATATCTTAATAGTCATAGCACAGAACGTCTGCTCTCAAAATATTATGTAGATTAAAACCAGCTATTTACTTACACTCTAATTCAAGTCATTGGAAAGGTTTGCAGTATTTATGTATGTGGTATGAAGGCAAACAATCTACTCAGGGAATAAATATCAGAGTTTGGAAATTAGCAAAGCTAAGGTCAAGGTCAGTTTGGATTTACTAACATACTTGCTGAAAATTAGAATTTATAGTTTATGCTTAGCTATTTCACAAATGAGAAAAGAGACTGAGGGGGTGGTGTATTTCCCTCTTTGATACAAGGCTTTTGTATCATATTTTAAAACCACCTTTTCAGCTTAATATTAACTGAAATTCTGTACTCCTCTCCACAGAGTCTTAACATAAATTCTCTGTAGCTAATCTTACCAAACATAGGAAAATAATTATTTATAAGGATTGGAAAAAATCAGCATGGACCATTTCTAAAGCCTTGTAACATTTTTCAAAGCCTTTCAAAGGCCTTTCAATGGATATGGATTTGATTTTATATAAATGATAGATGCATTTAAAAAGGGTGTTCTTTATGTGTTATTCTCTATAGTCCTATCATCTGTGTAGTTTTTAATTGTATGCCATAGGACCTTATGCTACCAGAGACCTGCACAGACTTCTCTCTTACATATGATCATATGTGAGATTTGCTATGAACCAAAATATTTAATACAGGATTTACATTATTTTGCCATTCATGCTAAGCATGCCCAGCTGCACACCTACAAATGTGCTGAATTTCAGTTGCTGGAATAAAAGACATTTACAAGATATGGTTTGTTAGCTGCTTGTATTTCATGTGGTTGAATCTGAATGAATAACTAATGGACAGAGATGCGCTGTCTCACACCAACTCAAACCAGCCTGCCTTTGTTTTTTTCCCCTCTTTAACCTGCCAGCATATGCAAACACAACAAATCCACCCTGCTTGCCTTCTGAGGCATCACCCACCAGCATTCTCACAGGTGAGAAGGTTTTTGGGAGGCTGCTGATAGCTCCACAAATACATTTGCCATCCTATTTTGCAGCAGTGCTATAGACAAGGTCCAAAGGACCGAAGGATATTATGAAGCACTCAAAAACTTAATCCAGATGCATGATCTGTGCAGTGTGACTAAGATGGCAGAGCTTCCTTTTGAACTCCTTCACTGTACACATTTGTAGGAATATTTAAAGTAAAATTAAGATCAATGAGGGACTAAACTTGGCCTCTGAAGTATGTTCCCCAGTTGCTAATGATGCACATGGAAACTCTGTGTGCATGTTCCTGGGCAGGAGTTTTCAAACCACTATTCCTTAAATGAGACAAGAGTTCAGTAAGTCAAAGGTATACTCTATGCTCTTTTTCCTGCATTTCAGAATTCAAGTGAATATGTTTTACAGATACTTTTCCATGTTTCTGAGCTGAGATGTGAATCAACTTTGTCGACAATACATCAGTAATTAATCTAGTCCAAAATAGCTATCTGAAGCAATTTGGTGCCTACGTTGACAAAACAGGATCTACTCCTCCCCCCAGGAAACTGTAAATCAGTCAGTGACATCTGGCCTCAAGGACATCAGAGTCATCTGAAATGTGGTAATTTATATTAATGAACATCAATATTAATTTTTAAATAAAAAGAATTTGCTACTGCCATTATGTTTACATACGGAATATTATTTATAGCTTGTGTTCCTCCTTTCCTACATTTTGCACATAAATTATTGTAAGGAAACACGCTGTCACAGTTATAAATATTTTTCCTTGGAGTTAAAGCTTTTACATATCCTCTTACTGTTTTCAGTAACTATATGAGGGCAACAACCAGGATTTTCTTGCTACTCCAGGAACTGCTGCCAATTTTAATGCTTGGCTGAGTAGAAAAGGGTGCTTCTACAAAAACAGCCAAAGCCTTCCTCTCTAGAGATATCTTAATGCAGAATGCCCTTAATATCTAGATGCTGTAAGAATATCCTAACATACCAGAAAAAAAACAACTGATTTTACTGTGCTGCAGTCATCTATTTCTGCTTTTAGCAAGCTTCCAATTATTACTGCCAATTCACAGATTATTTAGAAAGACAAAATAAGAGACATCCAAAAAAAAAAATCCTCTGTTGGCTTTCATGCTGAGGACACATCACTAAATGATTCACCTTGGAATGGTCACTCTAAATTCACATTGTGTTTAGCATTGCCAAATCTCCTAGAGTTATGGGATTAGAAGAGAATCTCAGCTTTCATTTAAAAATAAAGTTAGTGTCTAGCTCTTACAGTTGCAGAGGAAAGATTGAAAACAAATCTTGAAAGCTCAAAAGCTAGACTGCAAGCAAAAGGAACCAAACAACAATAATTTTTAAGCAAGTCTCATGATTTTTGGGATCTGTCTCACCATTTTAAAATGCTTGAGGTTAACAAAACCCTTTTCAAAACAATGCATACAGATTTTGAGAAGGGGCAAAGGATTTATTTTTAGTACCTGAAAGTGCAACTCTTGTATGGCAGGGCTCTCCAAAGTGCCAGCCCCTCCCTTCTACTTCAAGGGCACCCATCAAACAAGCAAAGAGAGGCATGCAGCTCCTGTTCTGGCTGTACAGTTATACTCAACAGGGATCTGAAGCCATTTAAAAAAAAAAAAAATTAATCAGGAGCCTTTCCCACAGCAACCACCTTGCTGGATCTACAAATATTTTTTAAAAAAATAATGGTTTTTTTGCTAGTCATTTGATCACATCAGAAAACCATGAAAGTATGTTTTGATGAACCCAATGCACAACAGCCAGTCTAATACATTGGAAGCATATGCCAGGCCAGAGCTTTACATTTCCTTCTTATGCATTTCTTTCTCCAAAGCATTTAATTTGGAAAGATCTGACATGAATGCTAAAAGCATTATGATAAAAGTAGAAAAGCATATTTGGTAAGATGCATTTTGGTACCTCTTTCTGGGACAAGGCTTCATATGTTTTAGAAAGACTTGCTGCAGTCTCATACACGCAGAAAAACATTTTGCATGAGAGCGTGTGCCTTTGGCAACAAAGTGGCCTGTAAGAATTAAATTGCTTAGAGGTGTAGTATTTATCACACCTGCTTTAGGGGCTTTGTCAACCTCCTAAACCCCCCAAACTGCACTTGCAGTAAGCGTAAAGGTGACTGTGTCTCCTGAGGGAAAACCAGAGCAATTATAATAAATGAAGAACATAAAATTTGCTTAATCTACCTGGTCCACAGCAAGCACAGCCTGTTACCTCTTCCATTGACTATACAGGGAACCTAGGAAAGATGGGTGCCTCACTCAGGCTCCCTAGTTTGCCTGGCACTGGGAAATATGAAATATTCCCTTCTTTATCCAAAGGATCACTGTAGACACTCAGAAGGGATTAAACAGCACCACACGTTCCTCCTGCAGCCCTGAGTGCGCATGGCCAGAGTCAGATGGCTGTTGGCACTATCCTGTGCTCTTTTTTCCAGGCGTTACAACCGAGATGCAGCAACATCTCACCGACTATTGCCGCTCCATAGGGCTTTAGGTCAGCCTGTCAAAAAATGCTAATGTAGACGTCCCTATCTCCAGCATGGATGTCTATCTCTGACATGTCTCACACTGTGTACACACTAGTTAGAGCAAGCGTGTGTAGGGAGCTGTGTGTTACCCCACCAGATTTCCTTCATTAAGCACAGTTGTCAGGCTTTATGTAAAAGTGAGTACAATATACATGAAAGAAGATTCCCAAAAAACTGGGAAAACTCTGAAAGAAACCTTTGAAACAAAAAGGGTTCAAGAAGTGATTGGGAGCTCCTGCTGAGAAAGTCTGACAGCAAAAAAGTATTTTTTTTGCTGTTGACACAGTAATGTGTAACCACTGCCTCAAGTTGGAGAGAGGTCCCACCTCCTGCCTTTGTCCGCTGCCACTCTTGGACAGCCTTCCCTTCCTATCCATTTCCTCTGACACCAGCATTTTCTCCATGCAAGACTGGTCATGGACAAGTCCCTCACACAACTGCCCCATACTCTCTACATTCCTGCACCACCAATTGACAAAGCAACAAGCTCTCTCTAAACTCCTCTCAGTCATCAGGTGCATTAGATGTGAAGAAGCTTGTCTATATTGATTTACCCCTAGCTGATGCTACAGAAAAAGCTGCTCTAACATTTAAAAGGTTGCATTAAAAAAAAAACCAACAACCTAAAGAATATTGATTCTGAGCTAAGAGGAAAAAAAATGCTCACACAATTTAAAAATTACAATATAGATTTTTTAAAATATGCTACATTAGAAAACTTTTCAGGATATACAGTCACATAAAAATGGGGAGCTTGTGTTCTTTGTTATTAGACCTAAAACATAAAGTCTTTGCCTGAGTGTGTAAGTTTCTGTTAAAACAACAATTTGTCCTGTGGACTGTAAATTCAATTACTGTTTTTATTGGAATCACATTTTGCTTTGGAAACAATCATGCAGAAAAACAACCAGTAACTTAGACATCTTAAAAACATCTTAAAATAGGCATGGCTTTGAGAACAAATCAGTTATGGTAATTCTTCCACTGTGAACTACAATGTTTTTAAAATCCATTTCCATATTTTTAATTAACACCTAGTTAAAAAAAAAATCTTACTGTAGGTCATTTTAATCACAAATGGGAAAACAAATTTACTTTATCAGAAAATTGACTTGACACTATTTTAGGAACTTATTTTTCATGTTTTTATCATCAAAATTAAGTTATTAACATACATTTTCCAATTTGGGAATGTAGAAGTAAGCCAATTTTTTTCTCAAATTTCAGAGTTACAGTTTTCAGTCACCTCTCTACGTGAAACTAGTCTATTTTAGCACCAGAATGTTTGATCGGTACACACAAAACTCCACATAAGTCTAAAATATCAGTACTTCTTTACAATTGCGCCCATATATAACTTGAATCTGCAGTATTCTAACCATAGCCTGCTAGTCAAAAGAAACCACCACTTCCTTATATCACACTTGAATTTCATATGCCATTGTAAACAGGCTCTCCTTATTACAGTACACGTTCATAAATCTGTTCATGCTGGATCTCAGCTCAAATGCTGGGGTTAGTTTTAATTCTATCTTGTAATACTGTCATTCACATTAAAATAAAAAGCAGTTGTGGATAGGGGCAGGGTTAGTCTAGTGAATGTAAGAGTTAAACAAAGCTTTATTTCAGCATAGCTTTGCTTGGTGGGTGATTTGAACTCTAATAAATTTCCTCTTGGTAAACTGCCAAAGCCAACCACACCTTGGATGATGTGAGGTTGTTTTCGAGAAGGTAACATCTCCTTACAGATTATCTCCTCCCACTTTGACTTGGAAGGTTTCTGAGAAGAAGAGTCATTTCCATTTCTGTTGGGGCATGAAATGGTTTCTTGTGAAAAAGCACATAAATCTCATTCTGCTTTGACTTGTTATGAAGCTCATGACAAACTGTATAATAATGTAGATACTGCAAAATTTGTTTAAATAAAGGATGAGAAAAAACAAGCATTTTTACTGAATGATTTTTCCCCAAATAAAAAAAACCCACAAAACCAAACCAACACTCACTTAACTCCTTATACCTTATAAATTCTAAGTTAACTTTATCTTTTAGAAAATTACCACACACACAAGTAACAAACCCAACAAAAACCTGACGTTTGTTCAAAGGAGGTTTCCACAATCATACAGAACTTTAACACAAGTCAGGACTAAGAGCAAACGCTTCAAACTGTGAAGTGAAAATCTTGAGTCGGCTACAGAATGAGAGAATGCAAAGGGCACTGCGTTGAATTGTACGCTATCGGCTTTCCTCTACCCCACCTTGTGTTTTGTCTTTTTGAGAAACTGTTCTACAAGAACAGACAAAGACAATGTCATCACAAAGTCTGCACACATTTTGCCTGATGAGATAAAGACAATGTGTCTATGATGGTCAGCTTTTATGGAAAAAAATGAAGCAATGATGTCAAAGGGATGTATCTATTTATTCCTGTTAGCAGCACCTTTTCCCTGGCAGCTTTCCTAAATAGCAACATCATAACTACCTAGAGGGAGCAAATGCCAAACAGCAGTGTCTTTTCTCTTAAGGATGCACAGCAACACCCAGAAACATGACATTGCCTACTCTCAAGCTGCTGTCTTTCGCTCTAACCCTCAGAAGAAAACACCTATCAGGAATATCAAATGTGTCTGGATTGCCAAGCAGAGAAGTTGAGGAGAGGGTAGAAAAATCACTAACGGCTGGAAAGCTCAGCTGGCAACAGAGAGAAAAGCAGGGTGGATGGGGACACAGGAATTAAATTGGTCCTGTGGAAGGAAAGACTTATTCAGCAGCTCAGGGAAAAGGGCGGATCAACGCGCAGAGGAAGAGAGCAGGAGCAATGGAAGTAGCTAACAACAGAGGAGAGGCAGTAAGGCTTGCAGATCCATCTTTCCCATGTTGGTAGCAGAGCGCAATGCTGAACTGTAACATTTATTATTCTTGCCACAAACCCCCCTTTGGCCCCAACTGCCAAGCATGCCAGACTGCATGAAACAGGGGAATGTCTAGTGTGGCTCCAACAGCATCTCGTCACCAAACCAAGATTTTAACTTATTTTTCCAATAGATTAATAACCTGAAGGTCATATTAAAGATGGCACTCTAAAGACATCTGGAGGTGGGCCCTATTCAATTCCTTATCTACATGAGGCTATTTCCCTCTGATAATCCCTTGCTCCATCTAAACAAAATGTCACGTATCCTAGGTCCTCCTTTCATATGATTCTTTAGTTTGATTTCAGCATTTGGCAGAATGAGAAGCAACTCTCACTGTTGCCACTGGGTTTGTGTTTTTACATTGGCCAGAAATATTCACCTATGCACCAAACAGTCTTTCTCCAGCTGACACAATCCATGTATACACATATACCTGTAACTGCTAATTTTTACTTAATTTTAGAAGGACTCTCCCCCCTCCAAAAAAAGGCTTTTAAAGAAGGAATGATACCAAGAGCTGAAACGAGAAAAGACTTTACAAGAGACCCTAAAGAAAAAAGAAGTTACCAAATATAATATACAAATTTTCAGTATAGTCCCTTTGCACGCACTATTTTCACATTTATAGGACTGACTGGTTCAAGTGTTCTTTGTAGGTGTTCATTATATCATGAATAGACCCTAATAAATTATACTGGGTGCAGAGCTCCGTGTGGAAGAAATAAAGCTGATAGAAGACACCTTTGAAAAACTTTGCCCCAAAACCACAGACGGGTTATTTCTCTGTGACAAGAAGCAACTTAACAGATATATTTATCTCTCAATAGTAAATTAATCCCAAAACAACATCCTCTATCAGAGAAAGATCTTAAGGTGCTCTTATAATACAGGCGATAGCCAATTTGAGCAGTTTAACAGGATTTTGTTTTACAGCCCTAAAATTATTAAAATTGTGAACTTTAAATAATTATATTTCAACCAGTGTTTTACTAGTTCTTTCCCTACCTTCTCTGATTTTAATTTTCTCACTTGTCAGCATCTCCTGGCAGTGAGAACAAGAAAGACCTCAAACCTTTGCTGATTGCTTTCCACGCAATCTGATTTCTATAAATTAGAAGTTGCTGATGGGGAAGCAGACAGCATTACCCTTTGATCAAGATACACATCTTGATCTCTTTTATCATTTTTTAAAAAAACAATAATATTACAACAAAAAAAATCATCATACAAGCTTTTCGATCAAAGTGTGTCACTGTCTGCTTCCCAGTCAACATACTGCCAGTAAATTGGCAAGGTGCCCAGAAAGAGCAGGCAGCAGCTGGTGGGTTTGATTACCATCTGTATATCCACTAATGTATAAAATATTATGTCTCCATCTAGTGGGCAACTGCATTTAACAGGAAATTTGAAAATGGGTTGGAACCCATTGGATGGCAGAAGGAGCTTTGCTAGACTTCCCATCAGCAGAACTGGTCTCTAAAGCTGTATCACATCGGAAATCTATCTAAAGCAGGAAGCCCTGCTGGTGGTTCCATTGCTGTTCTGGCACTTGCCCTTGAAATCATGTTTTCTCCAGAAGCATTCAAAAAATATCTATTTCTGTGCTCTCCCAACAAACCAGCTCTTTCTAACGCTCTGCAGCACCCTGGAAGTCTTAGTGACCAAAATTTGAAAATGTAAAAGAGATAAAAGGAAACGAAAGTTGAGAGTAAGGATGCCATTCATGTCCAGAGCTCCTGAAATAAACAATAAGGAATTAGATGAATATGCCAAGACAATGTCTTCCTTTAAGAAAAATTAAACTGCAGCGTATTAAAGCATTACCCCCCAAAACTACTTGATGACAGGACATGAGAAATACTACATTAACTTCCTCATGCCATTTCAGACATCCTGGAATGATGTTGAATAGAAACAGGGGTAACATGAGATAAGCAAATTTGTTTTTCAAAAAAGTGCCACGGAAACAGTTCTTGGGACACAGATTTAGAATCTATGTGGGGAGAAACTGAGGCATGATCCAGCTCTCTGACAGCTCTCTCACAACAGACACGGGACTAGAACAAATAGTTATTAAAAGATAAATTCTACCACGTTCATTATACCACCCTCCCTTTCATCGATTACCATCCTTTTTGACAACAACTCTGCTAGCAATGTACTGACTGGACATATTTTGTGCGCAGCCATCTAGAGTGAAAAGTGCATCCTAATGACAAACTATCAGTACAGCAAAATGAAATAAAGAACAACAACAAGATCATACTATTGATTTTTTCCATCCACATATCGCCTAGACCTAAATTCCCTTTGCTTGAGAAATCTGTTGAGATACCTCTCCAACATAGCATGATTACATTTCATTTAACGACTTCTCTGGATGCATGATAGGCCCTAAAATAGCTCTTCTTTTTCTGAGTATCTTTTAATAAAGTTGTTCAAGATGCATTCTGATTTGACATACCTAAACTGGTTACAGAAAAGCATTTCCTACTTTTATCATATACTCCATTACATTAGAACTTGATAAGTAATTCATTCAAAGGAACTTCAGTTTAACAGCACCTAATAGACACAGTCACTTAAGGTAGCACGTTGGCAAATTTCAGCTTTAAATCAGAAGCTGATCTGTTTATGAAGACAGATAAAAAAAATAAATCAACCTATCAGAAGAAAGCATCATTTTAAAGAAACTCAGGCACGAGTGCTTAAAAATGAAGTCAATACATCCCAACAACTTTTGTGCTAATTTATTATATCGCTTGTTTGTGCAGGAAGGGGATGAGATTTGTTTCAGTCTAATCTAATTCCTTTTATTTCAACAGAAACTACAAGAATTTGAAATGATTGCTGTTCCCTCAACAATTTGCTGCGATAGAAGCTTTATTTTTCAGGTCAGCACTCTCCATTTTTGATTGCTCAATGGGAACGCCACAATGGCTAAAAAAAGAAGGTTCTGAAACATTAGGAAATAGAAACTGCTGACTACCTGGTGAAGGAATAATGATTTATAATATATGAATAGGGGCAATAATTGGATAGCAGGCTGTACTCAAAAAAGCCTTAATTCACAGATCTGACATCAGAAAGTCATAATCCATCGATCTAGCATCAGAATGATGGATTATGACTTTTTAAGAACATGTAGACATGTCAGCTTCATGAGCATTCCGGGAATCGTAGTCCAAATTGTTTTACTGAGGTCATTTGAACAATTTCAGCTTTTTTCAATAAAGCTGATGCACTAATATTTTGAAATGTAAAAGTTAGGTTGGATCCATTTTTTTCTTTCAAACCCTAAAAATCCTCCAAGCAAATAGCATAGGTTGCCATAAGTTGTGATTGAAAACTATTTTTCTTAAAATTACTTCAATTCTGTGTCATTTTCTTCCATAGATGTAAACAAATTTAAATCCTAATTTTTATGTCAAAAAAAGTTTTCAATTCAAATTTGGAGGTGAAAAAAACAAGGTGCAAAGGTGGGGCTTAATTAGCATGTTTTCTTTCAGGAAGAGCACTGACATATACTGTGCATGTTTGCCCCTGGGACTACTGCAAAAATATCTAAATTTTGACCTCTGACTCCTTCCTTTTCTGAACCCTGATTTGGTTTTAACTTGTCACTGCCAAAAATAAAGTAATGAAGTGAATTTAGATGGAATCTTTTATGAAAAGAATAATACTCTTGCAATGTGTGAATACCTAGTGGTTGAAATCTATTTTTTATAAAGAAGCTTTTGTCATATTAACTCAAAAAGATATCTAGCCTCTTCAATGAAATACTTGGAACTTCACTTTCCTCATAAAAACAGTCACGGGCTAAGGTTATTGAATGAAAAATTCAGGAAGGTTGCAGAGATCCGTTAATTGAGCATCATATACTTATTTACAAGTATCCACCATTTCATTCATAAAACTCTATTATAAAATCTTCCAGTGGCATTTCCCCATTACAATTTAGTGAAACCACCTATAAATTACCAACTGCTACATTAGATCAATTCAATGGCTCAGACAGGTAAGAGTTCTTCAAAAAACGCTTTCTGCTCCAGACAAGTGTTGAAAATAAAAAGAAAATTTCACATTAAATATAAAATATGACTAAATATTTCCAACCCATACACATATTAAAACCATAAAAAACCTGTTACTAAAACCTCTTCCAAAGGTATACAAACTTTAAGTGTACAAGTAACAGGGGTGAAAGGGCAAAAGAAACAAACCAAACCAAGCCGGGGTTGCGTATCTCTATATTTTACCCTCAAAGTCCTTTATATCTACCCTTGTCTAGAAGGCTGAGTTTCTCCTTCATGGGTCTTTCCCACTTTATTTCCTTCTTACTCATAAAAATGCTTTTAAAAGAGCTTATGAAGCTTCCCCCCACTTTTGTATATGTTCATAACTAAAGCCTTTAAGGGAAGGAGAAGAAGCCATAGGGCTCTTTTACAATGGTTGAAAGAATTTATTTCACTAAAAACCATGTACCAGTGAGCAAAGGCATCCTGGGTCCAGCCTCAGCCCAGACTTTAAAACAAACAATGACAACAACAAGACCAAAGGAAGAGAAAAGGCAGCTGTGGAACGGTACCCTTTAAAATCTCAATGGGTCATAGAACAAAAGGGAAAAATAATGCACTTTTTACAACAGTAGACATAAACAATTTACTTAACTTTGACAACTAAATATGAAATGGCTAATAAAAAAAAAAATCACTGCCATGTTACACACACTCCTTGCTCTAAAGACACCTAATCTTCTTAGAGGTCTCACATAAAGGGATCACATTACTGAAAAGCAACTACTTCTTTAAAAAAGCCTTCAACAACTATAATACCACACGACTGATCAAAGGAGAGAGTACCTCATTCGATTAACTTCACTGGAGAATTAACATTGGCAGGTTGTAATTACTCACTTGGAAGGTATTTATGAGGACACCATGGCCAACAGTTTTCTGCTTGTGATTTATATGCTTGAGGTAATGACAAGTGGTCAGGATATCAGTTTTGAATCTTTTTTCAAAGAGCTTGTTGTGCAGCGTCCAACCAGGTTCACTATTACATCATCATCAACCACATTGTACCTGAATTTTCCTTGGATCCTTTCCGACCTAGTATTTACCCAGCTCAACTCAATTAAGCTTATGACATCAAATGAGACCAAATAGGGTGGCTACAACCTTTCTAACCTTTCCAGACTGAAGAATGAACACAACCCTTAGGATTTCATGTAGGGGAAGAGAGAAGACTTGTAAATTGGGTACCTGCCGATTCCTCCTCTTTTTTATACCTATGCATTACTCCCACCTATTTTATTCTTATTAAACTGGTTGTATCCTTTCCTTGTCTCCACTGACACCACAAACTCATTTTATGTATATTATGAAGCAGCAGTCAGATGTTAACTTTCTGTCTTTAATGATGTGTGCTTGAACCAATGACCTTGAAGTGAAAGGCTCTGTAGATTTTTAGTATTCCCTCGATACTCCAGGCCCCTTTATTCATCTGGTTTATAAGCAAAACCTGTGTGCAAAAGGGACGCTTACTCACAATTACTATTGTGATCATTCTGCTGTGGCAGTACATTGTACTGAAAAAATATGAGTTATAAAGTGCATGGGTTAGTAAAATTTAAATCAAGAAAATGTTTAATATTAAGCCATTTCATCTTTTTCCAAAGTTTGGCAAATTTATTACAAAGCACTGAAATTGCACTTCAAGCCCTAAGGCGTGCAGTGTTGGAGCCTGCCTGATTAATGTAATTAAAAGAATAGCGTAACTCAAAATTTATTAAAAATTAAATATATGTGGCCTTATTGTTTATTTCCAACTGATAGCATGATTTCTAGCTAAAAATTTGCACTGCTTAATACCTGACAAGCTGTTAAAGCACATCCCCTTTCTCCTGCTGTGCATATGATTAAAAGAACAGAGGTTAAACACAGCAATAAAAAAATTGGGAAATTCTATTTTTGGTCACAGTGGTGTTTAGTTCCTCCTTCTCATTTTTACAATAAGCAGGTGCTGCTGAAGAGGTGGAAACTCTCATGATAGGAGGGCATCAAGCTGGAAAATGCTTCCTTGGACAGAATCTTCCTCCCTTCCATGGTCACTAAGTTCTTGTACGGAAGCTTTTTATCTTAGCCAAGACCTGGCTTACAGGACGAGCGAAGCTATATGAATCAGATTACTAGAGATATACAGCTTGTGAGGCTGGATCCAGAGTAACGCTCAATGGGTGTAAAGCTGGCAAGTTTACATGGCATAAAAATACTCTTTTACACAGTCCTTGTGAGACACGTGTAAGTGCGTGGCTGGCAAATGCTGGCTAGTGTACTGAGGGATCCCAGAGGTTTGAAGCAGATTTTATGCGATGGAAATCTACTTTTCTTCACTCTGAAACTAGGGTAAAAAAAGCTTACTTTTTTTTTTTTTTTTTAAGAATGTTGCCTGCATATCTCCAGTTTCTCCTGCAACGATTCTGTACTTTTCTACAGCCTATGTACTGATCAGCAGCCCCTCCCAGTACATGAGGTGGAAAATGAATGAAAAAATTAAAACAAGTTGGCAAATGTACCTATTATACATATTTCATGTTAGCACAGTTATGCTTTAGAAATTATGGCAACAGCAATAGAATTCTGCTACTGTGATCATGGATAATCAAAGTGAGTGAAAAAAAAGCCAGTGCTGAAATATTTTCAAAGGTATGAAAGTCTTTACTGTTGTGTAATTTAAATTTACTTGCCATTACTTGAAATTTCTTTTCGTCTGTGTGATTAGAATTTAAATGCTCCCAAAGTATATGAACAAATATAATTCCCGTTATATTGCAGAAATACTGCAGCAACATTCTTTTATTGTTGAAAACTAAGTAGGATCCTTAATTTACTACAGAAAATACAAAGCAAAATTAGATAAAATATCTTTAATATAAAGTCTTATTTGGGAATGACCACTTTCTACTCAGCACTTTCTACTCCACTCTAGAAATACAGCACTTTCTACTCTACTCACACATACACACACATTGCAAAGCTATAGCAGTATTTTATACAACCGTAAACATGTGATGTTTGCATTTTTTCAAAATATTCTTGAATTGAATAATTTTCAGTTTGAGGCCAAATTTTGCTACCCTTATGTAATGGTAATGTTGTGTCTATTTTAGATACAATCCTAGTAGATCCCCTGAAATTACTTGGGGTAAAGTGGACTGAGGATACCTGAATTGGATTGTAATTCCTAACTGGACAGTCAAAATTTATACCTGACAGCAGTAGACATTAAAAGCCTTCTCATGGGTTACCCCATGATGAATTTGTCCAAAAGCCTCCATCTCAACAATTTCTCTAATTTTCAAATTCAAGACGTCATTGATGAGTAGAAACTACTGTTCCCTGAAGATAGAGTTCAACAGAATATTAGCATCACACTGAAGTTTTTATGCAGCCCAAGTAAATTGGGTCTTAACAGGGAACTAGTTGAGACAGTCAATCTGATCCCCAGGTAAAAAGGAAGCTGCAGTACCCCTGTGCAACACACTACTGTTTATTGTAGCATTGGGCAAGTTTTGTGCACTCTTAATTAGAACCTTTATTTATTCCCCCTGCCATACTGATCTTACTCAGCCTGACACACAGAATCCTGTAAGTGGCACAAAACTATAAAAATGGCCTTTTATACAACTGAATTCCACAGAGCGAGGTTTAGTTTTTAACAGTCATGCTACCTTTTCTTTACTCTTCATCCATTCTTAACCCCAATTGATTTGGCAGAAAGAGAAAATGGAAAATAAAAATAAAAAAAATAAAATTCTTTATTTCTGTATAAACTGGAATTATTGACACCTATCTGATTAAGCAATTAATTTTGCTTCGAGAATTGGTAATACATTAACAAATAAGTGCTACGGAATAAAGGTTGTCTTTTTTATTATATTTATTCACTACAAAGTGGAACAAGAACAATTCATGTTATAGTCTTCAAAGTGGTAAATGTATTAAAATAGCAATCGAGCACTGAAAAACTTAGTGTCTAATTCCCAATTCCCATAGCAACCCACAGTCCCCTGTTTAATATAGCATGTCCTGTTGGCTGTTTAATGTACAGTCTTTAAACTTTCCTGTTTCCTAAATAAGCTCTCTTACTGCAGACTCGTACATTTTATTCTAATGCATATGGTTTGCTGCCTATTAGTTTGTGTAATGTTCCTGCTACTATGAAAGAAAAAAAAATAAATCCACAAGTTCTCATTTTATCTTGCACTTGTCAAATATTAAGATTCTCCTAGTCTGTCAGACTTCTAAGCTTGTCTAATGTCTGTCATTTATATCCAAAATTAATAAAGTCTACCCATACTGTATGATTTTTTTCAGTTGCTCTGATTCTGATTACACACAATAATTTGTAATTTAAATTCACAAAAAAATGTGCCAATGTAGCAATGTGTTTGCATTGTCAGTTTTAAAGGCTTGGCCTTTATGACTGATACCAAAGCCTTGTTCTTTCCGCTCATTACAAAGTTCCAGTAATGCTTGGCTGACCGATTACTTCTGGTAATTTGATTATGTACACTCTTTCTTTTATTATTTACCCATTTAAGTGAGGATTGATCAGAACAAAGAACAATTAAATACACTGCAATAAAAACAGTATGACTAACAAGACAAGGAACTGAATTCAAACCAGCAGTAGTTAGGAAACATGGAGATAAGACTGAAACGCTGTCTTTAAGTTCTCCTATTGTGTTTTGCTGTGCCAGGGTTGCAAAGAAAAGCTTGCAAGTGCAGCAAGGAGGGAGGGACAAAAGATAAAATCTCCCGTGGTAGTAAAATGAGTAATGTTTGGCTCCGTACTTCCATTTTGACAATTTCTTGATTTCTCAAACAAAATATGAATATAAAACAGAAATGGATGGTTCGGTACTGAGTTACATACCAACATGCATGCACCTATCAATAGACTCATGGGATCATTCTCAAAATAGACAGAAATGGAACGATGTTTTTAGACACCCCACCGGAGGGCACCACAATGCACCACTGGTAGAACTTTTTTGTTGTTGTTGTTGTTAAAAGAAAAAAAGAAAAAAGTCAGCAACCTGGCCTCTAGCCCTCAACTTTCTTTTAATCTAGGCCTGCAGGGACAACTGTAACGCTAAAAACTAAAAAGACTCTCCTGTAACAAGTCTAAGCGAGGGAAAAGCCTTTAAATACTTCATTTGAAATATCATTACAGGTAATTGAACATTTCTCCAAATGTAAATCTTCTACTACATCCTAACTCCTGAAGAATACAAAAGCTGGCAAAGTATCTTCCTCAGAACAAAGGAAAATCATTAAGAGTCCTAGATGTGTAGCAGACAGAGATGAAAATGATAAATGGGTGTCATGAATACAAAATGAATGCTAAGAAAAACTCTGAGAGAATGTTAGGCAGATATTCAAAGTAGAATAAGCTCTAAGGAACATCCCTATCACTACTCCATTTTATTAAACAAGAGTAATACACGGAGTCTACGCACATTGTCAATGTTTGCAATGTATTGCAAATCTATTCATAGCACACAACTTCCAGTGAATCTAAAGATACAGACCTGAAGTCCAGCCTCTTAGTGCCTGAAACTTGCCCACAGCCTCCATCAATCCAAAATTCAAGACTTCTCAAGCACGGTAAGTTTTCACAACTCTGAAACCGTATTTGGATGGCCTTGCCATAAATGAAGCATGCAACATTCATCTTTATCACTTAGAATCTATGCCATTTCCTTAGACTGTATTCACAAGCCAAATTTGATATGCACAGTCAAAATAAACTACAGAGCAACTGCACAGAAGATATTGTTCCTTGGGTAGCATTATTTGAATAGAAAAAAGAGCGAACAAAACTTTTACCAAGCACATGAATTCTAAAACTAAAAAAATAGAGTAATACATGTCTTAGCATGTAATTAATGCAAAATGTTCTGTGCTCTGAGAGCAGTAACAATATTTTCTGTAATATGTTATTATAATATTGTTGGATTCTTGTAGAACCACTCAAAAAAGATCAGAAGGACCACGCATATAAAAAGTGGAGAGCACAATGTTAATGTATTTCAGCTGAAAACATCCATATTCATTTGGGTTTTATCCTGGACAAAGCACCATCTGCAGTGTAACTCTGCAGAACCTATGCAGGCTCTGACATACGCTTTGCAATCTGAGACAAAGACAAAATTTGAGGGTGAAATCAGTTGGGGGGAAAGAAAAGGCAAATACAGTTCATACAAACACATGTCACCATCTTAGAATCTTAAGGTCAGCCAAAGATTCTGACCACTTTTACAAGTAAGAAAAAGCAAACATCAGGTATAAACAATTAAGTATTCCTTCTCAGCTGTTTCAAGCTGGTCAAGAGGAGACTCAGGATGACTTCACTACTCAATTTTCAACAGTGAAATGGGAAATCAAACCATAAAATACTTCAGAAAATAGTCTGAATCATGAACCGCCACCTTTTCAAGCCCACCATGAGGAGATACAGTATAGTCTGCCTATTCCATGTTGGTTTTTGAGTGCAATAGCTGGAAATACATAATGGAGTCTTAGCTTCTAGAAGCAACGCAGTGGATTTGAGGGAGACTTACAAAGTGCGACGTTAATTAAGGCTGATGCAAGTTACAGACAGGAACCTATTTTCCAAAACAGAAGAACAAGATATAGTGAAACTCAGTGGGGCTGGAGCTGGCCATCAGCCCACACTGAAGGACAAAATTTCCCCCTCTGTCCTGTCGCTACCAACCTGTAAATGACTCCTGCTTTGGGATCAAATGGTGAAAGAAATAGTATAGTTAATGGCCCCTTTCTCTCCTATTTGCACAGCTGCACATGGGCAACCTCAGCTTGTTCTCTTTAGGTGCTTACTAGGTACAGGGAAAGGAGGACATGAAGAGCATGCTAAGCCCTCCTATGTGGCTCTCCTTCCAGTACCATTTAGCAGCTTCTTCTCATATTTCTGGTGCCTCATAACATTGTTGCAGTGTATTCAGACTCTCATGAAAGAATCAAGCATTATGGTTTGGATAAAGTCCATCCCTTTGCCAAACGTCTTCCCCATTTTAGCCCTAATAAAAAACATTTTGAATGACTGCACTGAATCTAAATGGTGTTAAAGTCTTACAAAAGTCTAGCAAGCTACAAAGAACAAATAATACAAACGTTGAAGAAAATAGTGGTTTTGTTAATATTCTATTTACACAGCTGGGATCTTAGGATTCTTTATCCATCTGTATATTTAGTAAGCAAGGCAAATTATGTGAAGAATTGCCATTTCCTAAGTGAAAAAAAAAAAAACCAATAGTAAAATTAAAAGAAGGCTCCCCCCAATCTGTCTTTCTCTGCTCCATTCCAGATAGACACGCACACCTCCCCCATAGCCATGAACCACAAAGTAACTGGAGAGGATTCTTCACAGACAGATGTAATTTATAACAAAGACAGGAAAAGGCAACCCTAACTTACAGCTTGCTGCCCTTCCTATAAAGTTCACCTCCTTACCAAGAAAAAGCACAGAATAATTTGTTTGGTTTCTGTACTCAACTCCTTTTTCTTTTATTGTGAAAAGTTTCCATTGTCCTTTTATGTTTTGATTATTGAGTAAGTTTAAAGACTTGCCAAATAGCCCTAGATTGTTAACAGACCACCACTATTTAACTTTGAATGCTTTAACAAAATAAAGGCACAGTTCACATTAATATTCTATGCCCTCATTTTATTTATTATATTTTCTTTGAAATTTAAACAATTTTCCTAGCTAAGGTTTATTAAATGTAAGCCTAAGTAGCAATATAAGTTACCTCACATACCAATCAGACATCCTATAAAACTCAGCTTTCTAATTAGTAACATTGCATTTTGCTGAGCTCAGCATATTTATAGGAAATCAAAATAATGTTTTATGAATTAAATATTCAAATACATCAGATTCAATGCTCAGTAAAAATATTTTATGTCGTATCTTATGACAAGTTGTAAAATTCAAGGTGAAATAAGAAAACATACAAACTTTCTGGTGCATTTTAAAGACAGACTTTAAGGGATTGCAAAACTTGTCTGTTATTTAGACTTTGAATAAATTTGTCCCCATAACATCAACTAAAAGTATAAAAATTTATAAAAATGTATATTGATTATAAATCATCACAATAAAGTAATACCATGCATATGAATACAGTCAACATGTTATTCATAGCATAAGGTCACAAGATGTATGAATTTGATTCATAAATATTCATTCACGGGGATACATTCCCATGAAATATCACATCAATTGTCCATTCCACAGATACTTTAATGAATACAATTCAGTATTCGAGATGATGAAAAGTTGCCGACAAAGGTAGGGGGGACAAAAATAGTTGTCCGCTGTAGTATAAGTTCATGGATCTCTGCCTGCTAATTACAAAAATCATGCTGGAAATTTTGGAAATAGGGCAATTGCTCTGGCAAACCAGCCTCCAGTAAGTCACACTGGACAAGCAAGTGCCAAAATGCTACCTGCTGACAAACAATTAAAAAAAACAACCAAACTAGCTAAATTGGAATGAGTAAAATATAAATGAAACACAGTACCTTCTTTAATAACTCCTTGATCCATGCTGTTACATGGAAGAGTTTAACACTGAAAATAGTATTGTTCTGCAGCGAACATAATGCATTGGGTTAACTCAAATTTTAATTTTTTATTTTTTTTCTTTTGGCAGATGCCTTACAAACGTTGTTCTTTGAACTACCAAAAAAATTAGGATGGACTTTCTGCAAATTACGTTCTACCAACATGCCAGCAGCAGTCTACCTGGTTCTCACCAGCTTACATACAGAGCTCTTTTTTCAACACAGTTTGTTGTGATGGCTGACCCAGCAACCTATTTTCTAGATTCCCATTTCTCCAACAACATGCCTTAAGGACAACTGAGGGAACATCACAGACCCCAGAATCATGTGGACCTTGCTCCAGCAGAGCCATCTACACTGTATGGCACCAGGATGCAGCTTCGGCCCTGAAATGGTCTTAAAGAGCACTGCTTTAGTGTAAGGGAGTTTAAACAGAGATATGTAAGAATAGGAATTATGTTAAAAGTGTTTATTTTTTGTTTTAAACTGGAATTAAATCGAACTGCAAAAATCTCAAAATCCTCTATGAGACAAAAATACTCATCTTTGCTCAGCTCCAATGATTTTGTTTTAGGCTGTTTAAATAACGCAGTAAGACCTCCCAAAGGGCATCAACAGAGTGAGCTATTCAGGAATATTAGAAAAGTAAAAGAAAATATCCTAATAGCCTTCCTTCAGGTACTTTGCTTAACAGTTTCAAAATTTCCCCAAGTCAATATGTTTCTACCAATCTCATTGTCTTTTATTAAAATTTACATATTAATTGATAAATATTTTTAAATATGTGCTATAGCCTTCTGATACAGCACCTCGTCATTTAGGTATTACAACATTCTGATGAATAGCAGAAACATGTTGTCATTCATAGGCTGCCTGTCCTCCCAGCAAAATCCCAGTTGACCTGCATCCCAGCAAATAAATAAGCCATTACTGCTCTTATCAGAACTATATATGTTTACACCCACTCATATACAGAAATCAAGCCACTTTCTAAATAAATAATTAAAAAAACCCTGAAAGCACATCTGCGTCTATATTAATTCCTGCACAGTTCCAGAAATGTTTTACTGCCAACAATTCAAGTTTTTTTCCTCTTTCTCTTATTTATACAGTCAAAAAATGTGATTCTTTGTCAACTGTACAACTGAAATAAAAAGTTATGATGAGCTTCAAAATTTCTTTTGCTCTAGTGTCTTTATCTTTTCATCCTCCAAGGTGCTGAGCAACGTGGCCCCAGTCACTTCTCAGTTTAACTCTGTGTATACGGATAGGTCCATTGAAATAAAAGTTCCTAAATGCTTAAAAAGAGGCACTTGTTTAAATGCTGGCTGGGTCAGAACCATAGTGCTCAGCATACTGAAGCCATAGCCTATGGCAGATATTTGGCATTTTTCCTGCCTGAAGTTTTACTTTCATGACTTCACGCATGTTATTGAATTAAAAAGCAGGTTTTGTATTTGATGTTTCCTAAGAAAATAATTTAAAAAACATTTTGTCAATCATTCTCGAAAGCAAGATTTGTAAAAGTACTCAGCACCAGCTTACAAATTCCATTAACTCTCCAGAGCTCTCACTGGCTTTCAGGGCAGCACAGTTCAGCTACTGAAACTCAGGAATGTTAAAATTGCTGTAGAAGACCATCAGCACACAACCTACATGGAAACGTTACTGTTTAAGGTCAGTATACATTCACTATTTGCAATGGAGTACACCAAAGACATCTTTGGAAAACAAGGGTGGCTTCTCCCATGCAAGATACGCTTCAAATATTTCAAATAATACTGCATACAATTCCAACAGACTCCACTTTTCATTCAGACTGATCACAAGTCCTTCAAGATCTCGCTGGTTATAGCCATAGCAAACTTCAAGATCAAAGGACTGAATATCAGTGATTTTTGTTATAAAACCCGCTGGCTCTCCAGCTGTTTACTTCAGTAATCTGGTCCTGGGTACTACACACTTCTGTAAAGGACATCAAAAATTTCCCCTCAGACATCAAAAGACCAAGTACCAGTTTGCCAGTTTTATACACTCATAATCATCAAATAATGAACCTATTCCTCAAGCTGTAGTTTTGATCTTCATAGTAGCAAAAGCTTGAGGAACATGTTTTGAAGAAAAAATATAAATAAGGACATGGAAATTAAAGAAAAATGGGATAAAACACAATATAGGTTTATCAAAGATAGACAGTGCCAAACTAATTTCATAGTTTAATATGATAACCAATTTTCTAGACAAAAGAAATGTGAGAGAGATGATCAATTCACAAAAGGGAAGGAATATCATACAGATGGGACTGAATGACCTTGAAGAACATTGTATTCAATGACGAATTGTGAGGTGACATTGGAGGGACATAATTTTTTTTAAAACCTACTGTGCATTGGGAATACCTCAGCTGGAAAATATAGTAATAAAGGAGAACCAGAATAGCAGACCTATGACAAGAGAGCCACACGACACAGGTATGAAACGTGCGACTGATTCTAGGACCTATCATGCAGGCTATTCCCAGTAGAGAACAAGAAAGCACTATTGATATTGTACAAGGCCTTGCTCTTATCTCAGCAGCAATATTATGTACAGTTTGGTCACTTGTGTTCAAATAAAACTGATTTAAAGGGGAACAACTATACAAAAAGGCCAAGAGAATGACTAGAGGCTGGTATGAATGTAAGAATGCATGTATCGAAAGCCTACCAAAAGCAAAGATTAGAGAAGGCTGCCTTTTCTAGTTTAGCCAAACGAAGGCTGACAATAAGATTGCTGTCTCTTTATACACTAGAAAAATAAACACTGGGGATGGAACAAGAACTAAAGGTCAATACTAGCACAAATCGGCACGAGCGAAAATGTACGTAAGCTTGTCATGAGTACACTTAGACTGAAAATTAGAAGTTTTATAACCCTTACAGAAATCAGGCACCAGGACAGCTTTCTAACTGGAATAGCACAGACAAAAAAAGTTAACTTTCTAAGCTGGAGTTTGACAAGTTTCTGAAGAGGATCATAGATATTTTCCTATGAGAAAGCAGCACTAGCGTTTACAATTGAAAAGGTCTCTTCCATTCCTATGCTCTTATTTCCTTCCAAGCAGCCCCGATGTCTTTGCCATGGTGATATTTACAAAACAAAGCTACAGAAAATCAACTCCGTGGTTTTAAGCATTACAAATATTTGAAACCTCCAAGCTTTGAAAAGCATGCACTCCATTAGCTGGGGAATGAGTCGCTCTTGCATGAACTGATATGCTTATGGAAATGTTCTGGTTTCATACATCTTTAAAATGCAGTTCTCAAGAAATCATTGAGCAAATTTGTTTAAACAATGATTGATTAAGCAATCTAAATATGCAAGACCTAATGAGGATTACATATCAAAGTCAAGTCCTAGACTTCAGGTCTTTTGCCATCTGAAAAAAAAAGCTTTATTAGCTTTCAAATAGTATATTCTTCCAATCCACCCCCTTACATTCAAACACAGAAGGGATTTTGTTCAACTTTCAAAAAAAGACCCAACCCACAATTGGATAAAGACCAGACATAGTCCAAAAGCTTAATGTTTCAGCAAGTAAGGAGTACATGGAAAGAAGGCATTAATGGAAACTGGTTTGGAACTCTAAGTACAGAGGATGATATCTAGTGACTGCTATAATACTGAATCTGCACTGCCATTAAACTTAATCTTCGATATTTTTATTGCAACCTGACCCACTACGACATCTCTAAAGAAAATTACATTGTACACTACTATTTCAAGAAGTCAAACTTAGCTAGTCATCTGGGCCATAAAATAGCAGATTACTCCATCAGGCTGGCTAAAGCAACTAGGAATAAAACTAGATTTACCAACCACATTATTTTTATTAGGAAATGTTTCAAAGCAGACATAATCCCAAAAGACCTTAGCTTCATTCCATCCAAAAATACACAACAGAGAGTGGTAAAAACACGAACTGCATTATAAGGTACAATTTGTAAATGTAAAAGAAAATACTAGACATGCTGTAATATATCACCCTATCAGAGCAAAATAAATTACTGAACATAGAAACAGAAAAGAATAAAAACTTCAACACAATAGATGTATTAACAATTTAAAACTGTGTTATAAGATCTGACATGTGTTAATAGCAATTGCTCCACTGAATCCCTGCACATCAAGATTTAGTCTGTACTCCTTTTGCTTTCTTTGCAATTGCAGACTAATATAGGTGCACTAAATCACAGCTACAGAGCAAAACCTCCAGAACAGGCAAAAGGAAAAAAAAAAAAACAGTATCCTTAACAACAATATTCCCGAAGAACTCTGCTATGTTAGCACTACATGTATTTTATTTCGGATCATAGCCACAGAACAGCTAAGCACTGCTTCTTCTGTAATCATTCTAAATGCGGGGAACTGCTCATAATAGTAACAGAATAAAAGCAAGGAATTTACTTAGCAATCCTAACACTTCTCAGTAATTCCTTGTACCGTCGTGTTTTCTAACAGGTATTCATGCATACATAATATGTAGGTCTTTGTAGATCTGGAATGAAGGAGAAGTAAGGGATTTGAAAGCTGGAAAAGCAAGTTTTAAATTTTAAATACTGCCAAAGTAGGTTAGACGTATTATCTGTGTTTTATCATCTAACCAAGCATTCATGTCTTTCAGTTTTAACCTTTTTTTCTTTTTCCTAGGCAATATGATCACCTCAGGCAGTTTGGTTTTAAGGCTTCAGCCAACATAAAAATATATTTAAATTAGCCAGGCATTTGTTACTTCTTTTTTTTTTTTTTTATGACTTAACTACTGTCTGTATTTTACAAAGGTGGTTCTATTATGCTAGCTGCATCAAACGTAGAATAAACGTAGAATATTAATCAGACTGTGAAGCTCCACTAATTACGTGCCACATTTAAGTAACTTAAATTTTGTTAAGTGGCATGGCCACAGATATTGTATGCATAATCTAACTGAGTTTTGAGTCATTTCCCTTTTCTTGTCTGATTTTATTCTACACAGGAAATGACAGGGTCATTTGGAATTAACTGCAGTGAAAGATCAAAAAGGAAACCTGATTGAGAACACTGTATAATTGCCTGTGCTAGAGAAAAAATAAAATCCAATGAGTTTACAATCCATGGCTGTAAGTTTTTTCTGGAAAACACATACTGCGGTTTCTCTAAAAGGATATCCATTACAACACTAAGTACTGCTTTTATTTGTTCTAGCTGCATCTCTTTTAAAGAAACAGGTCTTCTTATTAGACTATTGGACTTTTATTCAGTAGGTAATACTTTCAGCACATGTGGAGCACAAATTTACTCACTGAGCTAGAGCAAGCCATTTCAGTCGAAGCAAATCATTTCAATTGAAACAAGTAATTTCACCGACTTGCCTCAAAGTCTTCATTTGCAAAAGTAGATAATACTGGAATTAAGCTCCTGGAACATCATGGTTCACGTTATTTGGGCAAATCTGGCCATTACAACTGACATTCCCCCATTCCAAAGAACAGACTTTTATTGTTAGAGCTAAACCAAAACTTTTTAGACATTAGCAGCATTCAGCTTACAGTAAGGGTACATCCATCTGCCGAGCACAGTTTTGTTTCCAGGGCTCTTTTTTTTTTAGTAACACATTGATCTACGTAGCAAGACTTCAGTCAGCCTTGCAGCACAGATTTATCATCTACTTCCAGCACAAAGATTTCCCAGTCAATCTCCTGCCCCTTTCTGTTCCCTGAGCCGAGGCACGGCAGAGCACACGACTCCTGGCGTGCTCCTGCTGTAGCCCTACAAACCAAACCACAGCTGCCCCACCTACTTTGTCAGCGTTTGAGCTGTTCATCTAAGGGAACGCAAATATAGAAGGTAATGCTCTCCTTTATGGGTAAGCATTCTAAATGTAACAAAGTTGTAGCAAAAGAACTTGAAGTCTATGTTGGGCTCACCTCTTACCACATTTTAACGTAAAGCAAGCATAAATAATGCCATAAATTTGTATGTGTAGCTTCAATGCCTGAAACTGTTACTTATTGAAGAACAATGTATCACCCTATCAAAAGAAACTCTACAGGAATATAAGTATTGATTTTCTTGGGCAGTGCAGTGTGGTTGGAGAAATTAAAGACTCTGCTATGGAACTCAGAACACAAAACAGATGGATTAAACTGAACCGGTGCACGGGTAAGAAATATCCTTAAGAGTTACAGCTAAAAATTGTCATAAAGTTTTCTGTGACAGTTATAACTGTAGATTGTACTTGTTCCTTTGATGGATCATCACCAAAGTAATTCACAGAAACACATTTCTGCCATTCCCTAGTGGAGGTGGTATCTCCAGTGGAGGTGGTACTCACCATCAGATGGACTGTGCAGAGCAACCACTTTTCTATGGCTGGAACAGTGTACACTGATTTTAGCCACCAGAAATGGGTTTTAAGAAAACAAAAAGACATTTCTTTTAAGCTACTCTACAACTGATAAGATACATTACCCAAATTTACAAAAGAAATTACTTAATCAAAGCCTCATTAAAAATAATTTACCAATTAGAAAGTGCCAACTAGCCATTGATCTGATTAGCTAATATAAAAATTAGCCCTAACACAGTGATGCTTAAGTCCTGCTCTCCTTACGTAATGACAGTTTTGTTACTGATTTCATTATAGTTGGAATTTTAACTCACCTTACAAATGACTAGAATAATTTCCAAATATTTGCACCCCTGTCAAGAAGAGCCCTTTTTTTTCAATAATATGACTACTTAAAAGCAACACAGGAAGAAATTATCCCACATCATTTACAGAGTCAAACCACCAGCTTAAAGTGCAAAGAAAATTTTCCAGTGCATTAACTTCAACTTCACTGTGTACTGATAAACTAAAATATGTGCCATCAAAAAAATCCCACTACCATGTCTCTCTGAGCAACTAGTTGTCTTTTAATATAAGTTAAAAATGTAAATCCTTTTCAACATATTGTAACATATATCGTTAAAACACACAGTCAAGCTCAAGGAAGGTTTGATGAATTGAATCTGTCCATTTGATTAAAGGCCACATCCTGCATCAATACATTTTCCTATGCATTTTTTCACATCTAAGTTAGAATGCATGGCAAAGTTTACAGTCAAGCCAATTCACAATTATTAACTGAATGCTTTCAAAACACTGAATTTCTAGCTACTTTGTTTTTTACAGTCAGCATAATTAACAATTGGTGGCTACAGTAGAAACAAAACTCTGTCCATACACAAACATACATAAATATTAGGATTGTGGTCAGACTAGGTTTGGTACACAACCTTTTGTGATTTTGATTACTTATTTAAAAATAGAGTCAGATTTATGCATTGCTAATTCAAATTACATGCATCGACTTAGGAATACATACACAAGAGTATTCCTGATTTAATGCAGCTAACATTTTAACCAAGCAATGCATTTACACTTTTTTGAAATCCAAAATTAATTTTGAATATGAGGATCAAAACATCTAACTTGTATTCTTTAATCAGCCATTTTACGTTAGTAATGCAGTAATGTTGACATGAAGTTGCTTTGAGCAATATAAAACATATGCCACGGTGCATTCATTAAATAACTCTGCATAATGAGTTCCATCTATACAAATGACTTACCTCATTACTTATCACAAGTTCTTCTCTAGGACTGTGGAAGAGGTATTCATACAGTTTATAGTGTTTAAATAAGCTGGAAAACAAGAGAATATAGTACTATTACCGCTGTAAATCTTTGGAAAGGTAACAATATTAAAAATTCTGTTAAACTAAGAGTCACTCTGCAGCATAGTAATGCTGCAATTGTAAAAATAAATGGTTGTTTAACTTCAGGTACAATATGCAGAATATTTAATTTACAGGATTCACTAACAGATGACCACAGAAAATACAGTATGATACTTAAAAATACATCCATTTTATCCTTATGAGATTGAACTCTCAGAAGACAAAGTTCTACTCTGAAAAAAGTAATTCCTGAAACATTTATCACCAGGATACTTATTCCTTTAATATCAGCAATAGTGGAGAAGAGGGAAACAAAGCCAAATCAGCTTTCAGATTTTGAAAGGGGTTGCCGGACAAGCGAGCAAGTTTGACCTTGGAACACCAAAACAATAAAGAATGGAAGCGTTTATTCTCTCAAGGTCATGTTTCAAAATCAGCATAGTATTTCATAGAATCATAGAATTCACCATCATCATAGGATCATCATCATAATTGCCTCAAAGAAAAACTAAAAACCTAGATTGATGCACTGGAGTTTTGCGTATTACAAAAAAAGTAACTTTACGCAGACTTTCTCAATGGCCTAAAATATTTATCTTCCTTAAAACATACATGGCTTTCCCTTTCACATGTTTTAAATAATTTTCCTTGTTCCCTTTCCTGATGATCAATGATATGTCATTTGTTTAATCAAAGGTTTGGTTTTCACAGTCCATCTGTTACAATTACTTGTCCTCTTAAAATCTTGATACAGAACTTCTGGATTCTATCATGTCATTTTGACTTATGATTTAAAACACAGCTCTGTGATTTCATAGCAAGTCCAGGTTGAAGAATGGTTCCAAGAGTTTCTCAGACTCCTGGCTGATGTACCTAAGAAAGATGCAGCAATATTTGCACGGAACTTCTGTAACTGGTTCCTGTGCTTTCTGGCTAAGGACAGGACACAATTTCTTTTCTTAAGAGAGCCATCACCTGGGAGAGCAATGCCTCTTCACTTGGCCCTTGTAAGGCCACACCTGGAATACTGAAGACTGATAAGGAGGGCTTTGGATGTGATGGCCTCCAGAAATCCCTTCCAACCTCAATTTTAATATGGGTCTATGAAAGTAATTACTACACCCAACATACACAATTATCCAGCTAAAGACGTTGCTACTAGCTGCAGTGTATCATGCAACAGCTATGAAAATGCATTTAGAATGCCAGTGCCTGGCCACACAACCCAGCACAGGCTGCTCTTTGAGACATGGTGCTGCCTGAGGCTCTCAGAGACCCCCAGCTCCCACAGGTGGGCTGGTGTTGCCCCACAGCAACCAACCGAGCAGCCCTGCACCCTGGCACAGCCAGCAGAAGGGCTCGACCAGCCATCTGTGTGCGAAGCGAGAGGTAGGTGTCTGAAATACAATCCTGGCTCTGGGAGGTAACAGGGAAGCCAGCTGTGGGAGCTGATGCTCAGTACACACTATTTTAGCTGACTGTCCTTCCCTGAATCACCACCAGTGCTTACACACTGCCACAGTACCAGAGGTTCCATGAAATACTGCAGACCAGGGGCAAGTTGCTCTAATTTAAGCACTGCTTAAGTGTTGCCTAATGCACAGCAGTGGTTCTTCCAGCCCATGAAAGCAGCTCAGAATTAGGAGACTAAAATGGCAGCATGGCCTGCCTCTCTTACATGACAACTCCCCACCTTCCAGCAGTTAGCCAAATGCATCTGTGAAACTGTCAAATAAATTTTTACCCAAATGGGCGCAGACGTTTTTGCACATATGTAGAGACGCGTTTCCTAATTTGGTGAGAAGCATTATGGCAGCCTCATTGAACACTTGGTTCTTTAAGTGCCATATAAAAGTTTTATTCTATAGTTACATTTAATTTAGTCATTTGATTACCATTAGTTAAAAACAAATTTGTTTATGAACTTGCATAAGAAATTTGGCTACCATAAACTAAAAGTTTCCTTCCCCCAAACCACATAAGCAATTAAGTTGTTACAATATTTGCCATTTCATTTGTCATAAATTTTTATTGCAGTACTTCACCAAAGCAGACCTCAGGACTTAACTTGGAAATTACTCACACCAATTTATGAAAACACACATCCCCTCATATGCACACCTATTATTTGGTAAAATTCTAGCAGGGATTACTTGCAAAAGACAAAACATATGAGAACAGACATACATATGAGAACTAAGATATGTATCTTTCAAACTGCACTGGCAGAATGTAACATTTCAAACTTTTTTATACATTCTAATGAAACAACAGTGTAGTTCTTCTATCAGGCGTTATATAAAATGCTTTTTTGATTACATCTGCTGTGAACAATTAAAAAATTCCATACCAACATTTTTAGAAGTTACACAAAAATAATTTTACTCATGCAAGTGAGATAGTTAAGAATAGACCCTCTTATGATGTCATATGAGAATTTGAAGGTGATTAACAATGACATATTTCCCTAGCTCCACTGCTTCCTGAAAGGAAATGTCAAGAGCTATGTTGATGTGTGTTTGCCCAAGGAGACAAGATAAAAAGATGATAACTGTCACCTTCCACCAAACCTGAAGGTGTCATTATAGCTGCTGCACAGGTTGTGCCAATGTGGTTAAGCATTTGTCCCCATTTCCATTATAAATCCCATGGGTTTATAGCTCATCTGTAAAATGTGATCTGAACTAAAACATGTCATACTATCTTGAGTAGAAAAAAAAAGCGATAGGTCTCTAATTTAAAATTAAACAAAAAAAAAAGTGTAGAACAAGAAAAAATGTTGAAGTAATACATTAATTTGCATTGTAATAAAACGCAGTCAACCTATTTCTGAGTTCATAAAGTTCAAACTATACCCACATAAGAAGTGTGCTGATAAAGTTCTTATTTAGAAAAAAAATTAACATTCAAATGACTGAAATAATGGGTTGTATAAACTGGACACATATGACACACTTCAGTGTATGTGTATATATCCATGACCTTGCAACAGCACATACTTGTAATAAGTTGAGCACTTTGAACATACAACCACGTATTTGGTGGCCATGATACCATTCTGCTGCGAAATTCTTCCGGCTTGATTGTATTCCCACCCAGTTAATACTTCGGTGGTAGTAGGATGGAGCACCTAACCTCTTGGATGAAATTCTTGAGACTGTGAAGGAATTATTTCATGGACAAGGTATCTTTCAATAGATAATTTACACAAGAGCTATAGACATGTTATGCAGAAAGAACATTTGTTCCATATAAATACACAAAAGGTACAGAAGTGAAAAAAGTTGAGTGAAACATCATAAATGCCAAGTTTCCTTTTAGTTTAGGGCTAATACTTGGCAGGACATTGGTTTGCCTAGACTAAAGAAATTTGAGATTTAAAGAGATGTTCTCATTTCATACTGGAGGAACCTGAATTTTTTTTACATTTTCATTTTTCTATGAAAAAATAAACAAAAAAAAATAACGAGAGAGCAGGAGAAAGAGACAAACTTTATAGCCCAATTGTATGACAAATAACCTGTGATGGGTTTAAATCCCCAGTCTGAATCTGAGTACCCTAAACTATCAGCTATCAGCTGTCCTAGTGCTTTTGTCTGTCTTCAAGAGCAAATACTTTTCTGCATCCAAGAACACAATCTAAGCCACTGTTCAGGTCAGAAAACAGGCTGAAAGGTACAGATGCAGTACAGTGTATAAGCATATATTACAATAGTACCATTTCCATTTTCCATCTCCTTGCCCCTCCAGATTCATGGGTGATAAAACAGCTTGAGAACCATTCTGTCCACCATGTACTGGGAACAGTGGTATATGAGTATAGCAACTGCCCTAACTATGGCATTTCAGTGGAGAAAAATCTGTAAACGTTACTGTATAGTTAAGACTTTACATGGAGAGGTGTGATTGACTCCCATTAGACCCTTATTTTTTTTCTCTCAAATAAATAACTGATTTACTGCTGTTTGCATCTCTTTCTGTGTCTCCATTTAAAAACTGAGACCTGTCATGAAACTTTCTCATGTAGCTACTGAACATTTGCTAACTTTGAAATTCAACATTTTTGTAACTTATATATCACTGTAGCCTTAATTCTGTAAGGTACATAACTTTAAACCATTTAAGAAGTCTATTACAGCTGTCAAGGCCAGACAAATACTTAAAGTTATAGTGGAATCCAAAAATAGAATGCTTTAAGAGCAAATCAAGAATGTTCTCTATATGCCACTCTCCCCTTTCCCTTTATCACCCAAAACAAAACCATGAAGGAAGCTTTTCAGCACAATCTTACATTTTGATAAACTTCCAGTCTAAATTTATTTTGTGGGCTTTGACATCTGAGGTCAGATCTGTACTGCCATTTGCATATTCTCTCTTCTTTTTAATGTTTTAAAGTGTGGTATCTGCATTAGGTTTGCACACTAGGAACATATTCAATTAAATAACTGCAGCCAATTTCCTACCACATGAAATTATTAAAATAAGAAATAATCCTGTAGAAATAAATACCTGATATTCAAGTAATCAATGACTGCTTTGGCTTGCTCAATGCTGAAGAAATTCAAGTCACCACTTCTTTCCGAATCAGTTTCTCCTATTCCAGCCATTGCTTTTCCAAGTTCTTTTAAATTATCTCCTAAGGTCATATGTTTGTCTGCAAAGAAATCCCCAAAAATAAAAACTAAGAATAAACATGACAGGGTGGGGTGGGGTTTTTCGGTCCATGTTAATTGTAAGACTTTTTGAAGCTCAAGAAGTTACACTATGAGCCATGAAGAAACTTAAAAAAGAACAGCAGCCAAACTTTTTTTTTTGTTGCCATTATTCTTGTCAATAAAATGTGCATTAAAATTCCATCATAAAATCACTGATCCACCTTCATAATGTAAGAATCACAATAATTGGTGTTTAAAATACTACAGCTCGGCCTCTTATGCAGAGATAACCACAGGCAGAATAGTATGTAAATTTGAGATGCATAGTATGTTTATCTTTGAAATAAATTTACTACTGTTTACATATTGTAAAATACTGTTCTTCTGACCATGCCCCTTGCAATATAAACCAGTATTACAAGAACAGATGTCATAAAGGCTAACCATTTTTTAAAAGTGCTTACAGTCATAACTGATTAAAAATGGATATGCATAATAATCTGCATGTATCATCAAATGTGGAGACATTTTTGCACCTGAAAAATTTGAACTATATCAGTGTTTGCTTTATATCAATGAACCTTGAAAAAGAAAGGATTAATCTTTCTGATTTGCACACAGTCTGTGCCATAACTAGAACCATGGTGGAGTTTAAAAAAAGTTTGAACACAATTTACTTGTTCTTTTTAAGTCTAAAAAAATATAGAGTAGAAAATGGAGAAATATCCACCAGTGGTGAAATAAATCTTTTTTCCTTCTTGTTTTAATTCTCTACTGATCTGCTCCTTGGTTCTTTGTACAGAAAGCAAATTAAAAAACTTACAGGATTCAGGTCTTTATAGTTTTGCCCTTTAGTGGTACAGCAATCAAAACTCTGAAAATTTCATCTCAGTTTTCAGTAACAGAAGCAGCACAATATAAATAACCATAATGGAAGAAACAAGAAAGAAATAGAGAGAACGTGGAGGAAATAGAATGGAATAGAGCAGAAGCCACGGAAAATGAGAAATGGTAATAGAACCAGAAATATCACAGTTAGTAGGGAAGGGAAGACACGTAACACGATCATGAGAAGTGAAGAAGACCCAGGCCCAGGTCTGTCACCAGCTGGTCAAAATTTTCTCTTTCCTCTGCATAACTGATTTTCAGACTCAGCTACCTCTCTCAGGAAGGCTCTCACAGTACTTCTGTGAGGTAAGGAGCACTTTACCCTCAATGAATAGAAGATGAACCAAATCATGTAAGTGATTCATCCCAGCTCCCAGTCAACCAAAGCCTCTAGTTTCCAAACCTCAGTTTTTCCTCCTTTTCTCTCCTTTACCGGAGAGTAAGGAGTTTTTCCCTCCTTTACCAGCCTTAAATTAGTTTCCACTACCCTCCTTCTCTAAATCCATTCTTTCTGGTCCCTGCTATTCTTGCTATTATGGTCAAATCAGTTTAATTCTCCAGGCTGTGTGGGTCCAGTGTAGGGACCAGAAAAGAAGCGGTCATTAATATAGAAGATATTAGCATTTTGGTCTTTGTTGAAATGTTTGGGCTTGGAACTTGCACGGGCTGAGAACAGTAATTACAAGGAAATTCATCTCAGCCCTGGGCTACAGCATACTTTATAAGATGGATTATTCGGGGAACTTAGCTGTGAAAAAAATATAAGAAGCCTCCTGTAAGCATTTCCAAAATGTATTTTCTTTCCCTAAAAGCCATGTATCTTAGCCAAATCCGAAGGATTTTCACAGGACAGCAAAAAGCAAATTCACAACACTTGCTTGCCAAACCTTATTTCTTTACTTCAAAGCACTGGGGTATTAAAGCTGTTAAAAAAAAAAAGGGGGTACAAAATAATACATTTTTTCCCCACAGCCTCTGTCTGCAAGCTCATTGAACTGTTTTAGTTGTAATTTTATATATAAAAATTAATCAGAGGCAGACATTGCCATGGAAAGTTTCAGCTTAAAGAGTTAAAGTCTGGCAAAGCTTTATGCAACTAAGATCACATTCCTGAGAAACATCAGTCAGCTTTAATAATCGGCTGTGCTACCAGCCCGTCTAGTACACAGGCATTGCATACAGGCTCATAAAACTAATTTCTGACATGTTTCCATTCTTCTCCATTGTTATATTAATATAGTTAGCATATGTTAAGATACTTTCTCATTGGAGACAGGAAGGACAACTGGAATTCCAATGATCATAAAGCACGTACATATTCTGTCAAAATTCCAAGTCAGAAAGGCCCTTGAATTAAATTACAATGAAAGAGTA
This sequence comes from Tringa tobata, assembly GCA_033628505.1. Taxonomy (NCBI): domain Eukaryota; kingdom Metazoa; phylum Chordata; class Aves; order Charadriiformes; family Scolopacidae; genus Tringa; species Tringa tobata. The sequence goes on from JAHREE010000128.1 coordinate 2,611,206, forward strand.
TAATAACTATTATGAGCTTGATTTTAAATATTCATCTTCTCTTTGAATGGAACCGCTGAGTCCTTTTGCTCTTCCTCTGGGATGGACTTTTCTCAACATAATCACCTTCAAAGTGAATGTTAAGTAAGCATTGTGAGCTGTGAAAAATGGGTTTTAGAGGACGCTGCTACCATTTTTTCTGGCTATTTTGTTCCCACTAGACCCCAGCTACATGCTTTGTTGCAAATTTCCTCATAGCCACAGGAGCTACAATCCTTCCATTGTCATTTTTCATCTTCGGCAGCGACTCCAGTTTACTTCTCTCACCAGTCTTTAGTTAACCGATATATTTTGTGCCAGAAGTGCAGCATTTCCCATATAGAAAGCTGCTTGAGAGCTGACCTCCAAGGATAAAATAAATGTAATTCACCTGCTATAATGCTACAGGATGTACTGAATATCTCAAACAGCAGAGAAATGTGCCCAAGGCTACAGTGAGTCAGTCACTGAGACAGCTAGAATTGGAATTTAGGAGCTCCTTGCTCTTACTCTACTGCAATTGTTATTTATTTTACCATAGCAAAGACGAGGTCTCCTCAGGACCTGGCCCTTTTGAATCATATTCTGTACAAAGAATGAGGGGTATTCTGCTAAAAAGACTACAGTCCTCCCTAATGAAAGTTTAATTTCTGCCAATAAGAATTATTTTCAGGTACAAGGTACAACATGCCAACATTCAAGAGGAAAAGTAATAATTTTACAATTACTTGTAATTAAATATCACCTTATTAAAATGACTGGAAAACATTCTGGCCTTCCATTTCAGATATTTATTTTACAATTTTTAATTATACTTACCACTGAGGTTCTCCAACAGGAAATTTAATAGATCCATGAATCCTGAGAGCTGTATAACACTGAAGTTCCTTTCTTTAGCCCACCAAAATCCTGCAGTATAATAATCTAGCAAAATAGCTTCTTTCAAAGATGTCTTTAATTGTTTAAAATTCAGAAATTCTTCCAGCTTTCTAGAATAAATTGCAGAGTAAAATAATAAAATTAAAAAATAAATTGCAGATTCAATGTTTAACTCAGTCTGCTTGTAATTATATCTATAATACTCACTGTTATTATACTATACATATATGTATATATCTTCCTGGAACTTAGCTACATCAATTTCTAGATATGAATAATTACGTTCACAGGACATATCAACTGAAAAAAGTAAACACACACCTACAGGTTCCACAGACACTATTTAAATGTTAAGGTATGATTAATGAAACAACAAAAATAAGGGCATTATAAAAAACAAAGAGAAATATACTGAAAATTCCAAAGAAAAATCCGTGTTTGTTCAGGAAAGAGTTTGTAGGATGAAATGGAACAATTCCTCTCCATGTTCTACTACCACTCTTTCACTCTGATTGAGACAGTTTTACAGTACTAAAAAGATCTTGTTTTCCTTTCAAGATTATTTTTCATGCAGTCTCTGAAGAAAAATTACATTTGAAAATTAATGTAAATAATAGAATATAAAATTACTGAAAGAACCTAAAATATTTAGAAGTTTAAATTCCACTTTCATAATGGTCAAGACATGTAAGAAGAGCTGCATCCTATTTTACTGGCACACTGTGGAAATTTTTCCACTTAGTTTAACTTGAAAAAGTGATGAAAAAATATACTCCCTTGCAGAAGACCATGCTGTTGCTGACACATTTACGTCTACTCTATCCAAACATAGAATTAGTTATGTCTTTTATAATAATTGTGCACATTTTTCCACATGAAGAGGGGATCAGGGCTAGGGCTTCAGTTTGCAGTTCTTCCAGTATAACATCAGCCATGTCTCAGGTAGTTAAGTTTTACATTAAAGCAATCCTTGGCTTCTTAACTATACCTGTTGACAAGGTGCCAGTTGTGATCACAGTTTCTAGTCCCCTGTAAAAGAGCAAAGTCTTTCCCCCATCCCCTGCTTCTCATTTTTCCTAAGAAGGGCATTAATCTCAGACCTACTGATAGGCAACCATTAGTTTCTCAGGGTTTTCACCAAGCCAGTAGAGATACACTGTCAAATAGGATGAGTTTCTTTTTTTAATTAAACCCTTGATAGCTAACAAAGTAAAGCATATAATCCAATCAGTTTTGTTTAAAACATGTATTCCTTTGTTCTGCATGACAAATTTGTACAGCTGAACACATGCAAGTCGGTTAAAAACATTTAACTGTGTACTGAAATAGAAGTGGAATGTGGCCAGCTTAACTTTCCAAGGTTTGAAACAGTCCATATCCTCTCTTTCTGAAGCTTCTGCCAACTCTGTGTTTTCACAATCAGAGCTTCTCAGGGATTTAGATTTTCTCTGATGCTGCTAACAATGCCAGTACTCATCTTTTCAATGTTCTGTAAGGCACGTCACTGACAACAGCATCTATAAATGACTGGGAAATTATGGGGCATTTAGATTTCCTAGTTATCCTAATTGCTATTTCTCCCTTCACGGAAGGTGCTCAAGTCCTATGGAGATGGGCAGCTGTATAAAACTCCATGACAGATGGGAACACAGGACATCGAAATTCTCATAATGAATCACACCTATTCTGATTTTCTAACCTTAGCTGTGGTCTTCAAACTGCTCTTCTGTACAGACATGATGCACTGTGGTAAACTAACAAAATTTCAATGCTGCTACTAAACTTCTTAGACTGCATAAAATACTCTGTAACTGTCCTTTTTTTTAGTCAGATGCAGTATATACTTTACATTCCAGTTGTACAGTGTATATATATATATATATAGATACATAAAAATAGGTATGTGATCAGCTGAGACTAAGAGGAAACGTACTATCTTTCAATGCTTTTATATCTTAATGAGAAAGTTTCATAATAAATAGCATCATTAAGCACATTTTAGTCTCCAGCGAGTTGTATGCTTCAGCTATTGAACTGGAGGAAACAGTAAAATAAAGAAATTTTATTTTTTATTATTTGATGGGATCAAATCTCCTTTCCAGTTTTCTTAAAAAAAAATATCCCAGAAAAAACCTTTATTTCCTCAGAATAGTGACAAATTGGAGGAACAGAATATATTTCATGAATAATATTTTAATCTCTAATTAATGGTTTATTAGTTCAGAGGCACAAGGTTGGATTTTTTATTTTCCCGCCTCCCCCAAAACTCATGCAGTGGACCAGCTTTTTGACTTTCAATTTACTAAGAATTTGCTGGTGGATACATGTGCTCTTAAATAATTCGGGCACTTCTGAAAAATCCCATCCTTAAAATATAAATCCAGAGTCTCAGGTTGAACTCCTGGCCTCCTAAATTTAGCTGCTATTAACCACTAATAACAAGGGAGAGTATTGCTACAGGAAAGACAAGATGGGCTTACATCAGAAGTCTTTGGCTGCCTCTTATTTCCCCAGTGCACTATAACGGCTACCTACTAATACCTTATTAATCTTTCCATCCCTTTCTGAACTTTTAAAACCTTTCCAATTTTTCAATAACTCATGGTACAGTACAGATTCTTAAATGTTTTAGCAAAAAAGTTACTGAGACTTACAAAAAAGCTCAGTATTGGCCTGTTCGCATTTACATCTTAGTATTTAATTTACAGTATATTTGATACTATTGTAAACTCAGAAATCATATCATTGTGAAGTGTCAGTAGGAAAAAAACCCCAGAGTCAAAGAAAAGTCAAGAGATACAGGAAATACAGTAAAGAAAGTGGATGCGAGATCAACATTATTTTTTCCTGTCTTTTGTGATTCATATTAAAGATTTAACTGAGCAATTTAAGAGTAATGATGTAACCTTCAGAAAAGAGTTCTAACAAACTCTATAATTTCTATTTCATTATTATATTGGTTCTAGCATTCTTATCGTTACCACTTACTTTTGAACTCCTTCTACATTTTGTTCTGACAAAGCAGTAATTTGGGAAAGAGAAAGAAACGTCCGATTAATAAACTTCTTCTCACCTACAGCATCCTGATCTCGGTCTTCTTCCTATAAACACACGTATATATGAATATAATTTTAAAAGGTTTATTTTATTATGTCAGTAACATCTAAATAACAGTATTATTTTGAGAAAATGTGCAAGGGATTAATTCAACAAATGCCAAAAATGTAACACAGCTATAATTACATGGCAGCCACGCAATACCCTAACACATTTTCACTAGAGAAAAGCTAGGCAGATACAAGGAAAGTAATATTTTTATCTTAAATTCATGTGGGAACATAGTGACATACTATGTGCAGCACAAGATTAAATTAACTTGCAAGTAAAAACAACAGAAATATAAAGGTGAAAAAAAAAATCCATGAATCTAGATTTGACCAACATGATACTAGACTGCACAGTAATTAAATTTTAAAATTTGTTTCTGCTTAAGATGAGTATACATAAGCATTACTGTGCTATTTGCTCTCCACCCTGTACTTGATGGCATTTTCAAATTTACTGTCTATGCTGACTCCTTCCCTAACCAAAAAAAAAAGGCTAAGATGTTTGCTGCAATACAATGATACACATATGAGGACTTGACACTACTGTTTCAGCGGCGAAGGTCTGGGTATTTGTAATACAGAAGGCACTTCCATATAGGAAACACAAGGATGTACATGTTATAGGGGATAACTGAGCACGAACCGACAGTGCAATGGTCTTACAAAAAAAATAGGAACAATTAGATGATATTTAATTGAGAGAGTATTACTGACCAAAAACATTCAACTGGAGACTTCAGTAAGAAATCTATGAAATAAATAAAACAGTGGGAAAAGAAAAACTGTTTTACAATAGAAAATGTAGGTGACAAACAGAGGTGTCAAAGCACATTATAAAATGTGAGATGAGCCAGACTATTTACAGAAGTGCATGGCAGAGGAACAAGGGACAATGGTCATAAAATATAATTACAGTTGGAAGGGACCTACGATACATTAGCCCAGGACAGCATAAGGAAAAATATTTCATTATGAAGATAATCAAGCATTAGAATAGGTTACCCAGAAAGGTGCAAGGATCTCCATCCTTACAGGTTTTCAGGACTGACCTGGACAAAGCCCAGGTCTGCATTCAGCGCTGGGCCAGCTCTGAGCAGGCAGCTGAACCACCTCATGTCCCAGAGATCCCTTCCAGCCTCATGACTGTGGGTCTAATTGGCCTGACCTGTTTCTGCACCAGGACACAAAAAAGCCTGAGCAAAACGTGATCAAAATGTACTAGTAGCAGGCACACTTCTGCATCTGTGCGACTTGGGCTTTACAGAAGTGCAGCAAGGCAAAGCTTGCAGAATAATGTTTCTAGCTTACTTAGAGAGACAGAAGTGGAAGATTTCCTAACATGAGCTGATTTTTGAGCCTGAACAGCATTGTTCCGGGCTAATAATCAACTAACTCCAGCACTGGTCATGGAGAGCCCCCAAATAAAGCTACACTACTCCCCCTGCTGCTGCCAAACTGCAAGATATACTTAAAACTCTGGGACCAGCTGAATTACAACATTCAAGACTGATGAAACAAGACTGAGAGCAACAAAGAACTTTTAGTGGACAGATTAGTGTTTTTTCCACTAATTAAGTACTAGAGTACTTTCACATGTACTTTAATATGAAAAATTGTTCCCAACTGTAAAGAAGTTAGTCTCAGATAAAATATCTCAGCAGAACAACACGAATGAAGTAAATGAAAGCTTCCTTCTCATAGTTAGAAGCATGACATTAGTTTGCTTTTGTTTTTATTATCAGTAATTCAAGCAGTACAGAAAGAAGTATTCCTACAGTTAGTAAATATTGATGTAATTTAAGCTGCATGCCCTAGCAAAGGAAAAAAAAAAAAGAATGAATAGCTCCACATGCTAATATTACACCACCATTGAACGACTTTTTTGAATAATCAGGAAAAATATGAATGCTTTCCTGCAGTGATCAGTAATGTTAGACATTCTTTAAAAGTAGTGAGAGCTGAATTAAAAGAATAACCGATATTGATGCTTTGGAAACTGAATTAATACCAGTTCATTTCTTTCTCTCAGAATGTCCAATACATAGGATACGATACTATGTATTTTTGCACCATTATATAAATGGCATATTACCTACTGGTCAGTCAGTTAACACCTTAGTGACCATATTTGTTGTAAGGCTAAATGTTAACATTTTACAAGTATTACCCCAGATGGATTTTATCAGTAGAGCATGAGGAATTTAGCACTGTATCAGAAGGGAAAGCATAAGAAAGTTCAAGGCAGAGTGGTTTTGTTCTCATCAAGCTATCTTTCAGCTTCTCCTCTGTGGTTACAGGCCAGGTGAGTAAGAACAAAGACCCTGCCACACTATTCTCATCTACCTTCACAATACTCCTCCACCATTCAAGATCACAGCAGTAGGCCTGTAAACAGAGATGTGTCAGAAATCTTTTTCCCCCCTCCCACTGCTTACACCTCATGCTGTAAGGAGCAGGTTAACAGGCAAAAAGTTAGTAGGCAAAGCTAACTCCCAAGAATCTTATCCAAACTAATTCCTCACTGCTTCTCGAAAGGTATCAGGCAACATCCATCATGTCAGAAAAAGCCTGTCCAAAAATGAGCTTTCTTGTGCCTCCAGTATGTACCTGGCTTACTACAGCATGAAACTTTCTAATCCACATCGTGTTGTCAGGCCCAGCACACTTAACATGCTGATGCTAAGGCTCATCTCATTCTCTGAATTACGAACAGCAAGAACCATCTCTGGGAAAATTTGCTGAAGTCTTAGTATGTAGTGCTGTATTATAGCAATATATAAACTATGTAAGATTACACAAATTTATTTAAAAATAACTCCAGGTGCCTTGCACTCAGTCACCTATAATCTCTTTCAATATCTTTAAAGGTCCTCTAGCATTAGAAACATATTCTTTAACCAACTAAGGTTTGCAGTTAAAACTTAAAAGACATTCAAGCTGTTGTAACTCAGTATTGCAGATAAGGCTCTGCAATCCGCACATCAAAATCTGACAGTTTACATGGCAAAGTGAAGGCTCCTCATTTCACCATTTCATCACCCAGCATCTGTAATGATATTCCCAGCAGCAACACCCCTCACCAGTGGGGGTGTTACTCTGTTACTGCTCATGATAAGGATGGATCAGTGTCCACTACAACAAGCACAAGTATCAGATAATAAGAAATACTGTTCCAAATTACCAATGAGGAGCTACAGAAGAGAAAGTACACAATTTAGAAAATTAATTTTTAAAATTATCAGTGTTTCTGTAACTTAAAAACAGTAGTGAAAGTCCATGAATCATTTAAACGGTCTCATATTTGTGGAAAGTTTCTGTTTGGGCAGAACCTACACACACGCACAGTTAAAAGCTTATCATTTTTTTGAATGAATACTGTTTTGTCTTTTGATTGCTTTCTTTAGGCAGCGCTTAAAGGAGAAGTTATTTTATATGTGTGTTGACTGATGTCAAAGAATTTACCATTTATTTTACTGTTAACTGTAGTGACTGACCAAGGCAATCCAAGGTGAGTTAATTCTGGTAACGCTATCCTCATGTGTTAGGAAAAAAAAACCCAAACCAATACTCCCAGCAGCAGGCCTAGCCTATTGAAATACAGACTAGTATTAGGGAATGATTTGTTGTTAATTTATTTTCCTTCAAAGAATTTCTAGTTGTTCTGAATGTATAATATGTTTCTGGCTGTTCAATACTTCACTCCAAATGCTTTGGGCATCTCTTGTCAATGGCATCAAATCAAAATACTAAATCAGATATTTTAAAACAAAAGAATAAGGTCTTCCTTGAATCTCTCGGCCAATGTTCACAAAACCACCACGAAGCAGAAAATGTTAAGAGAAGAGTGATAAATAGCAACTGCAAAAAACCTTTGTGTTTGGTGGGCTGGGGAAGAACACTCTCTCAAAAACCCAAACCCAAGGTGAGTCATCCCTGGCTAGAAGAAAATGCCCTCTATCCTGGTGGCCTAAACCACGACACCCCCCTACCTGCAGCTTTGGTGAGGGCCTTTCCAGCCTGCAAAACCTTGAAACACAACAATGGAAATTAGCACCAGTGCTCCTGAAGGAAAATAAGCCTGTCCTTTGGGATGAGCCCTCTGCAGCAGCTGAAAATGGTACTTATTTACATTCACTTGACAATATAACACCATGCTTTGCAAAATAATGGCTTTCAAAAACACACTCACAAAGGAATAGCTTATCAGCTCTCTTAAATTATAGTAAATACCTGAACTGTAAGGAACCCTATGTCCTCTTGTCCTTACTCCATCAGGGAAATTAGTCTGGACCAAACTCTGCTGCCACAGCTAGACAGCTTCCAGCACCTGAGCTAGTTCATTTAAAGCTCTCTCAGCTGCCTCTGGCTGAGCGATACTGCTGACAGCAGTACAGATGTACCCTCAAAATGTTGCATATCAGTTACAACTTTAATCAAAATGAGAATGAAGAAAAAACCACCAAAAAACCCCACACCAGCAACACAGGCTGTTATTTGTATTATTATAAGCATTTTGTTATCAAGCTGTCAAATACTTCAGCAGAAGCAGAAAATCTTGAAGCTGTCTACATAAATAGTTACGGTAGAAACAGAAATGCATTCACTGTTCCTGTTTGTTTTAAAAAAGCCCCAGTTGTCTGCTCCCACAGTGGGAAGTTAAAATCAATAGTTGCTATTTCTAGTTGTAATATTTCTTTTGTTGTCAAACAAATAAGGAAATAAAAATAGTAACACTAATTTCAGCTACATTCAAAAGAGAAATATGCAGATATGTCAAATACAAAAGATAAAACCTACATGGAAGGAAAAATTTTAGAGGACCATTATAAACAACACATGCTGATAGTGTCCTTTTAATAACAAAGTAAGTTTCAAAAATTTCATACAGTCCCAACATCAAGATTTATGGATGACCAAATGTATTATGACATTAAACTTTACTGATGTTTTCACAGCTGCAGACTACTTATTGGAAAAAATGTTGTTAAAAATAAAGTAGCAGCAAGATTTTCTAAGATCAGGATTCAGATTTTCTAATGTGCTTTCTGCTGAAAGCAATTATAAGTCTAAACAATTATTAAAATACTCCATTTAAATCAAAAGGAATTGTCTCAGGATCTAAGAAACAATATAACAAAAATACTGCAGAATACAGTGTTCCCTACAGCTTACATATAGACCATGCAAAGCTAGCTTCAGCCAAAACTGGAGACTCTATGATTTAATTTATAAAAACACACAATTCCGCAGAGTTTACAATAAAAATGAATAATAAAGGATAGTAGAAAATATTGCAAAGGCAAGCTATCACATGTAGAACAAAGTTTAATACATAAGGAACAGAAAATACATGAAAAAAACGTTCACTGAATTCCTCTAAAGATTCCTTTTATATAGCTACAAAGTAAAAATGACGAAAATTTCAGTGGTACATTTCAACTGGATGTACAATCTATTTTTGACAGCCTGTCGTTTCCCATACAGTACACGTTGTATTCTTCCACTATGATCTAACTGACTGCAGTACCCCAGTGTTACGCTGCTCCAACTGCCAAAATATTTACAGAGAACGCTAACAGAGAATACAGTGAAAGACACATATATTTTTCATAAAGCATTTAGAATACATAATAATACATTTCACATGGAAGAGGGTTTATTTGTTTAAGGAAACCTAAACGTTAAGCTTTTGTACTGAATATTGCTAGGGCTGCTTTGTGCTAACAGATGCAACCATCACACTGGCTGAAAGCCATTAATCGCCTCCACCACAGACACGGTAACTTCTCCATCTAAGACAACAACGCAGTTCAACTGGAAGAAAATCACCTCATAGGAGCTACAACTATGTAGACAGGCTTGAGGGAGAAATTCTGAGCGGGCGCAAGACCTCATATGTTCTCGGAAGGAATAACTTGTATTCTTACATTTCTCTTGACGTGGAGCACGAGATGAGTTGCCCAACTGTCAGAAATCACACCTCTCTCAATCAAGTCAAATATCGCAATGCAATAAAAGAAAACAAGGAGGCCAAAGACAAGGGGAAAAAAGCAAATATTAAAGAGAATGCTGCTACCTAAAGCAACCAAAGGTGAGGGACACAGCTGGGATGTCGCTGGAAGCGCGGCGTGCGCTTGCTTCACCCCCCGGCGCTCTCTGAGGGGAACCGCGCGCTGCCCCTCAGCACGGGGAGCTCCCCACACCGCCACCGAGCCAACACCCGTACACTTAAAAACAGGAAACTCTCTCTCAGACTCTCTCGGGGATGAACGTTACGCAGGTACGTACACCCACCGCTGCATTTTTAACACCTTTTTACCTTCTCTGAAGCTTAGTGAAGGCATTTAAACTAAATTACAGAAATTAAGAAGGGGGCGCGCAGAGCGGCCCTAGCCCTGTCTCTCCTACACCGCCCCCCATCCCGCGGGATGAGCCGATGCCGGTGAAGGCCCCGGGGGGCGAGCCCAGGCCCGGCCGCCCCGCTGAGGGGAGTACCTGCCCCGGCGCCGCCATGTTGCCCGCGACTCGGCGTCGCCGTCACCCAGGGAACGGGGGCGGAGCGCGGGCCGTTGGCGGGGCGCGCAGCGGCGCCCTCAGCCCCCGCCCGGCGCCATCTTGGCTGCCTGAGGGGAGCGTTCGCCCAACGGCCCCACAGAGCCTCTCGGCTCCTAGCAGCCTGTCCAGCCAGTCACTGCCACACCAGCACTGGCGGTCTGCACCGTTCACAGAAAAGGGCGCAGGTGGTGTTTGTAAGGGGGGCACAGGAAAGTAAGGACCCGGCGCCACGGAGCCTGTGAGAAGGCGGCAGAGGAGGTGTGAGGCACGGCTGGGCACCCAGGGCTGTGGTGCCTCAGGGGCAGCGCCCACATCTGCCCTCCCGATCCAGTGATCGCAAGGCCTGTGTGGAGAGACTTCACGAGGCAATGGCATCGGAACATTACGCACCATGAAGCAATGTTTCCTTGCCTGTTTTAATTTAAATCTTACTGTTTTTCTAATCCAAATAGTGCCAGTAACTACTGTAAGCATTGTTTGAGTAACAATTACAAGGATAGCATCATGCAGTTATCCCTGCAGCTACCCTAACAACACCCCAACATTTTCAGCTTCTTGAAAACCATGTTCCAACTAAATACTTAAACCTAAATACAGTCCAAGAATGTCAACACCAATTACTATAGCTCAGATGTCAGCAGGTGTAAATCAGCATGTCTCTTGGGACCAACGGATACAGAGCTACTCCAGCTCCAGTGTTCATATTTTATGTACAATTTAGGAATAATTCACAAACTATAGCATGTGGAAGAAGACTTAGAGACGGAACTGCATTTTCATTACGATATACGTCAGTATTTCTTATTTCTCCTCTTTGTCCTATTCTTTTTTAATTTAATTTTTTTTAAACTTGGAAGACTAATAAACAAAGCTATGCTGAAAGGCTCTCTGTCAGATTTGTGTTGCGTGCAGACTTGCCACAGCAGCAACAATTCAGAGTAATAGCGCTTACCTGCAAGAACACGTAAAATGCAACCATTTGGTGGGTGAACAGTAGTGAGAACAAAGAAAAAGCTAAATTATTTTGCAAAGTATATTGATGTGCTGAGGGAGCTGGTATGACAAAACAATTCCTTTGCAGTGCCCCACATAAAGTAAGGACCTCCTGGGATTCCTGCAGCTGTTTCAAGGTCTGCTACTGTTTCTGAGCAGTTTGCCACTTTCTGAAGGTTGTCATCATCAGTTTTTTAAAATGTGCAAACCGCTAAGTACAGTACCTGTGTCTTAGCTGGGTCACAAGAGACGAGAACCTGCCTATTACCCACTAAGATTCTGATTTATAGTTTGAGATTCAACGTGTACATAACTCCTCTTCCTGCTCAAACACCCTGACCCTTGCTGACACACGTACACCAATCGCGCTTCCAAAAGGAGTCAGAAATATGTTTGAATGAGGTTCAGAGAACTGGATCCTGCATTGTTTTGTAGAATTATTCATAGTATTTTAAAGAATTGCTTAGCTCTATGTAGAGCCCACACTGTGAGTTCCTACAGTTTGTGCTGTGCTCTGTAGCTGACAGCAGTACAGCTACAGTTACTTCCCTTTTTACCGTGTATATAAATCTAACCAAATAAGAACATTATTCAGAGCTGCAAGCACCACACACAGTTAAGGTGTAAAAATCTAGGGTATTAGATGTGATATTTGGATGCAATATAACATTGTATGCATTCATTCTGATGTTATTTAGTTGGTAACAGCTAAATTTTGGATGTAACCCTGCATTACTCTGGTACTGAAAATGCCCACCAACTTCCATGAACGTTTTCAATGTGAAAGACATGGAGGCTCAAAGCCCTTAGAAGGAGCTAATTCCACTTCTCTTACTCAACATTAAAGGACTGTATTCTTTCTTGCACAAAACCTGCACTGCACAGGTTGATTGAAGCTGAGAACTGATTGAAGTTCAGCCCACATTTCCAGTAGCGAGCTCCTAAACTTCCTACTTTGCAATTTAAAGTTTTAGATAGTCAGTGTCACAAAGGTTAGATACAAAAAAGATACCAACAAAAACAATTCGACAGTAGTGTTGAGCCATTCCTTCTAATTTAATGTGGATCCTTCATGTTTCCAAAACTCACATTCGTATGTTCATGTAAGTATTTAAGGCAGCTTTTTAATTTCCTTCAAATGCAAATCCTTCAAAGTGCAAATCTTAAAACTCTGATCTAGTCCTTTCCTACTACAGGTAACCATGGTGGATTTTCTATGATTATGGTCACAGGCACTCCAGGTCAGAGGAGAACAGCAGCTCCTGCTATAGAGCTGCTGCTTCTCTGCAGTGTTAGATGCAAAGGTTCCAGCATGTGTACTTTAAACAGACCATGTCTGAAATTCTGGCCTTACACAGCATTACACAATAAGTGCTCTTCTACTTACCTGAGAAGCAACCAGAGTTCAGGTTTCTGAGGTGATTTTGTCCAGGCCAGTATCACCCAGCACATTAATATCCCGGAGGAAATACTTTCCTCTTCTTTCCATCTTTGATGAAAGCTCTTCAGCTCACGGTGCCTGGGCCACCTCCAGCCTATTAAAGATAACCACGTGGCCCATTTACACTCAGTCCTGGCTGGGGCTGGGTGAAGAGGTGGTTGCTTTCCTCAATTTTCATCAGGTCCTCAGATTTTCATTTTGCTAATGATGCAGAGAAGCATCACGCATACAGCAATTCCAAGCTGCTCACTGCACAGTAAACTACACTGCTGTTTTCCTACAAATACTTTCTTGTTCCTCACTAGGTCACATCTTTTGAGGAGGGAGCAGACTTGTCCGTGTCACCCAAGTCCATGTCAGAAGGGGAAAGAAGGTCACAGCTGCACATGAAGCTTTACAGGGCTTTCACGGTGTAGGTCACCTGCAAATGGAACAAAAACAGCTGCAAGAGGGCTCCAAACCATTCCACCAAGTATTTCAGTTTTAATATCCAAGGTAATTCAGTCTGATTTTGTTACTCGTTTGTAGAGGTCTATGCATTTCGGCAGTAGATGAAGTTCATGAATTCAGGAAAAATAAGTGATTTTTCAAGAAGTCTTCTAAACTGCAAAGTTTTGGTAAACTCCAAGCCTATTCACACAAACTCCTATTGAAAGAGATCCTATGAATACACTTAATTGCAGACATGTTTCCATTCACCTTTAGTTAAGCATCACCAAGCATAGTAATTGCATGTAGGCAAATTCAGGAGGAAAAGCAGATGGAAATTCCTAGCGGAGCCTTGCTTGTTACAAAAACATCAGATGGACATATAGCTCCCCTGGCTGCCAGCCCTCATGACAACAAATTGCTTATATTCTTGCCCTGTGGGACAAGGATCAAGAAAACACGGGCACGTATGGAGATCTTTCACATGGTATTTGGGTTTGAGCCTCTTGGTAACAAATGGATAATTTGTGAAAGCAACAGTACATTAGTGCTACATGGCTCTTACTAAGGAGTCATGCATTATTGTACGTAGATGCATTAACATAGTAATTAATCATCCTCTCCTGGCTCCTTTATAACATTCATCACAGATACTCTACCTAGGGAACAGTATTCCCTCTAGGTAATGTTCTTCTGTTTTACGTATCATATATCTTCAGAGAAAAATTCAGGGCATGATTATGTGCTAGAAAAAGAAACACATAAATCCCAGGTTGTCAGAGAAACTTATTTCTTAAAATAAAAAGTAAATTCTGCCATTTCTCAGGCAATATCCAATTAAAATAAGATGTAACTACAGCAGGATAACTACTTCAGTGTACCAGCACCAGGATGGGCCGAGTCCTGAGTTACTTAGGGAGAGATACTGCTTCTTTAAGCTCACCGTTCTTTACTACATTCTAGCTCAGAATCTCCCCTGTCCATGTAATTAATAAGTAGGGAAAATTTCTATGTGATTTGATAACAATTTTGAGAGACTCGTAATGTTAGTGATTGGCCCCACAATAAGAAAGTACAAGTTAAATTTAGCAAATCATAAATTTTCTATTATTCAAAACAATACGCATACAAAGAAATGAAAGAAGTAAAACATGTACTCTATCAATGATTTCATTATCCTCTCCCCGTAAAGAGAAGTGGCTCAATGGAGGATAAAAGCAAATATTAGATTGATTCTATTCTTGATCTTAGGCAAAAGACTGCTATATCCAATGCCAAGAAATTGAATTGAGGTTCATAGAAATCCTGGAAACTAGATAGAAAAGACTTAAAAGGACATGTAGTCCCTCTCCAGGGGACCTATACTTTTTTTCTGCCAACAAGAACTTCAAGAAGAAATATGAATTTAACCCAGAAGTTCAAAAGAGTCCCTTACCTATGTATTATATTGTAGAAGTAATGTAAACATGCATATAACATTGCAGTGTGCTATCAGTATGAACTAAGAAAGCTTAGGATTTTCTCCCCTCTAAGTACTTTTAGTTCAAGAATCTAAACTATGAACCTGATGCATAAGATAAAGCAATGTGGATAATTTAGACCGCAGCTAAAAAAGACCCCATAATCTCTGTAAATCAAAAGGACTGCTCACAGTCAGCATTCAGACCAGAACAATCCACTAAGAATTCCCAAACTCAAGACGAGAGAAAAAGAACAGTGCTGACCATTGAGTGACTCTAAGGCCCTCAGGACAGGAATTGACTTTCTAAGTCTTAGACAGTCATGAGCACGCTGGTGACAATGAACAAACAAATAATATAAGAAGCTTAATGTAGGTCTCTGGGTTTATTGAGAGCACACAGGAAAGCAGAATTTTGCTGACAGAGCTATATTCTTCAGGCAGACAAGCTGTTCAATACAGAACACGCCAATAGTAAGGAAAATTACCAGAAGGAATAACCCAAATTATAAAACAAAATCTATTAGAATGGCAAACAGAGCTAAAATTTGTTAAATACGTTTTAACATATATTTATATTATATTTAAAATATATATTAAACATATGTTAGTATTGTTTTTATATAGTATGCACTATACATATTTTATATAATATGTATGAAAATATGTATTCTTTCTCCAGACTATCTTTTAAGCTCAGATTCCATCTTCTCTATGTCTTTCCTAAAGGTATAAACTATCATTAATCTTGACAAGTTTGCTTGAACTGGAATATTAAATTCCATGCAAAAGACGAGATATGTGTCTTTTGGGCAAGCTGTCTTCAAACTTCATTTTGATAGTCAAAACTTGACTTTTCAGTTTGAACTATTGTTTCATTCTGTTGGCAGACCAAAGAATATAGAAAGGCCCAACTGTGTAAAGTAAAAGCCTGAAACTATTATTACATCTTAATAACATAGCAAAGCCTGCAAAAAAAAAATAAATTCACTGATTCTATTGTCCTTGCCCTTTTGTCCCCAAATAGGAACATCATTTCTTTCAGAGATTTCATATTTTACTTCTTTCATGCCTTTGTTGTGAAGCTCTATTGATTTTTTTGCCACCTTCTCCATATGATGTTAACCAGCTTTTAGAATAACATATAACAATTTAGGGCAGTAAGTGAAAAAATACATCCAGCTGAAATTACAAGGGGATTTTCAATAGAAAGACTATAATTACCCAAGACACAAGTTGGCTTGTATACTGGAGCTTACGAAACCATCTTTTGAAAAAAAAAAAATGCCCTGTGACTTTCATGCCAGCCTAGATCTGTGTGCAACTTTAAGCTTGTCATTATTCCCAGTTTAAATTGACTGTATTTTTTCTTTGTACATTTGTGAACAGTTTACTTGTTGGACTACACAAAGAGCTTCCAAGGTGTCTCGATATTTCTTTACTTATTTAATATCAACTGGCAAGCCTGAATTACTGGGACATAACATAATGTGTAAGTGATGTCTTGGAGCAGGATCACAACTGGAGCTCCAATACCTGCAGAGTATGGCAAGCGTATCCCCACTGTACAAGCAGGGTCTATTCAAGAGAGTGAAATTTGTCACTGTGCAGCCTAGAAAAAAATCCTAAGTGCCCCTGCCACCAGAACCAAGTGATAAAATTGGGGTAGATGGCACATGTGTCTTTTTGTGTGCTTGGAATCACAGAGTACAAATCCGTCGCAGTTTCTGTTCTACCTCAAACCAGGACAAAATCCCACTGAGTGGATGTGCACACTCAGGAACAATGCGTCCACGTAGTCTCCTTAAATATCTACGCATAAAGGTTATTCTGTGATCACTAGGCAATATGGTTAAAATTACGATGAAGCTGTTTGTTATTGCCCTTCCCCTTTTCTTCCCTGACTCATTTGAGGTTATGGACTCATCTTGGCAGAGTACATTAAAATAAAAGGGTATATAACTCAGTAATCAGTCCTGGGAGCACTTTCCTTCCTGGGTTCTGAATTTGAAATATCTGCTGTGCAAGCAGATGTTTATAGAGAGCTGCAAGGAGGAGTTAATGTCCATATTCACTCCAAAAAGATTATGTAGCTGCATGTAAAAAATGAATTTGCAGAGCTCTAGAGAGCTTAAGTATATTACTTCTAGTAAAAATAAAACTCATTGAGGAGAGGACCTGAAGCCAGCACATATATCTGTGCTAAGAATATCCCTAACTGCACACCAGCTGTGATGTCATAAGGAACATTCATGGATTCATTCTAGAACTGGGGTCAAACACTTCCATAAGGTCTTTATTAAAATAAATTATCAATGTAGTTGAGACAGAATCTAAAATTAGCCTCTTGGAGAGTGAAAGCGTAATTAGTCTAACCCAGTCTAACCCGTTCTTGAGTTCTTCAGTATCTAGGAACTCAAAATTCAAAGATGGGGCACAGCTCACGTCAACCGTAGCTTGAGCACCCAGACATACTCTGTTGATGCTTGTGACTGTTGAGTTATGAAGAATATGCCAGTTAGGAATGGCATATTTTGGTCCACAGGGAGCAGAGTTATCTACGTGCTTACCCTGGGAAATTTAGAAGCAGAATGAAAGCCTTGGTGCACCATTTGACAATGTTCCTCGAGCATAAGCTTATGCTTTTCTCATTTACTTGAAGAGAAATTTGAAGGAAAATGACAGAAGTTAATGGAGTTTCATTATTACAAAGCAATGTAAATGAATCATCCTCCTTGTTTTAACATCTGTGAACAGTCCTCTTCCTCGCAAATGAAACGTATGAGATTCTGCTCAAGTTTTAATGCTGTTCGGCATCCGTGCATATTCTGCCAGGGATATTCAGAACCACTTACTTTAACAGCAAATATTTTTACTCTAAAGAAGGGAACATATCCTTATTGATATTCAGCAAGTGGTGCGTTGTTGCAACCAGGACATAATTTACTCACTTGTCTGGCTGGATTACATTACTCTGTGCATTTTGTGGTTTCATCTGTGAAAAATCGAACTTTGGTTCTACTGTTGTCATTTCCCATAATTCTTTAAAAACAATCTGTGGTAAAAGGAGAAAAAATAGCTCCAATAGAAACTGCTTCTGGGGATGGCATTTGAAAGGACATTATTTAGAGTTAATGAATTAGACTAAGAAGTTTGTCATATTCTTTACATGAGCTGTGAGTCAGACTTTGTATACAAGTATTTCTTCCATTTGTGTACTTTGTAAAGGCCACGACTTCCTTTGTTCCCTGGGAACCCTGCCGTGAAAGCATTTGTCTTCAGAAGTACACGGCTTTGTTAGGCTGCATGAATGATATTTCCAGTTGTTCTCCTCAACCTTTTGGTTTCCTCAGAACCAGCCATGCAGCCGTCCGTTGTCATCCCCAGGCAGGGCTCCCTTCACTCAGCGTGGCAGCCACCTGAACAGGACAGCCCCTCATCGATTTACAGCAACATCCAGAGGAGCTCAGCCTACACTAGGATGGTAGGACTGAGCCATTACTTATTTATAAAATTAGCAATTAGAACTTGAGTGCAGGAAAAACGTTAAGTCCCAAAAATGGAGGATTGTGGATGCTCTTTCAACTGTGATTTCTTCCTCTTATGTAAATTTTGAAACTCCCTTTGATGAAAAGATCAAGCTCCAAAACCAGATTTAGCTTCAAAAGATGATTATAGACTTTCCTACATAAAACTGACTTAAAGTTTTATCTCCTGGGTCTATCAAGCACAGTCTAATTTTTCTTCTACCTTTTGCTATTACACTATTTCATAGATCATGCATTACTTTTTGGTAACTACCTTTTCCATGTTACCCAAACCAACAAAGACATTACTCTTGATAAATGACTATTTAAATTTTAACTGCCTCTGCTGCGTTTTAAAGTATAAACTGTAACTAGATGTTTTATATACATATGAGAGAAATATTTTTTCTCATAGCCACAGAGAAAAGTTGTTTTGTTGAAAATATAGAGAAATTGAATGCAATCCAAATAAAGCATTTTTTAAGTTGAACTCAGCCATGTAAATTTTTTATGCCAAAAAAGAACTAAAAATCAAAGGCTGCAAGTAGGGAATTACAATGGGAACCATTTTTCCGGTGTTACCTACACTTTTTGCTGCTATTCATGAATCCCATTATCGCTCATGTAATGGTAATCATTATTATTTCTGTATCAGTCCAAAAAAATTCTCTGTGTGATTTCATCTGATGTTAATAAAATGTAAATCATTACACTAAGTTGATAATATTTGTCTGCTTATAGAAAAAATGGACTCAATCTTCTTTCTCCCCACCCTATACAATTTTTGAAAAAAATCAGAAACCAATTTTTAGGCAAGCATTCATCAGAGTCCGTATTGTTAACAGGTGTTGTGTATTTCATTTACATTCCAACACTGTGTGCATGGGAAAACTGTAATACTGCTCCTAGGAACAAGTAGCATAATTAAAATTCTTTGCGAGTTTGATTTCCTGGGTATTTTCTTCCTTTAAAATAACTACATTGTAAACAAGAGCCAATTTCTTAGATTTGATCTATGGCTTGTACAGCTTATACTTCAGGTTCAAAATGGTGATTTAGACAATAATGCATAACAGCTGAATAGTTATTTATAATAGCGCAGCACCTGCGGCAGATTGTCAGCTGAAAAAGCAAATCTAAATGCTTTCAAATTCTCTTGTGTATTATAATAGGAGTAGTAGTGGCCACTATAGATACAATAGTTAGGCACGTAATGTAACTCTTGTTTCTGATTGCATGCCATTTTCTCAATTTCATTCCTTTAAGATTGAAAACG
Organism: Tringa tobata; assembly: GCA_033628505.1. Lineage (NCBI taxonomy): Eukaryota > Metazoa > Chordata > Aves > Charadriiformes > Scolopacidae > Tringa > Tringa tobata. The sequence goes on from JAHREE010000128.1 coordinate 2,630,890, forward strand.
TTCATACTTAGTGTCAGTCCATATGCATTTTTAAAAGTTCAGGCGCAATTTAGCTTTTTGTTAATTATGGGGGCGTGTCAATGAAATTAAATATTAAATAGAACATCAAACTCTTTTCTCATAATTTCAAAATTTCCCACATTTCCCGGCCTTTTGTACATGCATAATTAACACAACTTTGGGTTTTTTTTTCCCTCTTGATTAATGCTGCTGAGCTCTCTGGAAAAAATGGATCTGAAATTTTAAAACTGTAACGACATTTTTCTCACCTCAGAACGTAGCAGGATTTTCCTATGAGCCTTTCAGCAGCAGCTCACATTTAAAATTCTGAAATTGTGCGTATGCAGTTTCCTTTTGTATTTGGTTCCCTCTTGGATTCAAAAGAGCATTGATCATTTGCACGATGATGTGATAATTCTGCAGTGATCTGAAACACATGTTAGGAAGAAACGTAACAGCTTGTTGCAGCAGCTCCAGGACCATACACAAGCCATCAGTGTGCTGATGGAACCTCCACCCACAACATGAAGTCCGTTTAGATGCACGTTCCACTGAACAACGTACAGATTTCTACCAGAAGGAACAACTGGTATGTGAATGTACAAGGACTATTCCCAATCTGCAAGCACTCTAAACCCATTTGAATTTTCAAGGCGAGACAGAGTTTTAACTTCTCTTGTCTATTTAACATCTATAAAAGTACCTATTTACCCTCTGAGTGTTATGAGGCGTAAGATTGGTGACATGCTTTGAGATCTTCAGTGGCAAGGTGACAGGGAGCCTAAGTGCAATGGTGCACTTCCATCAGAACAAGCGAAATCATATTAGCTTCTAGTAACATTAAAACCATAAGGAGAAGTAGAACCTGTCTCCAGGTGAAAGGAAAAATAGTTTTCAAAGAGCTAATTGCCTTAGAATACAAACAATAGAAAAAAATAAAAGGAAGAAATGACTGGCTTTTAATAGAAATAGCTGTAGTGGAGGCTAGAAGCAATCCACTTGCTCTGGGGTGATGGGATGATGTCATTGCCAATTAGCATGAGTACTTTGTTTTATAACATCCATCTATTCGATGTATGACCTATTTTAGTGTACAGCTACAAAATCATCTTTGGAGTGCTTCCATTGGAGCCAAGGGAGTTACTCCAGGAATTAGCTTGGCCAGTGAAGTAGTTCATACACGATAGAAATACTTACAGAAACTCAGTCAGAAAAGAGTAATAGAGAGAGATTCATTCTTGCCATAAATCTTCTTGGCTTTGTGCTAATGTTATTTATCCACTCGAGATAGGGAGGACATTATATAATGTATGTATATTGTGTAATATGGGGTAGTGGCTTTGCAATGTAAACTGTCCATTAGTAATGCAAAGCAACTTATTTTCTTCTGCTAGGTCATTACTGCAAATTTTTCTCCTGGGTTTTGACATGTTATAAATCTTGATGAAGTCAACATTTGTTCTCTTTATCCTTCACTGCTGTTTGATTCACTCTATTTAAAATGCATATAAGCACACTGCAAGACCACTGAGCTTGCTGTGATTTCAGTAGGACAACGTTTCCACTTCTTAGAAGTGGATGATAGCCCACATCTCAGCCCACCAGTCAAGCCGGGAGAAACTCAGATGCTCCCTTGAGCATCTCTCACTCCCCAGTGCCTGCACCACTATAAAACGCAAAGGTTTTAAAAGCATTGAAGCACAGTTTGAGAAAGCCAAGAGGAGCTGTGGCTGTGGCACAGTGGCCCTACAGCCACCCACCAGCAGGGTGCCAGGGAAGAAGGTGCTCCGGCTTCTCCAGCAACCCCTCCCCAGCAGTGACCAGGGTCCCTCCAGAGCGGAACACACTTCTCGAGTGCATTGGCAGCGATACATGATAAAGCAGCTTTTGGCTGTTTGGAGGACAGCTGACTCAGGGTCTGACTCACATCCCGTCCAGCCTCCCATCCTTCAGTTGCGTGAGCACTTCTTGGCATTGCTTTTGTAAATGTAACAGTAAACGATTGCTAGCAGGCCCCTTGCCAGCTGATGACACCAAACCAAATGTGACCACTTTTACCAGCTCACAGAACTGACATCTCAAACAAGTTGCCATACGGTAAGTTTGCAGATACAGGTTCACCTGGATTTTTTTCACATGGTCACAGGATTTATTTCACATGCTCTCCCTTTGCCAATAAGCAAAAGGTGGAATGAAGGAAGCAGAAGGCTGCTACTTGCTCTGGAATAACTTTGGGTTTAGTGAGAATACTTAGGCTTATTATTAACCCTTTCCCTACGATGCCTATACAGTACACAATGATGTTCTCCTCTGGGCTGCTGCCTTGGCCAGCTGCCTCTCATCAGGAAATCTGTCTGTCCTTAGCGCAGCAGCATCTACAGTGTGGCATCCAACTCCCTCCCTAAAGGGCAATTCTATGCCAAGGGAGTAGCTTTGCATTCCAATGCCAGGGTTATTTGCATCCTCTATATTATTCCTTCTACGACAGTAACATTGAAAGAAAGAAATGGGCTTGTAGGTCACTCATCCTATTCTGCTTCCCACTGAGGATCCACCAACACAGCCACTGACAACTCTTCCATGCTGTCGCTTTCTCTGTAGGTTAACGTTTTCTTTATCTAGCTGTGAGTGTAGCCTCTGTCACTGAATGTTCAAAGCAGGAGCTTTCTGCTGCAGCTGGCACTTCAGCTCACTTGGCTGCATGTAACCACAAGGTCCAGCGGTGTCTGTGCCTGGTGTCTCATCATCGTCCATTGAAACGAAGTGAGTCCGGTACACACAGAGGCTGGTTATGGCAGAATGATCTCAAAAATTAAAATAAGGATTTTCATTTTCAACTCTTAACTTCGCTTCTCACTCATTTTTGTGGTTTTGGTCAAGCCACTAATAGAGCATTTAAAAGCAATTTCAATATAAAAATAGGCACCCAAGATTTGCAAAAGCATCAAGACATTAAGGTAACTTAGACCTCAAAATGTTTTTAAAAAATCACCGAAGGTGTGTATCTGAACCTTTCATGCAAACTTAAATTTTTTTCAATATTTGTCTCTACTTCCTTCAAATTCTTGATTTCATTGTGTAATAATTGCATACACTTTCTAGAAATCTTCTCAGTTCACAAGGATCTACTAAAAATTACTTCATTCATATTTATAAATCACAAGTAAAGCTGTAAAGCTTTTTTCCTACAATAAGAATTACTCCTTTAACACTGCATATATATATTCGTAGGAGGTATTTATTGGATTTAATAATCGCTACTCTGTGGGAAGCCTGCAAAAATTAAGATTTAGCTGACATTCATTTACCCAGGAAATCCTGATTAGTGGGATCTTACATAAGAAATATATAGAAGTAATACAGTTTTATATTCTCTGGAGGAACAGGCTCTGGGGATCTGGATTTTCCCTCTTTGGACAAGCACCTCCAGGGAATTTCAACACAGGATTTGGAAACCATTGCTTCTTTCTTTCATTCTCCTCCATGCCCATAAGCCACCTCTACTCTTCAAAGACTACCAAACAGCTGGCAAGGGCATGTCCTTTATTTTTAAATAGTACTTAGCTCCTTAAACAACTCACTGACTAACAGTTACAGGTTAATAAGATGAAAGCATTAAACACACTGTGTGTTTTTCACCTGAGATGAGCTCCCAAACACTTCGTACCAGAAGTGACTACTGCAATTTGCTGGATAACCAAATCTAGAGTCACTGGTAACTCAGCTGACTTTCCCTTGTTGCAGTTCACAAGGATACAGAAGCTTGCTTATGAATTCCACCAATGCTTGCATGTTATGACACATTTTAAGATTAAGGTCAGGGTTCAGTCTGTGGTCCAGCTCTGTTCACGCTGGCTTCTGGACAGGCACAGGAGAGCTGCCTTGGGTACATGAGTATCAGTGCTTTAACGACTTCCCTCTCCTACAGGAAGGATGCTGCCTTGCTCCCTATTGCAAACACATGGACATGGAGCAGTCCCCGTTTTGTGCCTTTCTAGTTATCAGCACCACTCCTTTTTGGCAGGAATGAGCAACACACCACAGCAGAACAGCCAGCAGCCACGAGTAGTTGCCAAGCCTTCCGTGTAGCTAACAAGAATGTAATTTTTGGCTGACAAACCCACCCCTTTGCATCTTCCCCCTCACTCTGGCAGGCAGGAAATGCCTTCCCTCTGCCACATCTATTAGGGAAGGTCTGATGAATGATGACCCTGTACTATCCTGTATTTACATCAGTGGCAGAACCATATTGACTTGTTATCCCATACCATTCAATGGTAGTCACCGCGCCACTGAATCCCCTATCTCACGTGACCATTTTGAGCTCGACAAGCTGCCTGACGGCAAACCAACACCAGATATTCTGAAATCCTTATTCACTTTTTATAGATTAAAGCATTTTAAGCCCGTAGGTTATATTTGACTATTGGAGATAAATAGTTAGCAATAACCCATCATATTTCAAACTATTTGGCAACAGGCAGAGAAACTCTTAAAGATGTTATAATTATAAGGCTGAGTAATTTCTTTATATTTATTTTAATAGTATGTATTTTAAAGTGCCCTCTGGGAGCAAAAAGATGTTTGTAGAGATAAAGCCGTAGGGAATAATACATGCATGCCAACACGTGTAGCTGAACCACCAATTTTGTTTTATTAATTTAGTTGCTGGATTTGTTCCTGATATCTACAGCTGTATTATCCCCTCATAGAGGTGGATGAGTGGGCGGAATGAGGTTGATTACAATTGATTTAGTAACCAAAGAGTAATTTTTTCCATTGTTTGTTCAGCACATTACTAAACATGTGGCTTAATTACAGTTGCCTTGTGTTCTTTTCAGTCTGGTATTGCTTATTTTACTGAGACACTGATTTATGCAAAATATTAATTGAAATAGAAAACAGACTTACTATGAGAGTTGACATCCATGAAAACATTAGTTGTTCATATTTTGCACCGAGCCTATTGGATTCCTCAGGGGAATCGGTGTTTACAGTTTAATTTGGAACAACACGGGCTCCCTCCTCCCAGAAACAGAGGTAGTGCATGGACCACATCCTGGAGAATGGGTCGGAAGAACTTTACTTTACCCAACAGCTGCAGAGGGAAATCCTCAGAGTTCTTCAGTCAAAGTCTCAAAAATGTGCTGAAGTAGCTGTTCCATTTCAGTGTGATTGTGATAATTGTATGCAAATGTATCATTAAAAGTAATTCAACTTTATATGGCTATAAATAAGCTACTATGCTGTTGTAATGTGTTTCCAGGCCATTAAGTAGTTTAATAAAGATTCATGGATTCTCTCCATAGGTTGGGTAATCAAAAAACCCACCAACCCACCCCTCAAAAATCAAGCAGCTATACATTGAGAGATCTTGTTTTGTTTTCAGAGTCATGTTTGCAATTAATCTTTTTGGAATAAATTATTTACTAAATATAAATAGAAAATAATGTTCAGTCGCAGAACTCGTAACTCAATATATCCAGGAGGAATGTTCTTATATCTTATTTCCTAGTCAGGATTTTAATTCAATCCATTGAATTTTGCCGTCTCTTTTTCATAAACCAAATCTAATATAGAATCAACTTTATAACCAGATAGTGAGAATGCAGAATTAAATGGTTTTGCAGAGAGATACAGAAAATCCTTCCAAATATTTTTAGGAGAGAGTGTGAGAATTTTGTAACCCTCACTACCCACTAATAGGATTTAGATATCTGCTGTGAAATGAGCCAAACATTTCTTGGGTAACAGTCTTTACAATTATAATATTAATGTTTTTTAAAAAATACATTGCTAATGCACATACCTCTGCACTGCAGTACAGAGATAGCCATAGAAACCAAGGCTAGACAATGAGGGGAAAAAGCAAAGGCGAGCCACAAAAAGCCAGCAGAAACAGCAGAGAGAAGGGTTCGCATACCGCCACCAAGACCACATCCAACACCTTAGCAAGAATAAGAACCATGGAGCAAATCCAGAAGAGAATTTAAAGTTTGGCCTATGAGGAGGTAGATACACAATTACTCAGTGGCACCATTAGGCAACCAAAATGCAGGTACACAGGAGTACACACTGCAGGCACGTTATTGCCTCCTGCCTTCCCCTCCGCCTGGCCTAGGCTTCACCAAGAAGATTTTCTTTTGCTTGGTACTTAAAAATAAGACAGGAAAACCAACCTATTTCCTAATAATAACAAGAATACTAGACATTGTTATGAGGCCATAAAGGGGTGTTAAAATGGATGAACGGTACATTTTTGCCTTAGTTTAGCCTTCAAAGATTTTCAAGGATTCAGAAACAGGAAGAAGTACAACTAGACTCCAAGGAGAAAAGGAGGAAAGGGAAGGCAGGAGGGGGGAGAATAGTATCCTGGAAAAGGAGGGAAATGAAGGACATGGAGTTGCAAAACTACTCAAGTTCAGTCAGCTCAGAACAGAATCCATGCACAGGGGGACAGACCACCAGGTCTCCAAACAAGGCATCGTGGAAGTTCAAGGAGCTAAACCTGAGCAATTCCCAATCTGGGCAGCCCCTAATGAAGTTCACTGGCAATGGGCAGCACTGACAAGCAGGGTCTGGTTTTGTAAACCTTTGAATAATGTTTTCAAAAACTCTTCAACTATTGGAGACTTCCCCCTGTTAATGTCTTGCATCCTTCAACAGTTTGTAGCAGCCTATTAAACGGAGTCTTGCTATGATACACCCCTAAACCTTTCCTCCTCTTGGAATGAATTCACAGCATGAGGCAAGACGTGATTCAGTGATACAACATACACAGTGAAAATTTTCCAGAATGCAATTACAGGAGAAAAAAAATCCAAACCCACAGTCACCCTCACATAGTAGCTTGGAAACCTGAACCAACAGAAGGAAAAAAAAAAAACAACACAGAAAGAAAAAGAAATAAACAACTCCAAAAAGAATTGTTAATTCAAGATTGCAATATAATCTGTATAAAATATTTAAACTGTTTTTCTATTTATTCCTGAACCTATAGTGATTAAAATGCAGCCATAATACACTGTGTTGCTCTTTTTTTAATCACAAATGCAATTTTAAGCAAGCAGACAAACTCTAGGAAATTAAAGTGAATATTTATGTCCATATAAACTTCTTAATGGCAACATTCTTGCTGTGAGCACAGCAGCTGAAGAGGGTGGATTAAATTATTTTGGCCAGATCCTGTTACTATTGTTTTCATTGGCAAAATTCCCACTGACTTAATGGAAGCTGGATTAGATCCTGACTTGAATAAAGTACAATTCTCAGATGCATATATAACATAATCACTGATATTTCATGCACATACTCTAGTTTTCATGTCTGTTTTCCCTCTGTGGGTTTTATTAATGCTCTGAAAACATTAATCAGGTAAACTATATACCAGTGATTAAAGGTGTGCAGCCTTGTGTTTCCAGGATTTAGGAAAATTTGTGTTTTACTCATATTTGGACTCCGAAACCACAGTCTGAATGATACCCAGCCTCTAGAGTACAGAGCTTCAAATCTTGGTATGTTTAGTTCCTCCTCTTGCAGGCTTTGCAATGCACATGAATAGCATTTATTTAAAAGGCTAGGGAATTACAACGCATTTGGCAGTCAACAGATGCTGTTGGTATGATGTTTTCTCTCTCTCTTTACCACTTCCATCATTCAGGAATATTCACAGCACCCTGTGATAAGCTAGGAAGCTCTTGAGCTTCGTTCCTTCTGTCTTGAATGATGATCTCGTAAAGAAGAGAACAAGAGGACAAGGCTGTTCTCCGAGCCTCCAGTAATTTTAAGAGGGCACATTAATGTACAAAGGACACTGCTTCGTCAAAGGTCTTACATCAGAAGTGGTAATTCCATCTCCCTAGACAGTGTGCTTCAATGACTGCAGTTCTTTAGGCAGATACTGCTCAGCTTCCTATCAAATATGGGACAGCCACTGGCTGTCACACCAGCAGTTCTGCTTCAGAGGGATTTTGTCCTAGCACACACACACCTGACTTTGCTCTTCTCAGCAAGCCACTTTTAAAGATCGCTAAGAGTGTGCTCTGTAACAGTTTGCATGTAGCAGACATGGAGCCTGAGGCCTAACTACCTGACTTCAGATGTAGATATAGCTCCTGGAAAGAGAGAACAGCCCTGGAAGGAGGCTTAGAACACCAAAGTTCAAGCTATCCTTTAAGATATCGTGATCCTAGAAAAAGCATGAGCTGAAGTGGTGAGCGTGAGAGGTTCCCAGAACCACCAGAGCTAACAGGAATTAGTAGCTGTGTCCTCCATATGCCCTGGATCAGGCTCTGGTTTTGCATACACAGAGGGGAGCGGGTTTTCTAAACAAGTACTCCAACTCTGCAGAGATTTATCTGTGATTACCAGTGGCCCATCTTTGTTTCAGTTTGGGAAAGCAATGTTACTCTGAAGTGACAGAGTAATTTCCTATGCAGAGGCTGTTTCTCTGCATGACTCATCTATGTATTGTATTCCAAGATGTAAGTATGAATCATAGATGACTGATAGAAAAATGCAAATGAATCCATTAAATTTTATTTTTTATTATGCTTTACACAGAGTAACTTTTTTTTTCCTTCTCCTGACTGTGAAACTTACTGGAAATAAATTGGATCAAATCCAATTGAGTAATCTTTGCATTATATAAAGCCGCAGGGTTTTTTGTTGTTGTTTGAGTGGGGCTGGGGATGTGGGGGTGGTTGTTAGTGTGGTTGGTTTTTATTTCTTTGCACTAAGCGTACAGCTGAAGCTTGATGGCCAATGTCATTAACAGCAATGTAGTTTGGGGGTTTTTGTTTGTTTAAAATACAATAAAAGGGATTAAAAAAATCTGACTGTAGGGCTGTAGGTAAGAATTTTTAAAAAGTAATTCTAGGGTTAATACCCAGCATCTACTGAATGAGGACATATTTGAGAAATTCACTGCAGACCTGTTTTAAAGAAACTGGTCTGCTGTAGTGAGTTAACCCTATAACATAAGGGAGTAGTTTAGTTATAAGAACAGAGAAGTCACTTATAGTGAGGAACCTTTGAGAGGAGAAGATTGTGAGTACCAGCAACACTGAGCCAGTTCTCACACACTGAATGCAAGAAGGAGTCAGCCAAGAATCAGGTATTCTCTGCCTGACACCGTTACTGACAGTGCCTGGAGTCTCACGGGGAGAGAAGCCGGTGGACGCACGGCCCTGCAACTGGTCTTGGGACCATCTTTTCAATCTCCAGGGACAGCCTGGGAGGAAGAGGCTGGTCATATCTAAACAAGGACATGTGGCGTGACTGGGACGATTAAGCTAACCCGCTGATTTCTCCCCTGGACTGTGCCACCTGTTCCACAGAATGGGGAAGATGTGAAATTCCAAAAGCTGCATATATCTATGATTTAGGTGTTTTGGTACCTGAATCTGTCCAGTCTCTGCACTGTCATTTGGTCTTAAACTGTGACGCCAGCATGAACTATTCATTTAGGGCTGCTTTGATGTTTAAGGAGCGCAGAACCAGACCTGTGAGTCTAATTAAAACTGTCACATTCACAATATCAGATACAGAAACAAAGACCTCCTAATTTCCAGTGCTGGAATTTTGCCGTAGTTTTATCTTGTCTCAGAGCTTTTGTCCCTTACAGAGAATCCAAATTAAAGTGCATGGGGTTTTTTGATATATTATTTTCTGTATGTGCTGCTTTTCCTATTTTAAGACCGTAACACTGATTCAGAAGAAAAGGGACTATTATGCCTGGCATAATGACCAAAAAACTCAAAATACCTTTTCCTGAAGTCCCTGGGGCAACAGGACATTTATTCCTTTGATGAAATTAAACTGACAATGCCAGCTTAATATTCTCCTATAAAGAGATTAGAATAGCTTGTATTTAACTGTATTTTGGAATTCAGTAAACGTCTACCTGTCCAAACCTCTGCTTTCTGTAAGGACTGTTGCTAGATCTGATTCCTTACAAGTAGGGAAATTTTATAAGGTAATTGTCAAAGTAAGAAAACATAAAAATGCAATGCTAGCTCTAATATTTACTTTATGCTTTTTGAAACATTATGTCCTGAAGTGAAAAATAAGATGTAAACTTCATAAATCTCAAAATCTATAATTAAGAACAACACCTGACAAGATTATTTTTTCCAGCTGACAAATACATGTCACTTTTAAAGGAATCTTCCACAGAGTGATAAAAACAAGCAAAGGGGCAAAAAATTGTTCTGTCTTCATTGGTAGACAACAGGCAGAGGTTTTTGATAAGTACTTACAATGACTGCGCTGTTGAGTTGGCACACACATCAAAAGACTGACAGACTTGATTCATGTTTCCGTGCAATACAAACACTGACATGGAGCCCGGATCCGAGCAGCTCTCAGCACGACACTGAAGGTAGCACTAACACATCCTAGAGAACAAGCGACACACAGTTGTGCTGTTAATAAAGAGAATTACAAGTAGACATGCACATTGCTATTTCATGTTTTCCCTTAGTTATTTAATTTTTAAAAGGTCCTTTTTGCCTTGGGTCAGGGACTTTCAGAGGCTAACCAGTGCAGATACTCGGTAAAAAGCCACCATTTCTTGCAGCTGGTGGGGCATTTTTGCAGTAACTGGTATCAGTTTGCAGAGGTGATCTGCCTCCTGTTGCTGCAGAAGTGAAAAGGCCTTTGCAAATAAATATACATTGACCCTGTACACTTAAAGGCAACAAAACTGGAAATGTGTCTTGCTTGATTAGATATTGCTGCAGTGGTTCTCCATAGTCATTTCTGGGTTTGGAGTGCTGTTCTAAATAATATAACACAAGCAGTTCTGTTTTTAAATACAATACTCTCTTCACTGGTACCAAGGCAAATGAATAGGAAATTACTGGCATCATAGCAAATTACACTCGGTCAATACATTATGCTTTCATTTTCCAGATGTCTGAATTCAAGTCATTTCCTCTAAAGATGTTCATATGTCTTCCAAATTAATAATGCATTTTCTTGTTACATCTTATGGATCTTATGATATGCTAGTATATCAGTCATAACGAAGTCAGAGGCAGCACACATCTAAAACCAAGAAACTCAGGAGCCTGCGCGTCAGGGAAGGCTTGATAGAAGAATTAAAACTAATCATTTTTTTAATTCCAAATTCTTTTCTTTGGCCACAAAAGCATGATTAGTTTTGTGTTCACCTCCAACGTGCCTCATCTTTGTTTATGTGAACTATTGTCCACAGATACTTGGGGAAGGTGGGGGGAAGACAGACTCTTACTTGAAGCAGAAGGTATTTATAAGGTTAAGCACTCTGAATGCGGCACTGATTAGGAATATAAAAGTCTAACTTCAAGGAAGTACAACATATCTTAAAGTGAGCATTAAAATAATTTTAAAAGCGAAAAAAGAAAGAAATCAAAGGCTTATAAAAATGTTCTGTTTAAGCTGTCTTTTCACCATAAAGGTGTGAGTTTTTATGAAACATACTAAATGTCATAGAAAAGTTCCCTTTGATTAGAAAATGCAGCCCCGGACTGCATTTAAAAGAGATGAAGTTACATCTTTTGAATATCTACTAGCTTACATTATTATTTAAAGCCAAGAAAGTTTTCACAATTTTTATTGAAATCAAAATTTCATCCAGGTGTTTTCTGCTCCTCTAGGATTTTTATGTTCATTTTCACTGAAAATTAGTTTAAGCAAGTCCCTGATTTGAGAGCTCCAACATTTTAATCTGCAAAGAAGTCAGATAGCCCATCCAGGAAAGAAAAGCAATAATCACATCTGGAGGCAAACAAAGCATAAATCACTGTGCTGGCAACCAGCCAAGACAGTAGGGGACAAGTGTAAAAATATTACTGAAATGGCAGTACAATATTCTAACCACATGCTGTTAACAAGACAAAACAAGGTTGAACATTTCTATTGTCACAGATCATTGCATATCAGAAAGAAAGAAGAGGGGGGACTTGCAAACTGAGGGTCAAATTCAATTGTGCAGTAACAGGGAGCAAGTCCTTTGAGAGACAATAGGAAAGTAGCACTTCTTTACATCAAAGCCACACTTAACCCACAGGTATTCCAGTTGGGAAGGGTTAAGCATTCAGAAGTTGGTATTTCCAATAAGTGCTTTAATATTATATTCCTGTTTTAAAATACAACCACACAAGTTTGAAGCAAATCAGGCTGAAATGGTAGAGGGCACTTGGAATGCTACAGACACCGGTGACAGTTTAGTTTGTCATCAGAAGGCAAACATAACTGCATGAGATGAATGCCAAAGCACTTCATTATGTAAAGATTTACATGATGCATAAAATTATTATCAACTAATGTTTAAATATAAGGAAGACACTCCAGTCCAGCTCAAGGATCCATTATTTCAGATATTGCTCAGAAATAAAAGGGGTAACCTTTGCCACAAAAAATAACTTTTAAGATATAATTTTTAAAATAATAATTAGATCATCACACAGGTAAATTCCCCAGTGATAACCTTGCAATCTGCAATAGCCAATGTGATCTGACACGATATTCATCATTACCCTCACATTAAAAAAGGCGCCAATGACTGCAGGCAGACAGAAATGTGCTGACTTTCTGAAAGGGACACGTCCTCAAGTACATGATATAGAAGACAAGCAAGAAGTGAAAAACTATTTCCAAACTCTGGGTGACAATGTATTATAGGTCTTCATTTCAAGCATAATGAAATGAAGCTGAATTTTTGCTTAGAACCTGTTTACAAGGTTCTAAACTATTTTAGATGCAAAGACTAAACACAGCAAATGGAAATCAGTAATTTGATGAGCTTTCCAATTAGGGACGGAGTTCTGAAAGAATTTGTGACTGACACCAGCTGTAATAAACTGGAATTGCAACTAAATACTGAAATTATGCTTCAAGAGCAGTTACCGTTTCTTTAGATTCCTGTGAAGGCCAAGTGAGCCATGAATTCAAATTAATCAGAAATGGGTACCTTTGATATATGGTTAAAGAGAAAAGGAGTTTTCTGTAAATGCCAAGAAAATTATTAGTCAACATACAATGTCAGAAAGAATATGGAGACTTGAAATACCATTGTATGAATAATACTCACTATCAAGATGGCCTGTTTCCACCATTGAGTAAATTAAGACCATGTAAAGGTATATCTATGGAAACAGGCAGTTGTGGATGTCAAGTCAGCTGGATGCAAGCCAGCTCCAGGCAGTTGTGCCAGCTTGGCGTCAAGGCCACGGAGAGGAAGCCCATCTCTGATCTCCAGATTGGCATTTGCTTAGGCATCAGCTTGGCGATAGGGACAGCACACACTGGGCTACCTACCCTTGGCCATTTTGATACAACCAGCAGACAGATTCCCACATCTGTACCCCACCCTAGGAAAAACCCATTTACAGCACATTTCTGTGAGGGTGATAAACCTTAAGATGAGAATCCCCAAGTTCAGAGAAGCAGAAAGGGCAGACTTATAGAGAGCATTAAAGAACCAACTAACACAAGTGCCAGGCCTCCAGATATCATTGCCACCTCCTGATACTGCAAAATAGATTTCAAATGGATCCAAATTGGGAGATTAATTTTGTGCTATTGCCTTACCACCTAAACCTCAGAACCACTTGGATGACACTAGCTTCCCGAAGAGAATCTTTTACTAAGGGTTTGTGCACCCTTTTGCTATTTCTTGCCAGGGCCAATAATCTATTTGGAAATTATTCTGCCCGTAAAGCAAGAAAGCACTACTATGTGGTAGCTTTCAGTTTGGTGAGCCTCTTTCGGTTGATACCACACTTTGAGCAATGGTACACAATACAAAAAGTGAATAGATTTTCTTTTTCCTTAGCATAGAAAGCATATCTTGATACCCAAGGGCTAACTGTCACTGTAAAGCAGTTCCCCCTATGCTATAAATGCCATAATCTAGTTTCTGTAGAAGGAAACCACTATACAACACGCTCTTTGGAGGAGGAAGAGATAGAAGATTCAGAAACAAATCAGAAAGCTGGGGAGAAAAAGAAAAGCTTAAGAAGTTTGATGAAACAGGATGAAAGCCCGATTGATGAGACACATTACTTCTATTCCTGTCAGCTTAAAGAAATTTGCTGAAGCACAAAGTACATATAAGTTGGCAAAGGAAGCATGCAGTTAACTGCCTGATGAGAAAGGGAGGCAGAGCATTCATCCTTTCTTCTGTTAGCTAATAGTTAGCAGTGGTGCGACTTATTTAATCTTGTGTTTTCTCCGAGAGCAGATAAAATTGAATGGAATTATGTTCTGTGCTGCTACCCTGCGCTTGTGGGGCAGCACTAATAGGGTACTGTTACTGCTTGGGGCAGCTAACTTTCTGCGCTCGTGCTGGAGGGCTAGTCTCTCTAGAGTCCTTATGGTTTTCCAGCAAATAGGATAGAAGACAATAAATTGCTCTGAATTGGCGTGTGTGTGTTCCTGATTTCAGTTTTACCAATGCAAGATAGCTGTAAAAAGCAGACCATGCAAATTCTCCTCTAAATATCAACCTTCTTCAACCATTTCCATTCCTGCCCTCTTTCTTTGAATTGCATCACAGCACCATGAGCATATTATTTTGTGTCACATAAAACCACAACACGTAAAACATTTTCATTACCAACAGCCTCTTAAAGATTATTTTGGAAATCCATTTTGATTTTTCAAAACTTTGTCCCTTCCTAATTCTGTCACATCCCCCTTTCCCTACCACACTTTTTAAAGTCCGCTTCTACTCACTTCTAATTCCTTGTCTCGCAGCCAGTGTTTGTCCATGATGTAGAGGATAAGGGATTATTCACCAGAGCGCAGTGGCCCCCACCCATACTCTTTAGAGCAAATTAAGAAAGATGGTAAGAAACTGCATTCCCTGAACACACGCTCACAGTTTAGAGTGAAAAATAAAAAATGCCTATAAATCAAAAGAACTGTTTAGAAAATGCAATATGGGAGGCTCGCTGGAAAGCACGTTTTCTTGTTTGCAGGCTTTATTTACTTGTTTATTTGTTTTAACTCAGCTGGGGATGAAACTCATAAACATGAGGAGTTCCTCACACTAGGGGAAGGTCAGCAAAGCGGATACTAGCATCAGCTCTATAACTGCTGATAGCAGCAGGGAGCTGGCATGACTGTTTTCTAGGCCAAGCAGCACACCCAGAACCTGAGTGACGGCTCTGCCGTGATCCTGTGCACCTCCACGGAGGCATGAGCATGTTGGGCTACAAAGCTTGGAGAGTGCTCCAGAGCTGGGGACCTGGATATGTCTCAAAGCCAGGCAATCCTGCTTTGGGGAACACCACCCTCCATCAGTGCAAATTATTGCTGAGGAGCCTTCAACAAGATGAGGAGCACAGCAGGCTTGGATCATTTTCCTTCTGCACCCATCTTAACACCTAAATAACCCTGAGAATAGGTAAGCACTGATTTTCTGTCACCAAGATACAGTACAACAGGAAGAATCTGTGCCTACCCTTTTCTCTGCTTTGTATGTCTAGAACAGTCATCTGGGTGTTTCACTTGGTGGAATATCTGACCATGCTGCCAATATTTGACTATGTTCATCAATCATAAAAAATAAACCTGGTTACAAACTCAACTACACATGACAACACCACCAAACTAATCAGATTCTTGACAGAAATTCACCACATTCTATCACTTTGCTTTGCTTTAAATACCTGATACTGCTCTTGTGCCAGTTTTGCACTGGCACAACTAGTTTGACTTGAGCGGAGCTAATGCGGATTTGTAGCAGCAGGCAATCAGAATTAGGCTCTTCTTTTTCCTTGGCAATGTGTCCCCAGGGAAAGCTTGTCCATCTCCAGCAGCTGTTGCTTTGCTACATCTGTCTAACTTTCCTTTTTAATGTCCGCTTTTTCAAGTTTTTTTTTTTTTATGTCAATCAGTGTGAGATAACATCATTCAGTTTTCCCTCTTGCAATCAAGTTTTAGCAATCACAGCCAGATGTTGTTTTCATTACAACCACAACCCCGTTTTCAATAAAGTTTCAATGTTTAACTATCAAAAGCACTCTTTACTTTCCTTTCAATTGCCAGATCTTAATGCTTTCATAATCTATTTCACCCTGACATCCTGTCTGTCTACAAATATGGCATGTTTGATCACCCCTGAATGTTTGCCTTTGTGTTCTTTTCACTTTCTTTTCCTGTTTCTTCTGCAGAGTGTACTTTATCCTCAAACCAGGTCAGTCCAAAATACCACAATACATTTCTCTGTCTAAAGATATTTAGAGATCATTAGATTGCAGGTGGGGGAGGGCAGATGGAGGCAGATAAAAATTTATCGATTTCAGGATCTGAACTTTAAAGAACTGCTTGATCCTTTTCTTTCAAAATTCTGCACATATTGAGGAGAGGTACAGTTGATATATTCAGTATTATACTCTGTGTCTATAGGGATAAGTTCCTTCACAATTCAAACTGCATTTGATTTTTATGTTATAAAATACAGACAGTTCCGCATCTAAGGAAATGTTTCTATGAGGGATGAAAAAATAAAATACTTGAAACAAAATCACCACCTCCACATTGTACATTGCTCAGGGGCTCTTATGCGGCTACATAGTTGTGCTAACAAGAGGATATAATCTTACTCATGGAGAAAAGTAAGAACAGAAGGTCAAATTCCTCCCACAGAATGGGGGGTTTCACACATATAGCCAAGGTGTGAGGAATTCAAGTAAGCCTGGAGCAGGCATAGTGAACGAGTAAGCAGAATAAAATTTATCTGAATGATTTCATGAACTATGTAATCATTCCTGTCTTGAGTGCAGGCCAGGTTTGCTCTTTCCAGTTCTGAAGAAAGGAAAGAAGGAGCCAGGGCCAAGCCTTTACCATTGTATATTTGCCAACTCTTCGCAGTTGAACAATAACTACACTTCCCTGAAGGAGCCGCCTGGCTCTTAGAAATGTAGGTTAGTGTAATGTGTGCCAGATATAAGAAAGGGGTTTCAGAGCTAATCCTGTATTCAATTTGATTGCAAGATTAATTCCCAAATGGTGCTATATATGAGCAGATCTTCATCATACAATATTTCCTATCTGCAGATTACAGGGGTTCTTATTTAGGCTCCAATCTTGCAATCCAATCAACAGTGGCAGTTTTTATGTCCAAAAGGATAGGCACCTAGTTGTACTGAATTAATGATACAGGCTACATCCATATAGATAGGATTGAAGGACTGGACTTATTCGGAAGGAAGTGTATATTCCTTTAAAAGGATTGAGAATTAGACTGTAATCGGCACTGGGTTTACTCCACTGTGGTTTGAAGAATCTGGCACGTGAAATCAATAGGAAACAAGACGATGAAGGTATTTGTCATCACACCTCGTCATTACCTGCATTGTTCCAACTGCTGAAAGGAATGCAGGGTGGTGCAGCAGCTGTTAAACAAAGAGCAGGCAAGTGTAGAATTACCTGGTTTATATAAAAGATTTCTCCTAATCTTTTACTGCAGAAAGAAAATTCAACTTGTTAAACTAAAACACAGCTCATGAGTACATCAGTGAACATGATTGAACAGCTAAGTAAATTACTCAACTCTTCTTTTCAAAATTCCATTTCCATTTCAACTTCTGCTGTTTCTTTGCTAAGAGCAATGACATTTAACAGGATTCTTTAGATCATTTCTGTAATGCAATGTCCTAATTACAGTAAACGCTCTCTGTACTTTACCAGTAGCTTGATAAAATTGATTTGATTTTTCTTTTCATTAGCAAAGGGAAAAAAATTAAAGCCATGGTTACAGACAGGTTGGAAAACAGAGTTGCATTATGCTTCGGAAATGCTATGAAGAGAAAAGTTGAAGAGAGGCCGAAAGAAATCAAGTATTTCTTGTTAGCACGACTGAAACAAAGGTATGACCCACTTAGAATACATTTTGGATACGTACTCATATACTTTAGAGTTTCAGTAGAAAAATTATGAAACTGCTTAACTACAGCTATTTTGTGCTAAGTACACACATTTTTATATGGAAAAGACACAATATAAAATCACAGACCATGTGGGCAAATACTCTTAGCCCTCTAGCCACAAGAAGAAACTGCAGCTGGTGATCCACCTCTCACTGTGTGTTGTTTAGAAGGGCAACGTGAAGGCTGTTGTCCAGATTCTTTGCTTTGAAAGATAAAAGGAGTTCCGTAACAATTCCAGCAGCACACAGAACGCATTCCACTTGCACTGTTTTATTTCTGCAGATGTGTCCTTGGGTGCAATGCTGACATCAGCAGTTTGGCTAAGAGTGGCTGGGACGTGCACCTGGGTTCTGTGCACTTTTCATATGGCTGGGATAAGATGCCTCACTCCCTTGTGTTTAGGATGGTGGCTGCTAAACCACCAGGTAAGGTTTCTGGTGTAGAGTCTAACTAAAGAATGTTTTTAGCGTAATGGTTTGACTAAAAAAATGTTAGAAGAAAAATACTGGCCAGCAGGTGCTGCTGGGAGGAAAGAAAGAGCATAAGCTACATCTCTTTTGTCTTAGTTTCCGTTTACTACCTGATTACAATGCTAAACCTGGGTAAACTGGAGTGTTCCCTGTTTCAAGTCAAGCCTCAGAGGCCAGCTATTTTACAGCTCCATTTACCATCGCCAGGCTCAGTGTTCTCTTCCTAAAGTAATGGTGATGAGCTGGTGGCTTTGTGTTCCATGTCACCAGTGGCCTGCCATAGCCCACTGTACAGAACCAAACGGAAAGATCTTCCTGGTAATTTATGAAAAACACAGTCCCTTTATAGAGAAGGGAAGGGAAGGCAAGGCTTCTCAGCAACAGGTAGCTAAGAAAAGTAAGCTAGGCGCTTCATTTCCTCTCTCTCTCTCTCCCTCTTCCCCACCTATTTAGCAGGGTTGAACACTTTTTCAGCTTAGGGTGCTATTGTGAAAATAAAGTCAATTTATGCTAGATAAATTTATGTTAGATAAGTGCTTTCTGTAAGAAAGTTTTTTTAAATTGTGGAGCCAAAACAACTATTGAGCTAGGAATAAAGAAACAGGATAAGATAATTTCTCTGCTATCACATTTTTGAGTGTTGCAGCAAGGAGGAAAGAAAACATCACTTAACCAACATATCTCACAAATACGTATTACACAATTATCTCTATAAGGAACTACAAACATCCAATCCCACTGTTTGCTTTCCCTTTTAAAGTTCCAACTTGCAAACTTCCCTCAAGCACAGCTTGCTCTACAGGGCAACTGTGCTTTGCTGGGGAAAAGATTCATGTGACTATGGTCACATGAATGAGAAATAGTGCCATGTATGAATGAGTTCAAGATAAGAAATAGAGCAAGTCGTATATTCCATTCCAGTTTATGATTTGCTGTTCACTTAAGCAGGACCAAATCAAGACTGGTATTTAAAGATGAGATTCATTTCTAATGCAGGAAGTTGATCCTAAGGTGGAAAAGAAGATGATAAATTTCAAAAGGGCCTTTTCTGTGTTACTGTGTTATTTAGATTGATTAGTGAGACCTAACATCAATTTTATTCATATACCCTAAGATGTCCAGAACTGTCACAAGTTTACCTCATATGTATGTCCCTAAGTGACATATTATGTACTTTTATTTCTGGTAACATTAAAGATGTAACTAGAAAAGTCATATTAGACAAACATCTGAGGAAAATCAGGAGGATAAGTTAAACCAGCTAAATGCAGAAATAATTTGTGAAGTCTAGGGTTTTTTTTTAGTTGTGGTTTGTTGTTAGAGTGTGATAAGCGAGCTGGCTGCTGAAAGCTCCCTAGAGACCAAGAGAAATCTCGGTGTTGGGGCAACCCACATGAGAGATGTGGGGCACAGAAATTGACCAAGGCACCACCGGTGCAGCAAAGCTCTGTAAGAGCAGCAATGTGCATCATGGTGCGAGGCACTGAAATACTCTCTGTGCTCACCTGCCACAGCAGAGCTACCTTCCCAGACCCCTCTCCTGAAGCTGTTGCCTGGACTAGAGCACCAGGATCCAGGCTGAGCCT
This sequence comes from Tringa tobata, assembly GCA_033628505.1. NCBI lineage: Eukaryota > Metazoa > Chordata > Aves > Charadriiformes > Scolopacidae > Tringa > Tringa tobata. The sequence continues at coordinate 2,650,867 of JAHREE010000128.1, forward strand.
CCACTGCTAAAAACGAGGAGAGGAGTGAGCTCCTCTCAGCAAGAGCACTCCTGCTCCCTCACTTCCCCCTGCCCTCCCCTCCCCAGTACTGCAGCAAGTAAGTCCACAAGCAAAAAGGGCATCTCAAAGGCTTTTTCCCTCTCCATCCTATGCAGTAAGTGTAAGACAAGGCAACGGGGATTCAGGGATACAGCTTTTTAAGATGAAAACCTTTGGAGAATGCTATTGTGCTTTCTCTGGAGCTCTATTCCTCTCACTATAGAGAGAGGATAAATATGAGCTCATTTCCTATTGAAGCACACAAAATGTAAAATAAATATTGCCATATATGCAGAGGATTTCATTTCCTGTACCGGCATCCAAACACCCTTACCAGTGTTTACCTCACTACACCAACACAATTTTATTCTTGAGTAATGAAGTCAGGTCATCAATTTTACAGGACATTCTCTCAATGAGCTGTCAGATATATGCCAGGATATTTCAGGTGGTGTTACTGAGCTATTTGCTCGGCTGCCTAAGTGGCAATGCATGAAACACAAGCTTAGGATAACTAGTTCAGCATGGTGCTCCCTACTCAAATATAGACTGCATTGAACCAAAAATATTGGGGTATTTGCTTAGATATCAAACCTCCCATGAGTTGTTTTATCTGCTACTGATGATCTTGAGAGAAAGATCATGAGAGTAAACTTTAGCCTACATTCTCATCCTCACACACAGAGCCCCAGTTTTTACCCTCTGCATTTGTCAGCACTTGGTACCTCCTCTCAGCTTGTTTCACTGTCCGGAGGGCTCTGCCTGGCCCCCCACAGCAGCCCCCATCCCTCCACATCTCCCCTCCAAAGGCACAGGACTGAAATCGCTTTCCAGAGTTTGGAGGAAACAGAATCTGCTGCTTGTGCAATTAAAGGCTGGGAGAGAAACTGGCTGCTTAGTATCCTTACCCCTGGCTCTGCTCCCCGGTCCCTGTTTAAAGATCAAAGGTGAGGGAGTGAGAAGAGGCTTTTGCTGGATCTTGAGATGAAATGGCAGGCCACAGACCCGAACCACTGCTGCTCTTATCTTCTGTAATCATTCAGCTACTTTGCACCTGCCTTGCCTCTCTCCAAAATCAAGGAATGTAAAGGAGTGCATTTGGCCCTAAGCTATTACTTTGCTTTAATTCCTTTCCCAAAGAAAATTCGCTTCAACAGTTTGATATGAATTTTTTTTTAAAGACTAGATGATATTAGCTCCCTCCTGCAGATAAGACTTCTGAGTTTTAAAGCTCCCTGTTTTCATTCCTATACTTTGATTAAAGGTTTCAAGAGATTCATTTTGGTCATTTTAACTTCTTTTCTCTGGAAAGTGGTAAAGGCTATAGTGGAAAAAAAAAAAAAAAGAAGCAAAAAAAGTCCTGAAACAGGACTTCCATTCCACTTTTCTGTTAGAGATAGTAAAATTTCAGTCTCCAGAAAAAGTTGCTTAGCCCACTAGGCAACCCACATTCCCCCTGTATGATTATTGAGACATAGCCTGATCATGGGAAGTTGAAATCACTAGAACAGCACTGGTTCAAATCAGAAATGCCCAAGAAGTGATGGCCCTATACAGAAGCTTTTGTCAGAATTGAACTGTTGATAGGACAATGACAACAACAACAATACAAAACCAAAAAAAAACCCTTGCAGGAATAAATTCAGCTCCTTGTCAGAGAGGAAATATCAGGTTAATGGGTTAGGTGCTGGGATGTGCAAAGACAGCACAGTGTGTCCAGCCCCGTGTTACCTGCAGGGGAACACAAGATTCCTCAGAGCATGCAAAGATTGGCCATATACTTACAGGGTGTCTGACTGACAGTATTTCCCATGTGTGTTAGTTCTTGATTCTGTTCACAGGTTTAAGGGTTGGGAGGCACCTCTCAGGGTCATCTTATTTAGCTGCCCTGCTTTCTGCAGTGTTAGACTTATTTCTGATAATAATCAATTAGATTTTGCATATATGTAAGTACATGCATGAAAGCTTGTCCTTAGCTGGTTTTAGCAAAGTCTGCCTTCCCACCCCAACATAAAAACTTACCTTAGCAAAAATTATTATAGAAGGAAAACAAGTACATTGGAATGAAATTATTTTTTTAAAAACGTCTCCTGGAAATATTTAGTTTTAAGCAACATAAACTGATCTGTAAGTGTTATTTCACAGCTTGCCAATAATAGCAAATATAAGATGCTCCCCTACTAGTGTTGCACTACGACATAATAGTTGAAATATTTTTGTTTCTTTCTAGTGGAGTTAAGAAGTCAATAACAGCAGATACTACTTAGTTCTAATACAAATGTGGTTTTCCTTTCCTTGATCACAATGTTTGCTCCTTGCAATGAAAAACAGCTTATCATTTAGTTTCTCATCAATATATAACTGACCCTCATCCCCCAAATAAAAGTCCACAGCAAAACTTCAAAATTCTGATGCATTTTTAAAACTCCATACCAAGTTTTTCAGACTTGATTTTTCAAAGAAATTGCTTTTTGAGAAATTCAAATGCTACTACTATACAAAACAAAAACATCTTTTGAGATGCCTATTGAATATAATTTCTTCTACAATTTCTATCAGTACTTTTTTTCCCTTTATTTACCTCTTGACATGTATTTGACAAATTAAAAGGGTTCAAAAGATTCTGTTTCTTCCATAGAAACAAGTTTGCTATCTAATGGATGGCGAGATACCCACTACAAATTCATATCCACCATTATATACAGGAAACTGGAGTACTTGCACTTAACCTGAAAATCCTCTTTAATCATTGCCATTCTACTAGTACCTGAAAAGGTGCCCCTTCATCTGGGAAATTAAAAACACACGTATATTAGTTTTCTTGCTCAGCTGCTGTGAATGGCTATTCCCACACATGACAACCATGGCTCCTTTGGCATCTTCTCCATTAATATGCTACTTTACTCTTTCAAGAACGCAATCACAGTAATACAGTAATAACTGCAGTCCGTGTGGCTGCTGAGGACTGCTGCTTCCTCTCAAACACAACAGCAAAAAATAAGGATGAGGTCAAAAAGAAAACTAAAAACACAAAATGAACGGACCAAATGAGGGAAATGGAATTAGTTTGGGAAACGTTTCCATTTAAGCTAGTATGGTACATATCAGACACTTTCCCTCTCTCCCCACTCCTGCCTACCTCTTTTCCAAAGTGTTATCATTTCAGGTCCTCTTGTTTACATGTTTTATATCATTTGCATGATATTGAAATTAAGCCTTTCATTATATCCTGGCTTTGCTACTGTTACTAGCAGCTATGTTACTGTTTGTTTCATATGTGTAATCACCTTTTCTACCTCTCTGTTTGCATTTTTCCCTCCTAATTCACATTAAGTGACGTGAGATTTCTTAGGCCAGTGGGGAAAGCAGAATCCATCAGAGCAGTAGAAGAGGTAGTTATAGGTATTGGGCAAAGCTGCCACCTCACGCTTGAGAAATTACAGTTCTCCTTCAGTGGCGTGGTTAACTTTCTTTTGTTAGGGTGTAACAGTGTATTTAATGTTCAGCTAAGTCTCTAAATTGGCTTAGCAGTAAGTAGCCCTTATTTACACTTTTATGATGCAAAAGCTATATGATCATCAGAAGGTTTTGATTTTTATCCTGGTAACGTCACAAGGGGCTTTTGGTTTTTCCTTTAAATGCTCTCTCTTCACATTTATTATTTTTAACACTTCCATTAGTAAAATTTTCCTGGATGTCTTGTTTTAAATAAGCCTCTTATGTGTTAAGCCTTAGTATCTATTTATTTTGATTGTTTCTTCTTCTGTTAAATAATGTTTCCAAATTATATTCAGATGTTCCAAGCCCTGCACATTCCAACTTCAGGTCACAGATATGAACCCCTATTTCATTTTGATTTGAGGTTTGGTTTTTTTTTAACTATTTTAAGACTTCATGTTTTTCCTGGCAGTTTTGTCGGTGTGTTGGTTTGTTTTTTTTTTAAAATCACACAAGTCCATAAAACTATGCCCTAGATGCACGGCACAGAGGTTTAAGAAACAGGTTATTCTCTTTTGAACCCTAAATCACAACAAATAAAAGGCTCACAGCCCCCAAACTTACTCCTATACCTCAAATTTTCCTTGTGGGCAAGGAACCTTAGTTATCTTCCTTGCCCTTGCCCTCAAACAAGTCTGCCTCACATTTTTCCTTGTTTATTTTTCCCCAGCTGTCTCTGGAAGTCGTTGACTGTCCACAGCGTGGCTGGGCTGGCCACACCAGCCAGGGACATCAGAGGCTGGGAAAGAGAATAACTGGGGTGCTGGAGATCTGCTCTCAAAATGCCTTCCTCACAGAGCAGCCTAACACTGAAGCAGGGAATGAGGGCCCGGAGCTCAAGAAGCACCTGGGCAAACACAGCAGGGCAAAGCTAGAGGGTGAAAGCAGCAGGCAGGCTTGGAGTCACCTTTTGTCAAGGAGGCAACAACTGGAATTACTGCCCTGACATATTGTAGGCTGGTGCTGGAATCACTGTGTACCAGTATGCCCTCCCTCACTGATCCCTTCTCAGTAACATACTGTTGGGACACACTCCATTGGTTTGACTCACAGATCTCACACGTATCTAACCTTGCAGATGTGCTTTTCTACAGTTCAAACCACTATTCTTAGTGAAGACCTCAAGAACCGCTACCGCTGAAGACCTGGCAAAATAGTTGCTCTGATCTGCATATAGATGCCCTCTCTGCACTGCTCTTTTCTACTGCTTCTCCACAAGCCTCCCATGATTTTGCTCTTCACTCATAAAGACAGCATAGTTTGTTTCTCAGATCGGAGTTTGGCTAGAAGTCTGCTGAAGGATATTCATCCGCTAATGTTCTCCAAGAAAACTGACAGCATTTTTATTCCCATCAGAACTGGTCACTTAGTTGATTACACTACATAATGAGTGATAGACCGAGCCACACATTATAACTCGCATTCCCCAGTGACTCAACATCAAGTCTTTCGGTCTCTTTTCAAAGCGTATAGAAAAAACAGCCCTAAAAGCTCCACTCCATCAAGGGTCCCTTTAGGCCAAGATGAAAAGCAGATTCACATTTATCAATCCTTGAACAAGAAAACTATCAATCACTGAAAATACTTAATGCAAAGCAGTGAAGAATGTTTGCTAAAGGCAAACAGTACTGAGCACGGAGTTGCTCAGGAATACGGGGTAAAGTCAAATACTGATTGTCTCTGCAGATATGCACAACATATACATGACACAAAGACACACTGCCCTTTGCCTAAACAAATCAAGATCTATAAATCATGCTGACACTCACCACACTTAACTCTCTCACCTGAGAAATTACAGCATTCGTGCTGTTTATGACTTGCAGGGGTACAGTGGAATAAAGTTTGTCCTTGTGAAATTTAACTGTTTCCAGGGTATTTTCAGAGGTTTGGTAACATCAGCGAGCCTTACCACGTTGCTGTAAGTAAGGGGCGATGACATATTGTTGCATGGTATGCAGTGTAATTGTTACTGCTGGAACAGAGTACTTGCAGTTTTTGCCTTGCCAGCCAGCAAAGGCAGATCTAAGACTGCCTGCTTACACGCAGCAACACATTTCTCCAGAAGAGTTTGCCGTATTAACTCTCACTCGCTGGTTTTAATGAGGCCAATTTGTACTGAAAAATGGATTCCTGATATAAGGCAATTACTTAGCACCGCATGTGTGCAAGTAAAACAACTTTTTCAGGAAAGGAATAGAGTCAGTCACCTCTAACAAGGCCTGTGCACAAAACCTAATCTCGTTTGTTCTGTGGGGTTCCTAAGATGTCTATTATAATGATACCCAATTTTGGATTTCAGTTATTTCCTATATTCAAAGAAATTATTGACTACACTGATCTCTCAGAAAGGGAAACACAATATATTGCTAAAACTAAGGTCCACAGACAATTAACACGAGCTACATTTACTCAGTAAGTCATGTATTTTGGTCTCTGCAGTGCTATGGAAGTCTTTGAAATATGTCCTAAGCAGCTACAACAGTATTTCAAAGACCTCCCTCAAATTCCCACAAATTTATACATGGTGATACTGAGCAACTGACAATCTCCAAGAGACATTCTGTAAAAAAATTTTCAACAATTAAATTACCACAGATAAAAGATCAGAAAGGGTAGTATTGTGAAACCAATTTATTCAGCCCCATGAACACTATCAGCGTAACAGACTGATTTCTTTAAGATTGGTGCATTGCAATTGATTGACTTCAAGATCTGGAAAGGTACATGCAAACTTTGGTCGTAGCTGTTCCTACATTTCTGCGACTTTCCCTGATAATCTAACAAGCGATATAACAGCTTTTCTCCCAGTTGGTGAAACATTAAAAACTCTATGATCTCCGACTTCTATCACTGTATTGAATTTGATCAAAATGGGCTAGCAGTTAGTTGGTACAGAACAATAAAAAAAACCCCAGCAGACTTATAAGTCTAAAACTGATCCAAATACCACTGCAATTTGAAAGAATTCCAAAGGTTAGATTCACAAAATGTTAAAATATATATGAATGGCAACATATACACGATTGTTTGCAAGCTACCAGGAACATTCTCAAAAACCATCGAAGTACAACAATTTTTCCTTAATACTCAGATGCTCTCTGACCAGGCAGAAGAGTTCACTCTCAGCCCTTGATGGTTTGGATCAATCCATCCCAGCAGATTGGGTTGGAGCATTCTAGCATGCAGATGGGGCTGTTCTAAATTACGCCAACTAGCTCGAATCTGAACGTACGGCCAGTGAGCTGAGGACCATAACTACCTCCGATTCTGATTACATCCCTGTCGTGACTTGAAATGGAGGTGCTGGGGTAGTGTCACGAGAGCCATTTGTCTGCTGAGAAAGCACAAGAACTCTCTTATCACACCACTTGCCTTAAGATAGTAAGAACAGAACCGAACAAGATAAGCGTTGGCGCATAAAGTTGATTTTTGGGTATGTGCCCACCAATATTTATGTTGATTTTTCCCCTGCATATGAATCACACACACATTAAAAAAAAAAAAAAAACGTGAACCCAAAACAAATGCAAAGCACAGCTCTTATTCTAGTACAGCATTTTGGGGCCAGCTCTCAACTAAAATTCATTCATTCCAAATGAGCTATGAGCATAACTCAAATGCAGCCACATGGCACCACAGTTAAAAAGAGAAGCCTACAGCAGTTAGAATGTGAGGAATTAGCTTAGTAAAACAAGAGCAGCTGCATTCTTTGGTCTAAAAACTAAAGCAAAGTAAATGTGCATTACAATTGTTGGGGAAATATTTGTTAAGATACCTATTTGTTTTGTCTCTGATTTTGGCAAAGTATCTAGTGGCAGTATTATAAGAATAGCTTTTGTAGAAGAACTTTCAGCAAAGTCCAAATGGGGAAACGCTGAAATTCTCATGAAAAATCTCTCATTTCAATTCTCATGAAAAATCTACTCTTGTGACATTTCCTGCCTTATGTTTAGAAAAAAAGGGACTGAACAGGCATCTAGAATTACTAAAACTAAATATTTGATGATTTGTGTAAATATAGAGAAGCAGAGAGAGAAAAGTGCCACACAGTGGTCACTTGAATCACTTTATTTTTCCTCATTATTTCCTCCCAACTAGGCCAACAAAACTGCCAAAGGGAACGCCTAGCAGAACTGTTTGAAATATCAGCTCCCTGGTGACCTATATATCCTTATGTGGTTATATACTCAACTCATGTTGATCACTGCAGCTTCTTTAAAACCAGTGCTGCTATATTCAACATCTGTCCCAAGGATTTCAGGTTTTTTTCCTTCTTTTGACCAGAGCCTGTAGCACCTATTTCTTTCATTATGGTGTGGTAGCAGCTTCAGGTGAGTAAGGGTTACGATGACAGTCACCTGTCATGACCAAAGCCATTTATTACCTGCAGCATTGTGCAAATATGAGTGGGATACAGGGTATATAAAAGCAACCAAGGAAATTCTTCTTAGGCTTCAGCGCTGTATTATACATAAAACAACTTCATTTGCTAAAGCTGTGCAGTGAACAGGTGATGTCAATACAGAGAGAGAAAGGCAGAAAACAAGTTTACAGACCCTGAGGCTACTGAAAAAGAGATGGCAGGCACACAACCATCTTGTAAAAATGGCTCATTTAAAAACACAAATTCAGTTTGTCTTATATTTGGTAAGGTGTAGAAAGAGAAAACTTTAATCTGTAAAAAGCACCTGGCCTTTCAGCTGGGATATAAGGAAACATCAGCATGAGAAACAGCAAAAATCTTCACACTTTTGAGCACGATCATTATTAGGTTCCCTGTCATTTTCATTGCTGTTTGCTGAAACTATACTTTTGGTCAGTTTAACAATCATAGAAGTAATCAAGGGGAATCTCTGATGAATGTTGAATTTCACAATGCCAATATTTTGTTCTCATAGCATTTCCTGAGGGTGTTGCTACTGACCCCCTCACTATGCTTATGCATTACATAGCTACCTCTTTTGTGATGATTGCCAGGCTTCCTCTGCAGGGCTCCAGTGTGCACCTCCAGGGTTCACATGCCACAAGTTTATGCCCTCAGTAAAGCATTTTAATTTATATTAATTTCTATAACTGTATTATGAAATAATTGAAACTTGTGCATATATTATTGAAACATGATAAGCATCTCATGTAACCATGATATTTGCCTTCAAATCATTAATTTATGCAATCATAAAGGAGAGTTCATTACAGCAGGTCTGCTCTGCCACATACTGTCATACAATGGATCCTGAAGATACATGGCTGTTTGGACAGAACAGCATTAGAAGAGGAATGTGGCTTTGGATGACCATGGCTGCTCAAGGCTGACTTCAATTGTTGCCTTGATAGTAACTGCACAGAAGTGTCCCATTGCTCTTAGTTTCCTCTTCAACCCAAAAGACAGAGAGACGCGGTCCAGAGTCTACTGCTTTTACTCCTTAGAAAAGCCCTGCAGACAGAACTTCCCCTGCCTTCCAGCCATCCTTGACTGCAGTAGCAGTCTCCAGCTGGGCTTCTGCGTGGAAGCCCAGTGTGCCAAATGAAAGGGCCCTTCACAGAGAGTCACTGAGCTTGTCACACCAGGAATTGCCACAACACCATATCAAGACTCTTGATTGCAACATTTAGGACAAAAGCTATTATTATCTCATCAGTTATGTTCATAAAGCTTTAAGAGCATTTCCGGCACTAGGCTACTTTTAAATGGCAGCTACGTGTATTCTGCTGCTCTTCTGTTGTCTCTATTTTCACTATAAGGGACTAAGTAATCTAAGCAATATTTACTAGCAGTACCTGTTCATGAGCAATATAATAAGAACTGTAGACTTAATTCACAAGTACATTTTTTCCTCTAGGAAGCTAAATGGGTTATCAGAAAGTGACTCTTACAGCTGTGATGGTCTGGGAATGAGAAGAGCCCTTCACCTGTACCTTCTCCATTTACATCTGAGGCACGTCAAAAATCTAGGTTTTTTTTCTTCCCCTGCTAGCTGATTACAACCTTTTTTTTTTTTTAAACTTTGTGAAATCTTAATTTCTGGCAGTTTTCACAAGCTGCACTTCAGAGTTATTCCATCCATGTAGTGACTTCATCGCAGAACAGCCAAGATAAACAATTCTAGCCATTTCATAGCATTTCATGTATCTCTTGATAATTTCCAGATTTTCCTCTATTTCTTATGAAGCTGGTAACAGTGTCACGCATTTTAGTGATCTGCTGTTGTTTCACTCAACAGCTGTAATGACGTGTTCTCCAATTTAGATTTTTCCAATTTATATTAAAGCTACAATGCCTCATTACACAGGACTAAAAGTACTCCTGAATTGGCAAAATTTAAGATCTACTCTAACCCCTGGTTAGAGTAAAGAAAAAGGCTTCAAATAACATAATTTATTGAACCATTAATTAGTATTCTACTCCACGTACCTTTTCAGAATGTCTAAGACCTATGGAAATAGAGACTTCTTAAAAAATGAAAGACTAGAATATCCACTTTAGTTACACACTAGTGGCATAATACTCTCTCATATATTAATGTATGTATTGAAAAAGCTGCAGGACAACATTGTTCCATAAAGCTGGGACAAACATATAAGTATAGGCAATGTTGTTAACAACATTGAGGATCTTTTTGAATGTCAAAGGTCAGTGTTTTCAGATGATGGGAATTACCCTATACCCAGTACTTGAAAGAATTAAAGCCATTGATTTAGTGTCCCAGCGTTAGGATTCAGGAGTCTGAGTTTAGGGTCCATATTGGAAAAGAGAAGAGAAAGAAAAATAATCAAGGTAAAAATAACATTCTGTTACACAGTTCATGCTCTGAAAGTCTTTAAGACTTAGGTAAGTTTGCGAACATATGCCACCAGCTAAGTAGGGGGAAAAAAAAAATCCAACTGATACTGAGTACATTAGCGTAATTTATGCATTCATAAAACTGATAGGCACATTTCTGAAAATCTTTAAAGTAGAAGTAATAATGGAGCTAGTCAGCAATTTACCACTAGCAATTAATCATTCTCACAATATTCACAACATTCAGTTTTGTTCTTGTTATTTGAGGAAGTAATGATTAATTGATAAAAGTTTAGCAAGTGCACTAATAGCAGGTGTGCCTAATTGCAAACTCTCAGGAATAATTTGGTCTGAGTTACTTTATGCTAATTTGTACAGCATTAGTCATAACAGTCTGTAATTTTACTTTTAGAACAACTTTTTCCTATAGTCACTATAATCTAATTAAGAATTTTAACTAGTTATTTGTATGGAGAACACTGCTGAATTGTAGATATGAGAACCTCATTACCATAAAAGATTAAAGAAGAAGTCCTTAAAAATATGCCCTCACTAATTAAAAGGCCTTGCTAACTGGTTTCAGAGATAGCTCTGTTTCAAAGTACTTTTAATGATAACATTTACCCTGATCTCATGTAGTTTGAAACCAAATCCTATTGTTCATATCCCCCACCTTTTCTGAAGTTTCCTTTTAACAGCAAGTACTTCTCTCAGAGGCTGAGCAAAATCAGTGGGAAAAGCTGCATTCAGGTACCTGTTATCAATTTCTGCAGTTGCTGTGCACCCAGAAGGCTCATTGAAGTCAATGAACTCAAGCTACTGGGCAAACAACTGTTAGCAAACAACTAGACAGACAAGTGCTTATTTACAACAGCCAAAGAATTCAACAGTGGAATTTTTTGTGCAGTCGGAGTTTGGGCAAATCAGCTGTATCAGCTCTTGTTCTTTAAAAAGATGTCTTTACTTCTAAATTATTGCACAAACCATTTAATATTGTATTTTTTCCAAGGAAACCGTGGTACCTGCCAGTGTTTGCTACTTTTTCACATCTGCCATCTGAGATATATCTGAAACCATGCACCAATAGCACTGGGGCTCATACCCATGTATAGCAAATACGATGGGAATTGACCCCAGCTCCTCCCTCTCTCTAAACCATCTTCCATTCCCTAGTTATCTGTGCGCCTTGGATTCCTCCTTGTTCCCGGCATTAGGCAGGCAAAGATCTGGGTAAGTACATAGTACTTGAAGAAAGTAGCAGCGCAGCAAAAGCTTCACATGGCCATGAGTCACAAACTACGCAGACAGACCTCAGGCCCATGAGGGAGTGGAGCAGAGGAATCACAGTGCTCTGCAGTCCTAGAGCTCCACGGGAACTTGACTTGCGGTCGAAGCCCAGTGCCACTGGGTTCAGCACCCTGGTTGCTCCTGGGGTGCACGGTCTGGTGCCCTGCACGGTCAGCAGCCCCCCAGGGCAGCACAACCATGCTGGCCACGATGGGAGGTGCTCTTGCCTGGACTGCCTACAAGCTATTACAAGCTGGGGTCTGGGAAATCCCTCGATCATGTGGTAGGCCCTTCTAGATGTGGCAACAAGTCAAAATCAAAATGCTCCCAGCAACAAGTCCTTTTTTTTCAATGCCATTTTACAGAGATAGCTCCTCTTACAAAGGGCAAATAAGAACAGTGACACTGCATCAATTCATATGGAGCAGGTAGATTTTTCACAGGGTGTTTAAAGACCTGCTTCTATGTTTATTGGACTTGAGAAATGCTTCCATGATACCGGATAACATTTTATCTCCTCAAAACATGAAAATGAATGGTCAGTTCAAACATGCTTGGAAATACTTTCTGCATATACTCAATTTTCTTATAGAATTTCATGTTGTGGATTACCTGACAGCTAAAAAGCCAAATTTAGTGAGTGCTCTCTGCACTTCTGGTTGTCCCATTGATGTGCAAGCTGATCACACAACAGAACTGGAAGCAAGCCACAGCTAACTCCTCTCATCTGCAGTTCTTAGTAACAGTGGGGAGGTAGGATGTGGTAATTGATTTGAAACCAGAAGCAGCTGCCAAACAGATGTTCTTGCCGAGGCATGCAAAACTTTGTGCTATACGTCTTCAACTAAAATGACAGTCCAAATCTGCTAGCTAGTAGCTAAGGCATCTACTTTTGCAAGTCTTTGGGAAAGAGATGACTAGGTTGTATATAAGAATTGCTGAACCTTGTGACTAGGATGGGAACTTCCCTTTGGGATTTATCTTACTTGTGTTTGCATTTACTCACTCTACAATAACTAAAACCTAGATATTGCCAGATGACTGTAAGAATAGGGGGACATTACGGGCCCTAATCTTCTCTCTGACAAGGTTCATGCCACATGCACAATATCTAGAATTTAATATCTGAACCCAGCATTTAAGCTGGGAGCCCAGTTTTGACTTTTGTAGAACATCTCAACAGACTGGAGAAGCAGCACTTCAACTTAATGCTTTTTTCCTCCCTACATTATGGTTATCAAAATAGATACATGCACAACAGAGGTCCATTAGCATCTTTATCAACACTGCAAGTGGGCCAGGGAAGAACATTAGAGACTCGCTTCCCTCAGTAGCTCTTTGAATTTTCTCTCCCCCTTCACACACATGCCCTTCTCATACCTCACCATTAAGAACTGGATTTCAAATTCCCTTGAACATGACTCATCTATTACTAATGCACTCATCTCAGGCAGAAAAATAACTTATTTTCCTGCCTGAGATCTGCCCTTCACATGGCTTGAAAATAATTGTCAACTCAGTGGCTGAAAAACGGAAAGCCAGTGATTAACTTTAAATACCAATCTAAGATCCAGTTGCATTATTCTAAAACTTCTTATGCCATAAACATCTCTGTTGCACCCAAGTGCCTTCCAGTAGTGTATGAAACAACCATGACTAACATCTGTCATGTGTCATTAGTACTCTCAGGCCTCAAGGGGAAAAGCATTTGCAGTGAAGTGTTTTGTTTTGGTAGGAAATTAAAAGAAAAAACTGCACACAGCTACATGTTTATCTTAGAGGAACCAAGATCAAAGTGATGCATTTTGCACTTGGAGCAAGATATGATATCTGTGAGGGTCCCCAGCCCTTGGGAAAGTTTATAACATGGTCTTACAGTGCCCCCTTTGGAAAGCCTGCTTTCTGGCACAGGCCCGTGTCTTGATCATAAGGATGTTCCATTAGGACTGAAGAGAAAGTTGTCAACCACAGAGCTGTCAGTTGCCTTTTAGCAGGCCTGAGCCTAAGCCATGGGTCTCTGAATAGAAGGGCTTGATTCATTGCCAAATAGTAAGTCAGAGCAGTGGGGAAGATGGGTTTGATGTGCTTAGGAAGCTCATGGTGGTGAGGAGACTTGTACTCTTTGGAGCTTCTGAGACTCACAAAGCTTTATAGTGAGGTTATCACTGAGCTCCCCTAGAAAGGTGTCTTATCACAAGGGTATCTACAAATGTCTTGCTGAAGTTTAGCTTCTACCATCTATTCTTCAACCATAAGCTAACTATGCCATGTTGCAGTGGCATGGAATGGTATTGGGACAGGTGTTTGGTCATATGTAGAAAAAGACAAATATAGGTTGTGTCACCTTTGTAGTATAGCCCAGTCCAGTCCTCTGCAGGCAACATCTGGACAAGGATTGGAATGGGAAGACTTTGCTCTAGTTGCAGGTGCAGCCTCTCACCAGTATCCACCAAGAAGGCCTCAGACTAGCTGACTTGGTTAATCTTGGAGAACGCTTGTCAAAGCCCAGGGTGAGTACCTCCCTGCTAGGATCATCCCCACAGTTTTACTAAAGCACGTTCAGTTTCACCTCTTGGCCCAAATCCAGATTGTTCTAGGACTGCAACACAAAGCTTCAGTTTCGTTATCTCAAACTTGGCCAGCAGTATATTATTTATAAGGAAGTGTTTGAAAACTTGTCTCTGCTTTAGCAATGCATGCTCAACCTGTAATTTCACAGTAACTGATCATGTTATTACATATAATGGTGGCTTATAGGACTGTCCTTGAAAACCTGGCTTGATACAGCATCATCCTTGACAAATGGTAAAGCCACACCCAGATGCTTTCTATCCTTTTCCCCCAGACATTTGCAGAGATTTCCTGCTTTACATCTCCTCCACAGCCAGAAGAGGGGTTTGATTCATCAACCTATTTTTAATCTGATATTTAGCTTGCTTTCTTAGTGGCTTCAGACCAGCACACAAAGCACCTTTAAACCACTTTCAATCCTGTAGACACCATTATGATAGAGCAATGGTTTATGTGCCATAACATCTATCTTTCCTATGCTGGTAGCTTTGCTCGTGCAGCCATCATGTATGGAAAAGGTTCCTGAGCAGTAGCCATTGACCAGCTCTGCCTACCCTGCTGCAAGGGCTCAAAGCTGCTTATGTGCAAATACAAGAGAGATCAAAACTCCATTAAAAGCTTGCCCTTGGAGGCTAATGCAAAAAAATTGAATGAACCCACTCAGAGCCACCAGTTTAAGTCCCTGCAAGTTTGTCAGGGATGCAAACCCTGTATTTTAAAGGGTGTTTCTTTTTTTATACAATAAATACCTGGCAAAAGAAAGATGTATATGCTTTTTATATTATTATTATTAGATATTTCATATTTAGTTCTTCTCATACGTGAGCATTTTATGGCTGTACCCATGGATGGTATGTAGTTACTGTAGTGACAGAAGTATTAAAATACCTTTAAATACCTCCACGGAGACATCTTTTTTAAACTCTTTGGTGCAGCTGTATTTATAGCAATAGTAGTTGCCAGTTTTTCAAGGCTAATTATTTTGACTTATGATGATATTTTCCATATTCCATGAAGTATCCCTTACTTAAAATTCTTTAATATGACATTTCTCCTCTTGCCAGTATTACTAGTGTACGATACATGGGTAACGCTGACTAAATATCTTGTTCTTAAAATAAAGAAAATCCTCATTTTGGAATGTGATATTCATGCAAATTAAGAAGTAAATGGCATCAAGAGTAAGTGTGGGCATAACCTCCTCCCCCTCTCACTAGCTTCTGGTAGTGACAGATTGAAGAGGTCAGGTGCACTACTGAAAGAATCATTTTTTAAAAGCTGGTACCAAAACGCTATTTATATTACTAAGAAGATGGAAAAGGATAAGTTTGAGTGCCTGTATGAACCTGCAGTACAGCTGGTAACAAATCCAAACCAACCAACCCACCCCAATAAACCCACACATAACCAAAAAAGCATAAACACCACGAAACACCAATCCCTTCCCCCCAGCTGAGTTTGTAAACCATCTCTGCTACCACTGAATCAGTAATCCTATGACTTCTCTATTTCCTCTGGGTAGCTGCCTCGAAATACAAAAAGAAGAGCCAGGGACTCCAGGTTACGAGAAGCCAACTCTCTTTGATTGTAAACATATTTCTCTACAGTGTAATGCATCTCTGGTTTCAGTTCCCAAAAGCCTCATTCTTTAATTGTTCAGTTTTGTAACCTTGGTATGTAGGACTTCAAAACCATGGAGCTTGCCAAGAATGGGTGGACAGTTCATCCACATTCTCCAGAGTACGTAGTATGTCCCTTTAGGATACTGCACAAAATACTCCATTTATTGCTAGATATATTAACTCGTGCTTCACTACTGACATCATCCTAAATCCTGCCCCTCTTTCACCCCGATACATTTGTAAATCTGCCCTTCAACATCACCAGTACAGTTTCAATTCTACTTTATCTGAAATCTCAACCACATCTTGCCCTTTTGGTTTGCCATCAGGCTCATGAACTGAGTGTTACTATGAGTTCTAGAATGCACATCCAGCCACCACATTGCAAAATCCTTGAACTTGTAGCCACAGTCTGCAGGAGTCCTTTCAGAGTCTAACTCCCATTGTCCAGGCTCACTCCTTCCTTTACAGGTGCCTCTTTAAGGGTATCTCAAGTTGTGCCTGTTTTGGTGCTCCTAATTTAGCTACAACTGACCTCTCATTATACACTAACACCACCTAATTTCTACATCTGGTACAACAACTTTCTCCTCTGACTTCTCACAGTCTGTAGTAACAGCCAGAAAGTTTATTTAACTTTTTTTCAAATGACAGTCCCACTGCCCTTTAATCCGTTGAATGGGTGATCTATAGCAAACCAGTTTGAGATAGTTTCATTAAACACACTGTGCAGAATAAAATGGTGTCACAAGAAAGCTATTAAGATACAACAACAAAATATGAGAATCATAAGGGAGAGGTATCACTATAGTCCTCCTCATACCGTACTATTAATGTAATAAACAACTTAATAAATAATTCTAACCATGACTATTACAAAAAACTTGTCTCTTTTCTAGAACGGACAAGGTTCCACCAAAAAAATGCATTATATTTGGAAATTATCAACTTCATTTGTGCATGACAGTTCACAGATTGGTAGCTAATTATTGCCATCAAACATGCATAAGACAGTTAAGGGGAAAAAAAGCACCTGTCAAGCCATAAAGATAAGTTAATCAGTTAAATATATATTAAAAGCTTATGCAGAAACTGGAGCAGTCCAAAACTACTGTACCATCCATCTATATTACACCATCAGTATCTCAGAACACAGACATGATTTTCATGTATTATGTTTTGTCAAAGTATGCCAAATTACAATTTATAAATCATATGCTTATATGTCATTCACTCTGTCATACTAGTGCTTCAGTTTTGGCACATTGATTTCAATTTCCAGTTCTGTCATACCAATAGTTGGCTTTGTTCAGTACTCCTGGGTATCTACCACAGCTGAGTAAGTGCTACCTACCCAACTTCTACAACAGTCATGGCAATTCAGGGTCACAGAATGCAACATCCCTTGCTACAAAGATTGGGAGCCAGATCCTCCCCACACATCCTGTGAATTTAAAGAATAGAGGCTTTTCTGAATCTTGGAGTTGCAAAGTTCTTTCCTGCCAGAGCTAGGCTTTAAGAAAAGCCCAAGATTTCACAATATTCTCAAGAAAAGTACTAAATATTTCCTGAGTCACCACAGAAATGAAAGAACTGGGAAATTGTCTTCAGCTCAGAGAACTGTAAATCAAGATCCTGAGCTTCTGGGCATTTCATTGCACCTCTGTGCAATAAAAGTAGCTCTGGACAGCTTGATCAGGCCTCCATCATCCTCACTCACCTCTTTCTCTGGTTCCAACCTCCACCAAATAAACACACAATCCCCAAAAAAGACCTCCTGCACAGCCAAAACACACACACACAAAACTCAAATCACACAGACTGGCTGTAGTTAATAAAGCAAGGTTTTTCTGATGTAACCCTTATTGTGGCCCATTTTTGTAGAACTCATGAATATGTCAGCTCTCTCTTTGTGCTGAGACTGAGCACTACCCATTTTAATGGGCTTATTTCAAAAGATTTTGGGTTTACTTGGTGCAATCAAACTAATAAAAGCTCCTTCTGTGAATAAGTTACCTCCCCTCAAATCCTCCCACAAGCACGTTAGAACTGTGTTGTCTGTCTTTGAGACACTGAAAGGGACTCTCCAGTAGAGAACTGACAGAATCTTACATCTCCTGTTCTAAAGGAGCCCCAGCTTTCTGGTTCAATTACTGACAAAGAGAATCCATTAGCAGGATTTCTAAAAATGTACTACATTTGTATAAACGTTGATTTCTACAAAGTTAATTTAAAAACATTAAATTAATAGATCCCAGTCAACCTTCCAGAACAGGGACTCCACAGCTCCTAGTCAATAGAAGTACTGGAGAGTAGGAATCACCCAAGGTCTTCCAAAGAGCAGTACGACTATCTTCTCCCATTGAAACTGTTGGCAGAAGCTGGCATAACTGAAACACTCCAGTGGAAACTCCTGGATGAAATAGTTAATTTTTGTTCTTAAAGAAAGAAAACAAAGCTTGATGAGACTTTATTGGTTTTGCCCTCTGACTGTGATTTAGTACAGTAAATACTCTGATATACTCCTAAACTTTTCTCCGAAGGACTCTGAAAGCTGCCCTAAACAAATGCCAGACCTATTGCAACAGATTCTTCCTTTTGTCTTCTGATTTGAATCCTGCAGAGTTCTTACTAGTATATGATAAACACAGAAAAGTCGGCAGATAATTAAGAAACTGAGTCTAAAACCTTTCCTTATTATTTGTTGTCAGACGCTGAACATTCTCCTGTCAAGTAAGATTTTCCTATTTCAAACAGTTTTATCACATTCAGCAAATTTGTGACAACTCGTAGCCATTCTCTGGGATCATTAGTTGTATTTTGTGGGGGCTTTGTTTGTTCTTTTTTTTTTTTTTTTTTCCTTTTTAAACTTGCTTTTCCATGAGTGATTTTTCCTTGTGTTACTTTCCCCCCCAACCATCAGCAGAACTGAGATTTGATATTCTACTTCCAGGCAGTTTAAAGACCATTAGGAGCACACTGTGACATTGCTGAGTCTAAGTGCCAAAAGATATTTGTACGTGCCTATTACACTATATAAGCCGTCCTTATTCAAGTCTCTCAAGTCATTATGTATACCAGGACCAGCATAGACAGATGTCTCAAATAAAGGACAAGGGAAGTATAGTCAATGGGATAAAGCACTCAAGAGGAAGCAACAGATGATTTTATTTCTAAACAAGCTGGCATTGTTAGCCAAACAGTGGGAGTGATCAGAAACAGTGCTCACTCAATTTTTTCTATACTGTCAGACAACTCAAAAATATTGTTTTACTCAATAAAAGAAAAAAGTTGAAAATCTCTATAGGTGTCAGATAGGTATTAATAAATTATGGGCAAACATTATAGAAAAAATTCTGGCACTCAGCCTCTCTTTTTGCTAGGAAAAAAATGATTGAGCAGATGGCTTGTTCAGAAACTGTAGCCTTTGGGAAGACGCTTGTTTGTAAAATTGAATATATTTTGCAATCAACAAAGACGGGGAAATTTCTATCCTTAGGAAGTTTTTCCTGGTAACAAGAGAACAGGAAAGTTCATACAGTATTCCAGTTTCAAAAAGAATATTGCTAATCATACTTATTTCTTTTTTATTATTTATTTTTAATTAGAGGTCTGCGGCAGTGAAATGCATCAGCAGAACATAATTAAGCATCTTGACAGCTTTATGGAAGCCTTGCTCTCAGACAAAGGCCCATGTCTTTATATTTCTACCGCAGTGATGACAAATATGATTAGCAGATTGTGACTGAGGGGTTTTTGTGGAGGGTAGAGTTGTTTCCTTTATACTCTCCCCCTTCCCTTGTCTGCCCCCCTCCCCTTGTCTGCATTCATGCAATAATTTCCCAGCCTGCCAACCTGCATTTTGTGGTACAGCCCAGTCTTTCCGTCCTTTCCAAAACAGAGACTGCCTGCTTGACAAATTGGCTTGTAGAAATACTAAAGAGTTTTGCACGCAGCTTCAGTGTCCTTTTCTTCATTAAATCCTGAGCATGTCAGGGGACAGACAAAAAAATATATACATACAAATATATATATTCCCAGGGAGGAAAGTGGCTTATCAGGACTACAGTCAAATACCATTGTTTAACTTCTCGGAGTGATGATGGCCTACACACAGCCATCCTATCATAGAAAATATTAAAGAGATATCAATAAAGACACTATTTATCAGGCTCAGATGTGCAGAGAAGTCAGTGTCCTTCCATGACTCCCCTGATGAGATACAGACTGGCTTTGTGAGAGACCTGACTTCTCATGTACCTAGTACTAACATTACAAGTGTTTGGGTATTTTTAATATAGTCAGCATTCTGCCAACTGATCAAACTTTCTTACTTATGTTTTGAGTTTATCAGAGGCATATGACAGTAATTACTAAGACACCATACCCAAAGAAATCAAGCTGCAGTAAGACACTGGTTGCATCAGTTTGAGGGGTTGTGCTGGCTTAGACTCGGTGCCATAATAATAACCTTCCTAGAAATTCCATTGTGTTCCGATCATGGAGGAAGAACTTACCTGTAAGATGCTATACAGAGGTACCCACAGTGTAAACAAAAGCAGTGCCATCAGCCTGTAGCTTACAGACTTCTCTTGACAACTGTCTTGACACTGTTCCATGTGTGCAAGGAGCTGACCTCTTCCCCAGCAATAGCTGCACCCGGAACCTGTGCCCAGCCACCATTTCATTGTGCCCCAAACCCGAGCAACATGCTTCCTGTTCTGTCATCACAGGATTCTCACACTAGAAAACAGGAGAGAGAATGACTAGAGAGACCACTCAAAGGATTCCAAGGCAAAAGTTGAAAATATTCCTCTTTGCTGAGGATGAATGCTATAGTTTTTTGGTGCATGTAACTTTAGCTATGGTTGAAATAGTGCCTGCTGAACTCCTACGTGTTCTCAGAGCCCAGACTGGAGGAGAAATTACAAATCCTAATAAAATACTTGAAACTGTTTTTTCCCCTCCTAGTTCTTCAAGAAAAAATGGTCTTTCCAGAAGGCTTTTTTCCGAACTATAAAACCAACAGAAAAGATGTATAAATGTAGAGAGCTATAAACTGCTCATATGCTTTCCCCTAGATTTAAACAAAAGGGAAAACATACCCCTCTGTGCCATATTTTGGGGCTGCAGAAGCTTTGATGTCAGTGGAGCTCTGCCAGCTCACACCATCTGACATTGTGGCCAGGGGCTTAGTGCTCATTGCAGACCCATGCCCGCTAATAATTGACAATGCCATGTAGTAAGTGCTTTCACCTTGCTTTCTAAAAGGCTGTTCTCACAATGTATAAAGCTGAAGTTTGTGCCAAGCTCACGGTCCTGCATCAGATCTGTCTCTTGGAAGGCAGTGCCCACAGTAGGTGGTAGCTATCCAAAACAGCCAACCATTTGATGCACTCCATCCTCCAAGAAAGGGGTAGAGGAGGAGGGAAATGACTACAAGCACAAGAAGGGAGGCATGGAATGAAAATTATGTCGAGGTTATAGAGGGGAAAGAGAGAAACTGAGAATAAAGGCTGGCCACTGGAAGCCTGTTGCGCTCTTCCTTTGCACAGTGCAATTATGCTCTTTGAATGATAAGCTTGTACAAATATATTTTGAGACAGGACTCTGCAGCTTGTGCTGTGGGTGCAGTGTGGGACTTGGACCACATCAATGTGGCTCTTACAAACTTAGTGGCAAATAGAAAGGTGCTCAAAGATAGGGGGGACTGGAGGCATGTAAAAGAACATCCGCATCTGAAAATCCTTTTCTCTGAACAGAGGTAGGATAGTTTGCTAAATTGGAGACTGAGGAAAGCATTATTTTTATAAATAGGGGCAGAAGCAGGCTTATATGAAAGAAGTGATGGGATCTGTAATGTTTGTGAAGCCAAAAGCTAGGAAATTAGACAAAAGAAAACTATCAAGAGGCACCTTCTTGTGATTACTGAAACTGAGACTGCAAAGTTCTTTTTAAGTGAATTATGATTTACTGGATAACGGATATAGAAAGATTTCCCCAGCACCACCTGTAAAACTGCATTGGTTTTTATCAAGTAGCTCCTGTTGAGCCCATCTAGTTGATGAACATTCTTATCAACTAGCAAATATAAATGACTTATGGGGATAATATTTCAATATATAATGACATTGCTATATCTTGAATTCTTTTAAGATCTGGGTTATTAAATATTAAATATCAAAGCTGTAAATTATTGTAGCAGCTTTATACAACTAAATTAAATTCAAACAAAACCTAATTTCCTTAATCATTGACTGTAATCCTCCAGGAACATATGCTATTAACTCAGCTACAAATGGCACAGAAATTGTATGACTTCAGTTAAGTTATTTTATATCAAATTCTAATCCAGGGCAGAGTCCTCAGTAAATCTCCTGCAGGGATTTTAATGCTTCTGCAATCATATTGGCTCTTTACTGGAGAGCTAATCTTTTTATACTCTGTTTTTTCACTCCTTTATCCATTCCCCTCACACCCTTACTAAGCTAGCTAGTACCTTCTACCACATATCATGTTTTGAAAGATTTGTCTTTTGCCTTTTGCATTTGATCAGCAAGACTCAGGCTTTCACTTATGCCAAAAATCAGATTTTTTTTGTTTGTTTGTTTCACATGTAAAACTGAATCGTTCCCATTCGTTTCAACATGTATGTTAATTGCCACTAGTTGTGATCTCTCTAGAAGGCTGTCATAATTATTCACAGTTTGCAGTCAAGCATTCAGGAAACGGAACAATTTCCTCCTCTTTAAGAATCCTATTGGAAGTAAAATTAAGTAGATTTAATTTAAGCAAGAAACTTCCTCAGAGACTCAAGACAATGATCAGATAATAAAGAAATAAACCTTAGAGCCATAGGAGGTAAGACTTGAAGAAACCTCCAGAGATCTTCTAGTCAGTCCTCTGCCCCACAGTGTGATCAACTCAGCTGCTGTCTTTCCTGACAGATGTTTCCCTAATCTGTGCTTAAAAGCTTGCAACAATGGAGATTCGACATCTCTCTGCACGATCTATTTCAGTGCTTCACTGTCCTTCCTAGTAAGATATGTCTCCAGACACCCAAACACAATCTTTCTTGCTGTTTAAGCCTTTTACTTCCTTCCCTATGCTTTGGGACTGGGAAACGGGCTATTCCTGGCCTCCCTGCAACAGCTTCCTGCACACTTGGCCATTTCTATCTCTCCTCAGTTTTCTCTTAGAATGAATCACAGCACCCCCTTTTTCTTTCCTCAGCAATCTTGTTCATCTCTTGGACAATTTGTCCTGCTGGTTCTCGCTTGGAAATGCAGCACCTGAATTAGAATAGTTTAGCTCATGTCCTTCCCAGCATCGAGGCAGGCGGAAGTAATAGCTCACATCTGGCAGGTTGCAGGTCTGTTTATACATCCCAGTGTGCCTCCTTCATAGCGGAACAACATTGCTGACTTGCATTGAATTTACGACTCATTCTCATCCCCAGTCTCTTACAGCTACTTGCTTAATACCCTGTAATTATTTCTTTATGAACATTGTAAATAAAATGTTCAAAGTCTCTTGAACTGAAGATGGCAGATAGCCACTACATCTAAATTTCACTGCCAAAACATTCCAGTTAGTAAGTAAGCAACAGAAGTAGATTCTGAAACACTGTCCTTTGTTCACAGCTCCCCAAAAAACCCCATACTGCACACTATCACAGAAACTCCCAGAACTTCTGTACTGGAATTCCTCCTCACAGGATTTCCAACCCCTGCACTCCTATCTAAACTGGAGTCTTCCAGGTGTTTGAACAGGGGTCTTTTGATTCTATAAACACTGCAACCTAATAAGGACATCACTTTTTCTATTTAAAAATGAACAATTTGTTTGTGCAATTTACTGACTTCCTACTATAGAAACACTCTTGCTCTTCTCCACTGGACTTTCCCTTATTGACCAAGAATAGGGCAACACTTCAGCTAAGGCCTTCCCAAGTAGAGGAAAGCAGAAACTTTATAGTTTTCAGTTCTCTACCTACATGCTAATGTGACCATCCATTTCACAATAGCATAGTACTGCTGACTTGTGTTAAGCTTGTGATCCATCTCCAATGCTAGGTTCTTCTTGGAAACTGGTGCGTTTTCAAATTTCTGGCAGTTAGGGTGTTTGTTCAGTGAAATCAGCATAGTGGCTCAGCCTAAAAGCAGAAATTAGACAAATACATTCTTTTACAAATGCCAGATCTACTCTTCCTTCAGAAGGTCCCTGGTGCTGGGGCACAGTAAGGTTTAAGATTTCCCAAACGCATTAGATATGCTGCAATTGGCTATTGCATGGAAGAGACATGTAGTAGCTCCTGCCAAGGTGTTCTGGATGAAAATCCTAGATGACAGCACATTTTCCCACCATTGTGCCCAGGATTTGCCAGAGTACAGCAGCTCATCTGGAAGCATCTAACTCTCAAAGGTTCCCAGATACAAACAGTTTTTAGTATCCACATGGACAAAACATCCAGACAGAAAAAAAGAGACAGTATATCTTTAGCAGACTGCTCCTTGCAGACATAAGTCTTGCTTTGAGCTTGGATCCAACCAATGCTACCAACCAATCATACTTATAAACCATCCTCCTCTCACTCTTGGGCAATTTATTTAGAGACAGGAAAGCCTCCACTAGTGTGGCCATTTTGGCTCAGAGCAAAGGTCCACCTATTCCACTGTCTCTGTCCAACAGCAGACCTAACTCCATGCTCAGGGAAAGAGTACAAGAAAAAGGTAAACACAAAGTTTCTCCCCCAAGTACTCCCTAGACCACTGTAAATTAGCCTAACAACTCTAAGTTGCAAATTAGTAGAGACTATGAAAAGAACGGAATTAATGGAACGCCAGTATGTATAACACTGTAAGGAAAAACCCCACTGATTCTATAAGGTTTTGTGCAGAAGTCAGTGCTGTCCCATGCTACAATGTACATCCCTACTCATGCTGGGACTCCAAAGAGTTCATCGGCTCCTCCTGCACAGCCTTATTTCCCCCGAGGGCTTTTGTGTCACCTCAGCATCCACTGACCTATCAATTCCCTGGCAGACTTCCTGTTTACGATGTGTTTGAACAGATAACAGACATTTTAGTTGAGCTTTTTGCCTATTGTCCCTCACAGCCCTTCAGCCAGCCTTAACGTGTTTGTACATTTAACTTGCCAGCGTTTATGATTTTTTCGTTTTTCTTCATCTGGACACAGCTTCAGTTTTTTGAAGGATGCCTTCTCTCTCCTGCAATCTCACTTACGCTGTCATTGCTGCCTTCTTTTCACCCTTTCTCAAGTTTTTCTGGATACACAGTTATTTCCTCTGCACTTGCTATGTGATTTACTGAAGCATCATCCATACTCCCTGCGAAGACTTAAGTCCTCCATCTGTCTTACTTTCAACAAGCTTCCTGATCTGTGTCTAGTTCTCCTTTTTGAAGCTGAGCACAGCAATGACAGAGAACTCTGACTTGTCTTACTCCAGAGAGGATGCTGAGTCTAAGTAGGTAAGATCCCCGTTTCAGGGGAGCTCTTCAGCTGTTACTCACTACGTCATACCTCATCAAACACTGAGGACTGAAGTCAAGCATTGCCCTCACAGACTCCTGGACCAGCTGCTCCATGAAATGCAATTTTTGCCTCTTCTAGATTGAATAACTGAAGTCATCCACACCTACTTACTTCTTCCCTCTATTCAGCCTGTTGTGTTGCTTAGCTGACCAGTGGACCATGATGGCAGAGCCAATATTACGTATTCTTCCTACTTAAGTTTGGGACTTCCACCAATGTGAAGTCTGGATTGTTCACTGATAAGATTACTTTGTTAATCAGTTCAGCTCCAAAGTGTCTTTAATATGCAGAAGTACTAACTATCAGCAAAGCTCACTGCATCCTTCCTGAATACACAATATCATGGGAACGTCCCACTGATCACCACCTTTCCAAGTTTGTAACATCTGCGCTGTTAGGATCGCCATGGACAACTAGATCTGCCAGTTCCCCCATGTCATTTCTTAGACATCAAGCACTCTCACAGAGCCTATCTTGTTTAAACAATCTCTCAATTCTGTCTGTTCCCTGTTTCCTCTTTAACTAGGTTTGACCTTAATACCAACGGAAGGGGTGTGAACCAGCAGCACTCAAGGCATGATATGGCAGGGTGGCTGTTGGCAGGGGATTATCAGTAGTAGGCCCTTGACTTGATTTAATTTTCCTCTGAGTGTGAGGAACTTCATTTTGTTGCTTCAAAAAGGCATGCTGCACAGTCCATTTATTTACTCAGGCATTTCCTGAGTGAGGGATCTATACTGTGGAATGTCTTTTGTTTTTCTTTTTCTCTGGGCAGGGTTCTTTTTAAGTAGTCTTCTCCCCCATCTCCCTCTGCCCGCAAGGATATCAGCTTGCCAGCACCAGCTTCAGCAGTTCATAGAGAAAGAGGCTTGGTTTTGCAGTGAGGAATACTTAGATCTTAGCAATTGAGGAAAAATATCTTCTTACAAAGGTCATAACTTAGAAGAGTATTTCCTTGCATTTAAAGTAGAACAGGATATTTAAAATTGAATCAGCTAGGAAGTTAGGACCTTTGGAGCACCACAGTAGGTTACATGGGCTTGATTCTCCATTTGTATTTTACAATGGTGTATCTCAATTTAAGTGCTCTGACAGAAGACAAACGCAAAACTGGAGCAACACAGTGACAATCTTGATCAAGAAGAAATTCCTCTTTGGTTACCCAAGTGTAAATTCAAATTTTATAATCACTATGAGAAATGTCAAAGCAATTTTTAAACATACTCTGTACTTATACTGTACTTAACTGTTCTTATAGAAGATAAAATTCAATCTAGAGGTAACTGACCTAACAGTTGAACTTCTGTGTATTTTTTGTATATGCCCCTATTGGCCTGTTTGGTACCATTAGTGTTAGCCCAGATTTCACCCTGATTTCTGGAGTTTCTCACTGAGGCTACTTCTTAGTCCTGAAGTAGGGTGTATATTATTCAATACAGCAGTTTGAATTTGTTAGCGTTTCTAATTTCTGTTGCTTTTTAACCCTGTTCCACACAGAGAGTGCAATATTGAACTAAGTACAGTTTCTGCTTTCTGCATTGCAGTGTTAAATGAATAATTTCAAAAGCTTCCTAATATGAATTATATCTTTCAGGGGGAGGAAAGAGGGTTTTGCAGTCTCAATAACACAGTGGAGCTTTTAGCAAAGAACATTCACATTAATAACTTCTTACATTTTCCCTCTTTGCTAGAAATCTACAAGATGAGAGCAGCAAGTGAGGCCAGCAGGGAGATGGGAACTGGGTGAGATGGAAACCTCCCTGCCGTTTAGTCCTTGAGCAGATACCGGAGTGGTCAGAAAGAAACCCTTCACACCCTGCCTTAGGGCGGTGAGAGCTGTACTGAGCACTGCAAACCTCGACAGCCAGCCAGAGTGAGCTTTGCTTTTTTTTTTTTCTTCCCTTTAAAAAAGTTTTCAGGAAGTCTGGGGGAGGGGCAATGCTGTTTCTTTTTTGTTATAATGGGCCCCTTTGTGGAGATGGAAGAGGAGAAGAGATCTGCCTGCCTGTGGCTCGCACGCTTCCCTGTGATTCCCAGGGTAACTTCCCAGAGCTCCTAAAAAGCGCTGGGCCCCTGCGGTGCGGGAAAGAGGGGAGGGGGGCTGGTCCAGGATGGAGCTGATGGTGCTGCTCAATGCTCTGGTCACTCGCCTGCTCTTTGTGTTACACTCTCTCATCGGGGTCTGGAGAGTGACTGCAGTGAAGAAAGAACCCAAGTACTGGCTGCTGGCACTGCTCAATCTTCTCCTGTGCCTGGAGACAGGGCTCACTCTCAAGTTTAAGCAAGGCAGAGGCTACAAATGGTGAGCATATCCCGCCGGCTCCGATGGAGCCCCTCTTGCTTCTTTGCATGTACTTTGCCGCAGATACGAGGCTGCCTGATAGCAACGCTGTCCCGGCTTGGTTTCTGCCAGGCTTCCAAGGGATTTGCTTTTTCTCCCCTGCTGTACCTGGGGGGGGGGGGGTGGGAAACCGGTAAAAGCCCTGGCTAGTCCATTGCCAAACCCAGAGGGCGTTCAGGAGGGTCATTTTTGCAGCAGACTACTTGGGAGCCACTCTCTGTACAGGTCTGTGTGTGTTTATCCATATTAACAGCTGAAAAATGTGGGAAATGGAGCTGCAGGCAAGAGGTACGTGGCTCAAAGGCTGCCGATCCAGTGGGCTGGGGAAGAAGGGGGCACACACTCCCCCACAGTGTCGCTGGGCACCCCCTTAGCAACAAGGTGTCAGGGACAACACGTGTGAAGTGCAGAAGGGTGCTGGGAGTCACACAAAAGCTATTCCATGCAGATGCCCTGCATCTCTTGCCCCACCCTGACGTGCCATGGTTTGCACCTCCTTCCCTAGGACTGCATCCTCTGTCCCTGCTACTTGTAACAGCGCTAATGCCACCCTAGTGCATGAAACAAAACTCTGTGACAAATAAAAAATGAGCAGCAACCACTCTCTACAATACAGCAAGAGTGGCTTAAATATTTGGATTTGAGAAGCTATTCCAGAGGGGAACTTTCATGCATGAAAGGCTGCTGGAGAAACAAACAAAAAAGTTCGTCATAGCAGAGTTAGTTTGCCCAAGCACATGGGTTTTTACATGCATCTGAAGAATTACTGCAGTCATCTACAGCTCATCAGCGCTCAGTCAGCCAAAAAAAATGCTCTGTAAAAAGGAAGTGGTCACATAACTAATTGTCAAGATTTTACTAGGACCTTTTATTTTTAAGAGCTCAAACTGCAGGCAGGCCCTGGGACAAATCCAGGACTAAAATAAGCCCAGAAGTATTTCAATGATCTTAAATTCCTGTCCATTGCAACCTGTGAAATTCATTATAAGAACAGAAGCAGTGTTGTGTGACAATTCACACAAGTGTTCTATGCTCTAAATCTGAACGGAATAAAAGCTGTGATAAAGTCTGGGACACAAGGAAATTTAACAGCAGCAGATAGAGCTCCAAATGCACAGTTGTGAGACAGAATCAGAGCAAGCAGAACTGATTCAGTGGGGAGAGGAGGCAGCAGCAGCAGAGGCTTCATGAAGGAACACTTGCTATGGCAGCTTTTGGAAAATCCAAAGAAAAATAGATGCACAAAGCAGATGTATTTTAGATGAATACATGTGCTAGATGGCTGGGCTAAATTTAGCTGGAGGGAAATTTTGAAAATGGATGTGGTCCAGCACTTTAAGCAGCACAGTAAAGTATGTTTATAGGTAAGATGCTGGCCGTTTGTTGCCAGTTCTATTTGTATCAGAATAACTTTTTGCGCTGGTGGGAAACACTCACATTCAGATCAAGCAGTATCATCTGTGTTCATAGAAACAACTCCATAGACAATCACTGATCCAGGCAATGGGCAGTCTGTGCTACAGGACTCTACTGCCTCCAAAAGCCTCATATTCTCTCCAGTCCTTATTGATAGAAGACTTACGTATTACACCAGCACAAAAAATTAAGTGACACACATGGAGAAAAAGTATTATTGTGGGCCTGGCCGCATAATATTTCCTCTAGGTTTCTCTGACTGAAAGAAAGGCAGAGTGAAAGCCCCTGAAGTCTCCTGGCCTGATCTGGTACCATTAGCTCAGTTCTGCTAACCTGCCAGCTGGATGGGTTTTTCATGTGCTCAAGTCCTACAGGAAATACTGTGGAACATGTTAGTTCTCCATTCAAATGAGAGGTATGTTCTCTCCCAAAATAACCAGGCTAAAACCCCACTGAATCACTAACCCTTTTTTTTTAAAAAAAAAAACACCCAAACAACAAAAAACCCTACTGCCAAAACAAACACCATCACTCCCTCTTCCCCACAAAACAAATGAAAAACACAAGTCAGGACCATCTTATTCAGAGGGGATTGACTGAAACATTTCATAGCAGCTCAGCAATCCAGTTATTTTCCTGAGGATCTGGGGTCTTGTTTTACTTATCTTCAATGCTTAATCTCCACTGGAAAAGTCATGATTACAAAAATAAAGGTACATTAAGGATAGTAATAAACAATAAATGCAACAACATCTGACCAAAACACTGCTGCAGTTATATACTCACAAGCAATTTAAATTCACTGTGGAATGCATCCATGAGAGGCCAGAAGGAATCGAGCAATTATCCCAAGTTGGACTCCACTGCTCTGTCCTGGGCCAGGACATGCGTGATGCAAAGGCTGCCGTGCACCTCGGCAGCATTGCAGCCATGCTTACTCCATACTATGGCAGAACTGGATGGAACATTAGTGGCATCAGACACCTCATTCCTACTCCAAAAGGATAGGAATTGCCAAACAAGTCACCCCAAATGAAAAACTGTCACATGTTTAATGAGAAAAGATCAGCAACCCTCACAAGAATCAGTGCTTGCAGAAGGAGTAATGAAGCTTCTCTTGTACTTCTGAATAAACTCAGCTCAAAAAGCTGAAGATAATAAAGCTTCATCACCGTAAGTTATATAGAAGACTGACAGGGAGAGAAGAACTAGAGATAGAAATCCTAAAGAATTACACAATTGCCAGCACAAATAGGGAAACAAGGCCAAGGCCCATTTTCATAAACCATTTTAGCCTGCACTGAAAGACCTCCTACTGAAGAAATGCTTGTTTTAGGCAAACTGATGCTATTTCTACCTTCCCTGTGTCAATGCATAGGATTCTGATCAACAGACTTTTTCCCCAGCATCATTCCGTGAAATGACTCAATGTATTAATTCACCCTTCATGAAATCAGAAAGGGCATGTTAGCTAGAGGCTTTTTTCTTATTTTAAGTACAGAGACTGCTGCGATGGAAATAAAAACAGCAAAATGCCTTTGGTTAATTCTTAAAAAGATATTTTAAATGAACTTCCATATATGATGTTAGATGGATGTACAAATAAACCTATGATTCATAATACTGACAGCATGAGGAATTCAGCAAGAATAGCAACTCTTATTTGCAGTTACCCTATTTCTTGACATCCCATATGGTAGGAGGCACAAGATACTTTCAATACATAAATGATAGGATATGTGGTATTTACGATGCAATATAACATAAAGCTATCTTTTCTTTTCCTTCACAGGTTTTCACCAGCAATATTTTTATATCTGATTTGCACAGTACCGTCACTATGGCTACTAGAAATTCATCATGGGACTCAGGTATTTATTATGAGACAAAATGGACTAGTTTGATGCATTATTTGATGGGTTGGATTTGGGCATACACACAGAAGTCTGCCAGGTCCTGTTCCAATTTTCTATTTTATACTGGTAGGTCTCCCAATCCAGCTAGAGCTATACTATGACTATCATGAATTTCCAAAATATCAAATAATGAACCCTGTTACTAGCTAAAAATGAGACCATTTATTTGTATTTGGGTGGGGAACCAAGAACTATAAGTTTGAAAAGCAACCTCTCACCCTCAGGTTACCAGCCTGCATCTTGCTCAGGATGGTGAAATAATTTCATTGCTTTAGAGGCCTTTGTAAAATAAAGTATGAGTTTCACAGCACTTACAGCAAGATATCACAACTCCAAGCAAGCCAAAATTGAGACAGGTATCAGTGAAAGGGGTCTTAAACTCAAATTACGTCTTGTTTGCTGCAACCTAGAAGAATACTCACAGATAGCTGACATGGGAAATTGTCTGTCAGCGTTCACATCCTTTCTTTGTTTGTGCTGTACAGTAACCTGTGAGGGGAGTGCCTGGATTCCAACTCAGGACTAAAACACAGAGTAACATTTTTTAAAGATAATTGTTCTTTTGACAGGTGGAGTCAGGGCCAGAACTGAGCCACTTAGCCCAGCCACCCACGCCGAGTGAACCACCTTCCCATGCAGGTTGCTTTTAAGTCCCGATAGCACTTCCATACAGTAAAAAGGGGGTTTTATCTGTCCCAACAGTTGCACATGTGCAGTGTCTTACATTTACAGCAGAAAAGAGCCCGATAGGAACAAGAGCAAAAACCAAGAGAAGAAAATACATAAATTAGACTAAGAAGACATAGTGCCTCATTTTTTCCTTTGAAACATTGTTAGAGCCCGCAGAAGCATAATCAAATATTCAAAATTGTGTTTACACTGAAAATGCCTGAGGCTTTTCCTAAATACAGCAGCAGGAATTTATTGTCTTCTTGTTTTGCCAAATCTCCTTAAACAGTCACAGACAGGTAATGTGGATATTGAGAACATTTGTCATAGTTAAATCTGGTCCAAGAAACAGGCTAATTCTGTAGTCAAAGGCAGCAGTTTATTTCCCAAAATGATGTTAGAACATGGCATACTTTGTTCTTATTGATATACTGCTACTGTGAATTAAAGAGGGAGTATATCAAGTTAACAGCTTACTTTATACCTGGAGAGATAGGATAGAGAGTTCTGGAAACACAATCTAATAGATTCAAAACCAATACCTCCAGAAGGGGAGCAGCCCTCCTAACAATTAATCTCAAACACAGCACCCAGACTAGTATTACTTCTCACACTAAAGTATTGCTGAGATTTTCCTTATAGTAATGCAAACAGAATGGGTAATTATGCAGTTGCTAGATCCACACATTTAATATATCCACCATGAAACCGGTTTGTAGTCTTTAAGACAGTAGAACTTTGATCTCATGTTGAATCTTTAAAAGGAAAGATCAACTGCTTGTGTTGGTGCTGTTATTTAAGGCACGTGCTAATACGCAGTCTCTCCTTCCTCCAATTCTGCCTCCCTGTACTGCAAAACTGGACATGAGTAATACCATTCATATATCAATGGTGAAATACTGACTGCATAGAAAACGCTGCTTTGCAGTAAAGTATTTGTGGATGAAACACATGTTTGGGAGAGACTATAAAGTAAATTGAACTGTACTGAGAGAAAAAATTGCTGTCTGCAAAACACAGAGGCAAAAACATTAAAACCATTTAATCCATTGAAAAAAAACAAACACCCAAACATTCTCTCCTCATAATATATAAGATCTCAGATAAACAAATATCTGTTACCTTTTTTAAATGCCTGGTGCTACAGAAAGTGGTAACCCGCCACCTTTTAGAGGGCTTACCTGACTACCTGTGCTGTAGTCAACGTAGGCTTCCCAGTCAGTAATAAGATAGATAATTGGTAAACCTTGTAATTCTTTTTAACCACCTTAACTTGAACAATTTTGCCTATTCCCTCAGCCTTATTCTGAGGTGGGATTCTCTTACCAGCTAAAATTTTAGTGTATCACTTTTAGAAAAGTGATCTTGCATCTTTCACCATTCCTCCCCTCCCATATCCAGCATCTTCCTAAACAGGGAGAAGAGCTAAAGCAATATATTCTCCCTGTTTTACATATCGTCTTTCCTGTATGAGCAAAATGAAGCAGTCATGGCTACTTTGAATTTGTGACATCACACGCGTTGCTATAGGGACAGGAACACTGTTTCCAGCAAGAAAGGCTGGCATGGCAGAGAGCAAGCAAGGTACCTGTTGCTTGGCAGAGGGCCTGCCCCAGGGAATGGCCAGCCTCTTCCACCACTCAGGCTGCCATGTGCATTAAGAGGCTTCAGGGTACTCTGCCCCTGTATTCAACTGTCAATTTTACCAACTCATTGCTGGACCCACTGCAAAAAGTTTTAGCTAACCTCGTTTTTATTTGAGAATAATGGATTGCGAATAACATGCAGAGAGAAAACGGGTCAATTAGTTGCATGTTTCAGGAGTTGCATATGGCCTGACAGTGAGCTCTCTGCAGGCCACGCAGTAAGACACCACCATATCATGCAACACACTTTCAGTTTTGATCAGATGTTTTATAAATCAGATGAATCTAAGCTTCATCTCAGAAGAAACAAAGGAAGTAAACCAAGCTAGAATTTGTGCCAGATGTATACAGTTTCTTCCTGCTTTATTTTTGCACAGTAAAAAAAAAAAAAGCATTTTTGTTTAGCTACGTGCACAGCCTTGAGATACCTAGGAGTAACTGGGCTCTAGCAGTAAAGAGGTAAACCACGTTTATCAACTGCCTGTGAAACTTAGTATTCACTTTTTCCTTGTCACATTCCCATTAAGTCACTGCACATACATAATTGGCTAGGCAAATATGCCTGGCACCAACAGTCCTATTTACATGCATATACATGATGAAAATAAAGGCTCTTCTCCAAACTTTCAAGTGAATCACCACCACAATCACCACTTAATAAATATTCAGAGAGAAATAAACCAAAACAAGATATGAACATGCTTAAATTAAAAATCAGTTTACTTAAATGACTGGCATTGCAGATGCAGTTTTCCATTTCCTGCCTGCGTGCAGTCGAGATACAGACCCAGCCCCGAGGAGATCTATTCAGTCAGAGTTCATGGAGCCTTACACTGAAATAGTAACCCCCTGTTCAGCTGGGAGTAGTTGCAAAAATTACATAAGGAACCTACAAGAGGCATTCATAAAGTGAATGATTTTTTTCAAAGAAGTATTCTGTGTACCTTCATGCCACTAGGGACAAAAAAAAATTAAAAATAAAAAAAAGCATGCCCCCTTGCAAGCCATGTGGAAGCTGTGGTGTGCTCTCCTCCGTGTCTGCTGGCTCCCTAACCTAGTGTGCAGGTTATGCAGAGCAGCTGCTGTGGAGCCATGAGAGCCACCTCCTCGGTATTGCTGCCATGGGGAGAGCCACAGCATCTGCTGAGAGGCAGCTTCCTACCTCCCATTTCACTCCTGTCCTTCATCCAGATTTACTTGCTGGGAGTTCTCAATGTTTTGAAAGGGAGTTCCACTGTCCTTACACATACAGCGAATGCAGCAGGCTGTCCTACATCAAATTCTACCTCAAATTCAGCAAATTCCTCTCTGAGCGACAGGGCTTTCAAAAGCAAACAAAAGATTCCCAAACTCTGATGTCAAGTTTGATGCAAGTTCATGGCTCTCTTACCCCTGCCAGACCAGGCAAGGAGCCAGAGGAGCGGGCTCAAATGCAGCTTTAATGACAAACCAAAACGTCTCAAGATATATTAGCCTTTCTCCTCCAGCAAAAACTAGTAATCCCTTTGCCCTACCCAGGCTATTTGTTGCAAGGTAGATGCTCCTTAATATTCTGGAGTGGCTGGCCCAGTTCTGCAATATTTGTAGGTCATGGTCTCTTCAGCCGACCATGTCACACTGCCTGTGGGGGCTACTAAGAAGGGCTGACTTTGACCTTGGGGGCTGGGCTCCATTGGCTTCAGACTTTTTCTACAACCAACAGATAAAAATGCTTCTCGAGAGCACCAGTTAATTTCATTCCTGAAACATCCCCTGAACAAGCTGTTCTCTCTCTCTTTTGGTTGAAGGACTAACCCAGTGAGATTAGCCCCACAAGGCTACAGCTGGGCAGAGTACCAGCCCTTCTGTCTCACTGTCTCCACGGCTAGAACTTTAGACATCCCTTCTCCACGTGGAAATAACATCTTCCCCAAATCTGTGTCAATCTTTCAATGCTGCCACACCCACAGTCCAAATAAGGCAAGCATGCAGTTTAAGAGCCTTTACCACCAATTATAAAAGCAACAAGTACTGCCTTTTTTTCCCCCCCAAGATTTTCCAGTCCATGGGAAGTTGTTCCATTTATCTACTACAAGGTCAGGCAAGAGACAGCATTTACTCAGACACTGAGCAACAGTTATGAGCAACATTTACTTGGTCTCTGATAGAGTGGAATCTGAAATTTGCTAGAATGTGACATTGGCTGGGAAGTGTTCCCTTTATATTGGCAGGCATTACGTTGAACACAGCTACTCAGTATGCACTACAACACATTCCAATTGTTGCAAAAAATTGCTCCCCATGAAATAAAGTTGTGGGGGGCCCAGTGGAGAAATGCAAATAATCTCTGGCACAAATAGGACAGGATAAAAATCTTTAACAGCATGGTTTGACTTCCTAATTATCCCTTTTTTTATTACAATGAAGAGAGATGTTAAGGGATTGTTATGAAGATAGATTTTAGAACCATACCCCGGTACTCCAGGGCCAGCCTTGGGGGTGAAGGTAGAAGAGCAGTGCAGTGCTGCAGACCTCAGACAAGACACAGTCCCACCACTGGTTTTACCGGAGTTGAAGTAACAGCATGTTTTAGCCAACATTCAATTTCACAGAACACTGGGTTCTTGGGTAAATACCTGGTTTTCTACTCTGCAGGAGTAGGCAACAACACAGGCCTGTTCTTCTTAATTATTCCTGAATCTTACCTCTCACATTATGAATTTCGTTGCAGAATAAGGCACAGGTTGGGGAAGCGAGGGCAGGAGGGACAGAGAATAAAACCCTAACATCCTACACCAACTCTTCTTTTTAGCCTTGAGGGAAGTCATACAGAGGAACAAAACAATGGCATTTTTTAGAGAACTTTTTCTAGATAGTAGAGATGAGGAGCAGATAATTTGAGAAAAAGTCTGAACATAGGGACTGACTGTGATCAATTTTTAACTTATTTTACTGTTTTAGCCAGAGAAAGACTATGTAGGAAATGCAGTAGCCCGTTCAAGAGAGCTGCAGGCAGGTCAGTTTCAAAGAGTGTGGTCTTAACAGCACGAAAGTGTCAACTGTCCCATTAGCCTTTGAATTTACATCCTCTTCTACATTACAATCCTACTAAGGGACCTACCAGCACATCACCCCTCTCCTCATGAGAGGAATTCCCCCCTCTGAACAAGAGGGGAAATTTATTCAGAGTGAGCACATACCTTTGTAACCATCAACTGACTTTCACAAATGAACCCTTTGCAGTTGAGCAGAACAGGACTCTTTCAGCCGCAGGGCACATCTGCTCTCTGTGCAGGATGTTTATGCATGTGATCACAGAATGCTATGGGGTTGGGAGGGACCTCTGGAGATCATCTAGTCCAACCCCCCTGCCAAAGCAAGTCCTCCTAGAGTAGGTTGCACAGGAACTTGTCTAGGTGGGTTTGGAATGTCTCCAGAGAAGGAGACTCCACCACCTCCCTGGGCAGCCTCTTCCAGTGCTCCGCCACCCTCAAAGTAAAGAAGTTCCACCTCATGTTTAGATGGAACTTCTTATGTACAAGTTTGTGCCCATTTCCTCTTGCCCTGTCACTGTGCACCACTGAAAAAAAGACTGGCCCCTTCCTCTTGACACCTACCCTTCAAATATTTATAGGTGTGATGTTTTTGTTCACAACAGTATTGTGGTAATGAGCCCGGAGCAGTTCAGGTGAATGTCAGCAACCAAGACTTCAATCAATCCAGAGACAGCAGTCATGGAAGCGAGGGAACAGATCACCACATCATTCAGACGGTGGGACACCTTTTCCTATTTGTAGCAGAAATCTTGTGATATTAGAGCAATTAGAGGACTGTTGTGTCTATTTGGGCAAACCCCTCATATAGTAATTAAAACTTAAAATAACAAACAACAAAAAAATAGTTTCAGAAAATCATATTATGAAAGCGGCCAACAGCATGCTGCTTACTAACTTTTGTTGGCAGGAAAAGCCTGTGTGAAGAGGAGACTAACTATTCTCCTCCAAATCTCAGTAACTGAATTTAGAAAATGTCTGGGTGATGGTTCTGCGAAGGATAATGCTCAGCTGAAAAACGAGAACAGGATGAGTAGTAGACAGAGAAAGACTTGCTATTAATTACCCGAAGTTTGTATTAATGTGCCGTTTCACAATTCTGCCTGCCACATAGAAATTATTTGCTCTAATAGAATGTGAAGGAGAACAAAAGCAGGCCAAAGGATGAATACATCTCTGAAGGTACCCATAATGTCAGTCTCCTGAAGTTACAGTAGGTTATTGTTGTCTTAAACAGGCTAAAGTCTTTGTGAATCAGCTCTCCACAATCTGTGAGACTGTATGGACACTGGCCCTCCATCAGACTTTTCTACTGCTACTAGTAGTTGGCAGATGGCTTCTTCCCATTGGAGTTGAAATCACCCGGGATCAATTGTCTCAGCTGCTTCTCATGTTTGTGGGAACAGCAGCAGATATACTTGAATTTGCTAGTGAAACCTTGGACATCGAAGATGTTCGGTAAGGACTATTTGCTGACATAAATAATTTCCATAGTGCAAGATATTTGTTTTGTTTGAAGATTTCTTTGTGCACTCTGTAGTGTTCAGACTAGAAGAACTGTCTTTCCCACAGATAACAGAAGGCTAGTTCAAGGGCTCTGTTTTCCTACTCTTACCTTTCTTTCTTTAGAAGACCTAACAGTCCTGTGAGCTTTGTTAGGGATTACTCATCTGTTGCCAGCAGAAAGTGTATTGCATCCATCACAACAAAAGGGTACGAAGAGCCAAACAACTAGCATAACTGCCACGCAGCCTCAGTTCTTTGAGCTACAGGAGCTGAAACACTGGATATACAGTAAGCCTCTTTCAGGTTAATGAATTGGTTTAGACTAGCAAGGAAGCAACTAGAGTTTGCTTTAGTGATTCATTATCCAAGTTGCTCCTTTGGTTCTCTCATATGTACTTTCTTCATGATAGATTGACAAAATGTTCAAAGATAAGAAGAAAGGGAATGGCATGATCTGGTGTGAATTTTCAAGGTTGTGATCTCTCCCAGGGAAAACATGACCATCTCCCACTCACAGCACTGAGGGATGAGCTGTGAACATCCATCATAAAGAAAAAGAATCACAGAAGAGGTTCATCCTCCCTTACAGACACATTTTTATGTTTTTAAATATCAAAGAAAAATTTCTGCAGCAGGAAAAGAGGTCCTTCCCACTTAGCAGAGAAGCTGCAGGCTTGCAAGGAATGTGTAATCACTACAAGGGTAAAAATTTCCTCTTTGAACCACAGAGTCTATTTCCGTATGCTTATCATTATAACATTATCATCAGATGTTTTATAATTCCACACCTAGAACATGTGACCAGAACAGCAAAAATTCTATACCAAAAGGTGCCTCTGTTTTCCTTAGTTTTACATCTCAAGAGCATGCCTTCATCACTGTTTCACTCAATTACCCTTAAAATTACATTCCAAATACTACAGGAAACATTTTTGTTATCACACAAGGAAACTCCATCTTCACTGTTACCACTTTTTTCCCCTCCCATAGGAAGAATTATGCTCTCATAAATGCAATTCTTGCTGTTTGGACCTGGAGTATGCTACAGTTTCCACTTGATCTTGCAGGTTAGTACTTGCATGTAGATAAAAAAGAAGAACAAATTCTTTAAGTTTTTGCTGGCATGTCTTGTGGCTGTTGGAAGCTACAGGCTATACCAAGGGCTTCTGATGGAGAGCAATTCATATGATAATGATGGTTTTTGAACAAAGTCCATTGTGGTTTCTTTTTCGGAAACAGCTTGTTTCTGGTTAACCACTGATCTCCCTGATAAAACTCTCTACTTCCAGAAAAAACTAGATTTGCAGTGTTGTACTGGAGCATTTGCTGTTGCCTGTTACTGCCTTAAACTTCACTATACAAGCTCTCAAGTTAGCTCTGGTCTTGGATTATATTACAACTCCAGTCTGGGTAGGTTACACTATGGAGAGATAGGCTACAGTTAACCACAGGGGATGGCACAGCCAAGAGCACAGAAGCAGTTACCACAGGAGATATTACCTATTCACAGGGAACCTGAAAGACCATATAATCTTGGGACTGTGCACCCTTATCTTAAGTTAGAAAGCCCAACATTCAGTCAGCTCAGGCCAGTGTTAGTCCCTTGGCAGAAAGGGTTTCTCCATGTCCAAGAAGAATAGTGAAAGCTACCTCAATTATCATCTGTTCCTACCATTTCAGCCTCCAATCACTACCAGTTTGCAACTCAACTATACCAGTCCAGAGATAGGTTAACCCCACTAGCACCTTATGTAAAATTGATGACTAGGTTGACACACTGATTAAAATAATAAATGAATAAAATAATGAATAATTATTCCAGGAATTTTTCATTAGCCTTTTCTCCACAGACAGCATTAGACTTTGTTTTCAACACTGAAGTTATTAAAATATTTCAGCATTCCAGCTCGGCAGCTCACCTCCTGAAAAAACTGATGCCATCATATTTCAGATTTATCACAGCTAAAATTCCTGTTACTTGTAAAATACATTCTGTTAAAGAATGTATTTAAACTCAGGTTTAAAAAACAAACAAACGGAACAACCCCAAACCACCCATACGCATCACCACTACCCAAATAAATTAATGCTGTGATTGTTTAAGCAGTTTGAATTCAAGTGAAGTAACCTGTTGTACTGTGCATCTTTCCTCTGGATATTGCTTTTCTGCTTATTTAATTACATTTACCAGCTAAAAATTAAGTTATTGAACACACATTGCACTGAAATTTACTATGGGTACAGTTTATTTTAGGTAGTTCTATTCTATACAGTTGCACGGATAGTAGTTTTTATTCAAGCATCAGTATGTTTACTTGCACATCAAACATGACGTAAAACAGAAATTTATAGGCCCTTATTATTGGACTGTAGCAGCACAGTCAGAACTATTAAGCAGCAATGGCACAAAAACATTAAAAAATTAGCTTCTGCTGAAGCTCTGCCTAATGGATTCAGCAAATGTCTACATTCTACAACTCATTTTCCACTCAAGTCCTCCCCCCTGCAACATTTACTCAAACAACAGAATTCTTTTTGGTAAGCTGGAACGTTTGGAGGTTGTTACTGCATCACAAGTAGCTGTGTTTTTTTAAACTAATAAAATCCCACTGCCTGAGAGACAGGTTAGTTAAGCTACATGCATTTTCATCAGAGACAGTCATATTTACCCCACACAAACCCTTCTGATGATCCTTCTTTAGGCACCATGCCACAAAGAGCATTCCAGCCCATGACCCCCACCACCACTTTCATAGCCAAGGGGCACGCATCCATGCAAGTTCCAACATTTGTGTGCAATTTCATACCCAGGCGGCTAAGAATGAGTAACTGTGGCTCTACTCTTACATGGCAAGCAGTGGCCACAGTTTTTTCCTATCCATAATGCTCAATATTGCCCCACAATGACATGAGTTATTCTTACTATGACACATGAAAAAGACAGTAGCTCTCTAGTGAATCTTTTAAAACCTAGGTCTTACAAAGGCTGGAACAAATTGAAGGGCTACAGCTCAGGCTGTTCCCATTCAGCAAAGTAAGTTTTTCTTTTCTCAAACATACATATTAGCCTAACGTGTTGATTTACCAGAAAAGCATCTGGGGAAGTTGGTACAGATTAGGTGATCTACTTCTGCTTCTTGC
This sequence comes from Tringa tobata, assembly GCA_033628505.1. Taxonomy (NCBI): domain Eukaryota; kingdom Metazoa; phylum Chordata; class Aves; order Charadriiformes; family Scolopacidae; genus Tringa; species Tringa tobata. The sequence goes on from JAHREE010000128.1 coordinate 2,691,890, forward strand.
TTTAGAAGTGTATAAATACGTATAGCTTTGTGGGAAAGAAAAGGGGAAGTGGGTTTTGATCCTTTTTGGTGGACCACAGTAAGCTTAACATGAGCTTACCGTGTTTTGCTGAAACAGAACCCAGAAATGAGATACGCTTTATATCGAATTGTTCAAAGTTGAATTCATTTGTAATCCAGGGTATCCTGGCTTTTAACTGCCCTTTAGACCAATCCTGGCTCAATTTTAGAGAGTTGTTTTAACATAAATTTGTTTTATTTCCAGTACAGCATATTGGCTGCAAACCAACCGCATCGACTAGACGGATCCCCAGCCTTCTGCTGTGCAGGTACAGCGCAGAACTGTGGAACATCGGGGTCAGCCTTTTCATACAGGATGGTCCCTTCTTCATTGTGCGTTCAATCCTGATGGGCCACTTCAGAATATTCAATCAGATGCTGGTGTTTTTTACAGCTAAGAATATCTTAGTTGTGACTCTACAATTGTATCGTTTGGCAGTGATAACATTAGACTTCCGTGCTACCATTCTGCAGAAGAGCAGGAAAGGAGAAGTTGGCTGTTGCCCATGCGAGCCTTACGAAGCTAGTACTCATGCTACCACTGACCAAGATACCGAAATGAAAGAGTTTGTTGCTTTTCCTCCAAAAGAGGAATCCCAAGCTCCACCAGAAAATCAGTGAGCACAGTTACTGACTTGAAAGAGGTTGCATTTCCCACAGGTTCTTCAGAAGGGCCTAGCCCTATTTCTATGATCAAACACACCTTGAGCGACCACCTAAGTCATCTCTTCCACCAAGAGATTAATAATTTCTTCTAAATTGTAGGGGAAATTTCTGAAGTGAAGTCATAGAAATGGGACAGTTTTCTATCCATTTGTATGCTGGGTTTTGAATAGTTCCTTATTATATTATCCACAGGGATTTTGTAGCCATAGTTTGTAGTAGCAAGAAAAATTTGGCACACTGGCAAAATTGGTTATTACCTTTGGTGGCACTGTGCTAACTTACGTACTCGCATGTATTCAAATAGAAGGACAAGCCTGTCCATTACGGGAAGTACAAAAGCACATCGCTTAACTACAGCCCAGCTTCAATGGTCAGGCTATAACTAGAGTGTGATGAAAATAGGTCCACTGTGCACGGAAGCAACTTCAGCAGCAACAACTGCACAGACATGGAATTGAAGGAGGGATGACAGATTTCTACTGTTACTGTGACATCGAAACATTGTTCATTCAAGAAATTTAAGAAAGTCTTATTCAAATGTTACCTCATCCTTGGCTGGATTCAGTGAAAAACTATGCAACGCCATGAAACAGCATAAACAAAACTGTCTCTTAGGACCTGATTGGTCTGAATAACCCAAGCCTTACAAGAAAAGAAAAAAATTAAAAAACAACCAGCTTTCATTGTGCTTGCAGTTGAGAAGTTTTTAAAATGTTTTCATTTTATATGATTTTTAAGAGCAGCCTGACTCAGGCATACAATCTAACTAGAAAGAAAATGGCACCACTCAAGTTTGACAAGATCTAGACAAAAGGATTCCAGCTTGTTCTTCACATTTTATAAAGCACCACAAGGTCCCATAAAATAACTTGAGAGACTAATCTGTTGAGTGTCAAGATCCATTTTTAAGAAATGGCTAGTAACTATTCATTTAATACTCCGTCATTTGGAGTGAACAACATAGGGCTTGAATAATTTCTCCTAAGAACACACTTTATATCAGTACAAGACCATTGACTTTGCTGGGCTTAGCTTATAGAAGCTGAAGGTAAGACAAGCAATTTTTGGAAGTCTGCCTAAAAATTATATTCACACAGGAAGTGGCAGATGCTTTTACAAATTTCTGCATCTATTCTGAAAGAGTGCAGAAAAGTATATAAGAAGTCTAGCAGATACAGAGCAAGCTAATTAAGGTAATTTCCCTTATTAAAAATTCTCAATTAAACCTTATTTTCTAAAGCTTCCACTATCTAAAGACAGAATGTGGTCTGTGGAATGAATAAAAGTGTTTCTGTCACCACTGCAGGAGTCATATGCTTATTTATCCATAGCCTGATAAGCAATGACATGTTTATTCTTTGAAAAATTAACCTATTTAAAAATTCAACCCCCCCAAACACATCAACCTGTGCTTATATTTGTGAGCTGTTACTCTTCTAGGCAGGATCAGGCCCTTCCATTATGAAAGGAGAAAACACACAGCCATAGAGAACGAAGAAAGTCTCGTATGCTTCATAGCCCTTTCTAACATTTATACGTTAACAATAATGTGTAACACCTCCTGCTTTTCTTATTTTGGGCATTTTTCCAGCAGAAATTAAAAAGAAGCCAATCATCATTCGCCATGGTGTTGTGAAGTAGACATATGGAGACTGGAATGCAACTTCATTTGGGATTTTAATTCAAGTCTAGAAGCAAAAAAGCTATAGTGCTGCTGCTGACCAGCTGTGCTGTCTAAAACCCTTCACACTAGGGTGAATTTAGAATCAGTTGGTAGAACTGCAACACATCTCTTCCCTATTGATGCAAGCCAGGACTACTCACATTCATTTTGAGTTTACCACTTGCTGATATAGTAATTATCCTGTTAAAAGGATCCTTGCTAATTAATTTGGAGTGTACTGAGCTTGCTAGAACATCATTCTAAATTCATCAGCACAAAAATTGCAGGACGTACTTTTTAAAACTTGCTGTCTATTTAAAGGGCTTAGTTCAGCAACAAACTGCCTGTGAGGCTCAGCCTGCAGCAAATGCAAGATCCCCTGGGGCCAGCAATACAGAGACTAGTTACAGCAGGAATATTTTACAGAGAACTATATTTCCTGGTCTTCAGGCTGTTCCATTTTAAACAGCAGTAAAGCTTCTAATCAGATTTACTGTGAGAAGAACTCACTCCAATGCTAGGTTTTTACTACATCCCATCCTAGATCCCATCCTTATTTACTTACAGACAAAATGAACTAGATCCTCCCTCATGCTAATGATAGACTAGATCTGGACTTCCCCTTTCCTCCTCATTATTGGGGGTGACAACAAACAGATTGCTTAAAAACAAAAGAAAACCCAAACAGACAAACAAAGCACTTAAAGGGTGGGTAGGCTAACTCCCCACCTGTGTGCCGAAGGAAATCACATATGCCAGGTAGCAGCAGAAATGATGTGCAGTTCCCCTCTATTTCATTGAGAAGCCTGGAAATGCCAGTTAAGAAGTCTAGTAGCTTGTCTGTTCGGTCACAGTGGCAAACGCCAGTTGCAAGCCCTCCTCACCTTCCCCTTCCAAGTGTTTTTGGAAAGGGAAGACTCCATCATTGTTTTTCCAGCAGGCTGTTTGTGTCGGCTGCATCAGCAGCTGGGTGTGGGGAGCCATTGTGTCATCCTGCAGCCTTCCAGAGCTTGCACTAGGCAAGTGGCAGAATGCATTTTCTTGAAAATCTGCCAGCATCTGTGGCGTATCTAAAGAACAACTGATGTCATGCTAGCTACTCAGGAAAAGCTGCAATAAACTTTCAGATAGGGAAAATTCAAGCGTTCAAAATGGAAGTATTTCGGAACATTTATCTTAACCATTATTTACTCAAGTCAGAAGAATTACGTTACTAAATCTCTTCTGCAAATAGATATTTAGCCATTTACCGTTATTTATTCCGGTTGTTCCTGCCTTGTCCTTTTAGATTATTCCATATTAAACCTCCCTAAAATGTTTTACCACTTGTTTTTTCCTGAGCTAAAATGTATTCCTCCTTTCCTTTGGACATTGGCTCAAATAAGATCATAGCCCTAAGCCTGAAAAACACCCCAACCAACAAACATGATTTTATTGCATTTCTGTTGGTGTTTGTACTGTACTATGTTCTCTGGGACCGTGTGGAAATGGAAGAAAATGTGCAATTACTTTTAAAAAATTCCAACTGTATTTTGCAAATAAAAGGCAGTTACCTCAGGCATAGCTGCCAATTTATTATGTGAGAGCTGACTGTTATATGTTCTCATTAATTACATCTTCCACATGCTGCTTTTCCTTTCCATCCTTCATAACTTAATTACTTAGGCCAGATTCTGACTGCAACCATTGCTTTGAAAACCCAGAGCAACTGCAGTAAATTCCACTCTATTCTGGATAGGCTCTTATTTATTCAGAACCTTTGCCTCCAAATATGCAAGTCACAGTGTAATCCCAGAGAGGATATGTTTCATATCAGCGTGCAGGACACATTTTACAGATGCACACAAATACATATATGCATTTAGATACCCATTCACACCTGGCAATCCCTAATGCATATAGCTTTTATTTCTGTGTGTGAGACTGCTGATGAATCTCTGCAGATGTCTGTAAAACATTTACAGAAATACCTGAACATTACAAATACCTTAAAGCTTAAGGCTCTAAATACCAAGCATCTTACATTCACTGAACAATATACTGACTTAAAAAAAAAAGTTTTGTAAATTCCCTGGAATATTCTTTCCATGAAGGTTTACTCAGTTGAATGAAGCCTACTCAATCATTATTTACCCCTCAAAGAAAGTTTTTGTAAAGAGCATTACAACAGAACACTAGCATATAAAATGCACAAGACTGTTTCACTGTTTTTTTTGTCAACAGAAAATAGACAAGGTGTGAAATCACCAAGCTAAAGAGTCCTTGGCCCTCTGGTCTTTGGGTTCAATTCTCCATTTTTGCCACACTGTTGTATGAGGAAGGAAAGCAGGTTATTCCTAATCTGTAATGGTAAGGCAATAAAAACAGGTCACCATGGTAGAAGCAGCAGAGATGTTTACCCAAGACTGGTCATTGCACCAGCGAGGAAAAATAGTGATACAGATCCTTAATGGAATAGATACTGAGGGCTGAGAAAACCACACAAGATGTGTTCTGGAAACCTACCCTGGCCTTTCGAGGGCCACCACAGGAAGAGTTTTCATCAGCCAGCCCCACCCCAATGATCTTAAGCAAGCTGCTAATACAGGAATTCCACTGGTCCAGAGTCTATCTTGCAGGTGACCCTAAAAAGCTCTACAAAAACTTTTCCTAATTTGGGCTCGTTTGGGTCCTATCTTTTCCCTTTATATTGGGTTAGAGGGGTGGGAGGGAAAGTGATGTAACAACATAAAAAAACTTACTTTAGCCACTTAAACTCTTACCTCATCCTCTACAAACTGCTGTTCTTTCCCTGTCTACATTTCCAGCTGCTTTCTGGGCCCACCATCCAGATCTCAGTGTGCAGACAAAAGGCCCTGAACTTCCCACTGCTGCCCGTGAAAGTCTTTACAAAAGCACACAAGAATTCAGGCCAATTAAAAATTAAGAAGAGCCAAGCCTATTTCTTCCTGTTAAAGATGGGAGGTATCTACGGCTGCCAAAGAGCTTCCTCCATTTGTTTGTAGCCTACTACAGAGAAAAGAATGTTCCTGAGTGGTCTTTCTGTGAAGAACTAGCTTATTGAAACAGCAGCATAATTTCCTGTAGCCCTATGGATTAATATCTCCTTCAAAAAATCTTAAGGTCATACGAAGTTTGAAATGAGGCTGTTGGACTGTAGGTAAAAATAAGGGAGCTGAAGGGTGGTAGAATGTAAAAGTGGTACCCTAACCCAGCATTTTAATGAGAAAGGCTTCTAAGCCAAGTAAAGCAGGCCTGCAAGGGTATCATCTGTAATAGCAGCTTGGAAGATCTGAACTGAAAATTGCTCTAAAATCTTCAATCTCTCAATACATGTGAACTAACAGCATCCTAGAATAATCATACAAAATGGATATAATCATAGCTAACACCTAGGCCTCACAGAAGACTCCAGAATAGCTTTAGAATAGATTTACAGTATAAAAACTGGTTGAGTGTTGGTTTGCTTTCATTTTACATTATTCTGAATAAACTGATGTTTCACATTTGAGGAATGTGTTCAGCTTAATTTTATCCATCATTCTTCTTAAGTGCTTCATAATTTCAGTCCCTCCACAGAATTCCCAAAAAGCTTGTCTTTCACAACAAACTTGGTAGAAGCTTTGTTGGAGCATCTTTCAGGATTGCAAGAGACAATAGTACCTTTAGCAACCACAGTACATGAACCAAGACTGTCATCAGACGCTATAACTCATGGTAGGCCTAATCCTGCTTTCAGTAAGCATTCACGATGCCGCTGCTGAAGATCATTACTATGTCTAGAGAATTACAAGAGAAACATAAAACCAGGATTCATTTTCTCATGCAATCAATTCTAATGTTTTAAGGAGCACCTTCCAAAACTATTTATTACAACTGTCAAACTAGAATACTCTCCTTTACTCATTAGAGGTCAGCTCTGTGAAGTGGTTAACCTTCTCTAAGTGAGGGGGAAGAGAACTCTTTCTTCTTTCTTTCCCCTCTCCTTCCACATTTCATGTTGAGGTAAAATCTAGTTGTCCCGATCCAATAACAAACCAATATGAGTTAATATTCTGGCTTGTGAGCTGCATATCAAGTTTAACTTAAAATTTAAGTTCCGTTGTGGCAGAAAAGAAAGGACTATTCTGTGGTCTAATCCAAGGAATACTAATTCATTAAAAAAACCCTCTTACATGCAGAAAAAGGAGAGAATGCATAAGTAAGAGTTGCCACAGGGGTAGCCTGAAGCCATATGCCAGCAAGTTATTTTGCTTGTATATTATGAGAATTTTTATCCATCTAATCAATAAGAAATGAGTAGTTACTATGGCAATTTCTACACTACAAGGTACTTGTGCTGCAGCAGAGTATGTTCTAGAAGGACAAATACCCTTACCACTCTGTTATGTAAATTTTTGCACCTTTTACAGTCTTGCAGTGCAATGTGTAGGCTTGAGAAAGGTGAGAAGAATAAACTGAGTCAAAAGATAGTTGTGGTTATAAAGGACTGCTTAAATGACTAATAGGTCAGGTTAGAGCAATCCACAAACATTCAAACAAATCAAGCAGTGATTTTGCAGATCTTTAGCTTGAAATCAGATATAATGAAACTAAGATTTCACTACTGTATATTCCTTTGATTATCTTCCTCCACGTTTAAACTGATGGGGCTACAGTCTAGTCTCTCTTATACCACCATCAGTTTATACTAATATTGATTTCAAAGGATAGCAATACACTCTGCAGTAGCCAGGGCTGATTACAATGTATGTATTCCCTAATAGCAGAATACTCCATAACCCTGTAGGGACTGCTGACGCTTACGCATACAGAGAACAAGGATAAAACTTCACTCTCAAGATACAGAATATTACAATAGAATTGAAAATAAAAGTGCAAGGTTCTTTTAAAGGTTTGAAAATAATTGATCATAATTATCTCTATAAAATGCACAGAGAAAGTACATATGCAACCTACAAAATTTTTATTCCAATTCCATCACAATATATTTTGCAGCATTATTTTTCTCCCCCTACATCTCTTATAAAAATATCATCATTTGTCAGGTTAAAACAGACGAGAAGGAAAAAACGCTCAGGAGAAACCTAAAGACTACAGAGGCAGGCAGTTCCCTTAGAGATGTCTGACAAGGCAGAGATATCATGGCCGCATACAGAGACAAATCAAGAGTCACCAGAACTACTGAAGATGGACTAATCATTGTAGCACAAACCTGTTAAAGAGATTGTCAGCAGAAAAGCCCAGGGAAATTATTAATTAGGCAACTTTAGAGGTCAGAAACAGGCACACACAAATGCAGGGGCCTAAGAATGCTTTAAAACCTCTATTAGCATCCTCCTAGAATCCATATACAAATAACACATGGCAAAGTTATAAGAGCATTCACTTCTGACAAACATATGCACCTGAGGGTCAGATTTTGATGCTTTAATTCAAATAATCAGTGCTGAGAACTGAAAGCTAATGTGACTAAAGGTCTGGGGTTCTTTTCCACAGAATTCAGATACAATTGTATTTTTCACTCATAAAATACTACCTCTAAAGTTTCTAATATAAAGAAACACTAATTCCTACATAGAAAGTCTTTAGGCTTGGGGCAAAGACATGGCCCCAAAAACCTCACAGGCAGAAAACAATTAAAAGAAGCTACAAGTATAACCCACAATAAGTAAACATGCTCAAAAGAGATCTTTGAAGTTGGAAAATTCCTTTGAAATTTCAGAAGAATGAAAGGAAGAGAGAACTTCTATCAAAAGACGATACACTTAGGCAAATCTTTTGAAGGCTGGAAAATTAAATGCTAGTTGTATATCACAGTCGAAGGAAAGGCTGAAGTAATACGTAAACATGCAAACAGAAATTCAAAGCTCTGAAATTGTACAAAAGAAAACTCTTAAAATCAAAAGGCTGTCTAGCAATCTTACCCTATGCACACGATTACGAAGGAGCAGACTAAGAGACTGGGCTGCTCCTGGACAAGACACTCAACCTTCAAACTCTGCCTGTGGCCTATGTGTCACATTAGCCAACCTTTAGCTGCTTGAAATTAAGACTCAGTCTGTCTGGATACAATTTTCAAGGATTTTTGAAAGGGCTCAGAATTGGACAAGAAAGGATTTAAACAGGTTCCTTATTTTTTCCCCCAAGTGTGTTATCTCAACAGTACTCCCATCAGATGATTGCAAGTCCATTTCCTTATTAAAAAAATACCAGCTGCACCAGTTTTTCCACTGCAGAAAAGAGGGATGAAACACAAGAAGTAGACTGGCCCAGAAACAGTCAACATCATAAAACTAGACTTGGAAAAGGCTTTATTCTCACCTCGTGGAGGTTTACTGGGGTCCTTAATGCCACAGAGCAATACCTCAGAAAATACCATGTAATGCCATTACCAATAACATCGTTCAGAAGTTACAGTCTTTCCCTTCGCTTCATCAACTGGGTATGAGAAATAATATCCTTTTAAAATGAACAAAAATAGAGAAGGGAAGATTTTTACAGCATTGTTTCCTTAACAGAACTGTTTCTTCCAGAAAAGCTTTAAGGTAGTACACTTGTGTTTTAAAGGTCTGTTTCTGTAGATGGGATAGCTTACATCAAGCCTCTTCATTTGAATTAAGTGAACTGAGCAAGCTTGACACCTCCTTTAAGGAACCTTCAGCTGATCACATTTTAGTTTGCACCAAATATTTCTGTATCTACCTCCATACTACTCACCCTGGACGGAACTTTCTTACAGTAAACTGTCCTTTTAGCTAGCTCTTTAAAACACTGAAAACGGAAGAAAATATGGCCTGTAAAGAAGCACAACAGGAACTAGCTATGCACCTAGCTAGTTCTCAAAGTGGCTTTTCTGTGGAAGCGCTTCCACTACTGAAGTTCAGCAAACTTCCATTTTGCTATTTAAAGAGCCTGTCACTGTGGACTCAACAGATGTGCAATAGCACCAATTATTCACATCACATGAAAACCAAGCATTTTTAGAACAGTATCATACTTCATTGTGCTGCACCAAGAGAACTACTAAGAACTAGAAATTACCTGGAAATTTGAGAAAACACCATTTGTCCCATAGTTAGAAAAAAAACCCACTGTTGTTAAGTGTTAAAAGATCTGAAGCATGTCTGCCACTCTTGGATCTCCAAGATGGCATATGGATATCCAAGACAGAGCATAAAACATGTTCTGTGAGTTAAGAAACACCATGAGCTCTCCATATTCAATATTTTACACTCCCTAGCCTCCTATTATCTAATTTCTATTGTGTAATGTCCTATTTATAGTCTTCAAGCTCTTTGTTAGTTATTTTATTGTCATCAGTAACAACTGTTTGTTGCTTGCACTACTTCCTTACCTCAGATTTATACTGCCCTCGCACTCTCAACAAAAAAAGAAAAAACAAAAACCCCAACAAAACTTAGCCCGACCCCACAACACACAGCCCACACTTTCACAGCATGGTGGAAGATTTAGCAAAACAGCTATTATAAGTACCTTTTAAGATCATAGGTCTAAGCAGCAGCAAAGACAGTATTAAACATTATTCTCAAATTAAAGCATGAAAGGATTTATTCTAGAATGAGTCACTGCTAAACAGTTTAATGGAAAGTAGGATCTTACTCTCTACAAGCGTTTAAAAAGGTTAAAAAAAGAGAAAAAGGAAAAAAAAAAGTCCTTTACTGAGTCATAGTGTCAGCAAGGAAAGTTACTGCTCTTCATTCTACCTTACTTTTATGTCCTTAGAGGTTACTCTTATCCCCTTGCTTCCACAAAGCCTTGTTCCAAGGAGCCTCATTGTCAAGGATCCCTTATTACTTACATTCATTTCTGAAAGCTATGGAAAAACTGAAAATAAAAGCAAGTAGAGTCCAAGCATCACTGCCTTTCTACTATATCTCACATCAATTTGGAACACTGGTTAAAGGAGAACAATAGAAAATGCTGTACAGGCACCCTTGTCTTAGTGGAAGTCAGTGCTACTGTGAATGGAGATACCTCTTTTATGAGGAGCAAATAGTCACGTGGGGTGTAGGAGAAGGGACAACAGCACAGGACGTTTTGACTCAGCTACGTACAAGAACATATAGCCAAGCCCTATATCTGCACATTTCAAGGACGTGGAGAGGGACCATGACTTTTTCAAATGATATTAGATGCTATTGGGAAGCACTTTTCTTATACGTACACAGCTATTAGTACAAGGCCACTGACATTGGGAGGAAAGGAGAGAGAAAAGTAGTGGGACAGTTAGAAACAGAGCATGCATTTGGACCTCGCTCTGAGGCAGGCAGAACGTTTGGTTAACCCTGGGTTTACCATAATTTGTAACAACTTCAGCACAGTTTTACCCGACCATGAGGTAACACATATTTCTTCACACCACACACCTTCAACATTGTAAAAGATGGGTAGGGATTCACCAGCTCTACTTATACATCATACCCTTGCTTTCAGCTGTCCTGTCAATGGGAAACCTGCAGATAATTCTTCAGGACAGACTCAAACAGGACAAAGTCCCATTAGAAGGGGTTACCTTCCTCTCTACTGCATTCAGGATACGAATGAAGACTCCTGAAGCAGACAATTTAGCAGATGATAAACTGGTTCTTTGTTTTCCTTTTCTCCTCACTACAGGATTACATATGTTATGATCAACATCTCCATCCCTTCTGAGTCTGCCCTGACCAAAGCCATAAGAAAACTTCATTTTGTAAAACAGCTTCTGAATTCACAACTTTGTTATTAACACAGAAGAACAGTAACGTTCTTACCACATCAGAGCAGTCCATTTCACATCCAACACCAGAGAGACCAAGAACACAGGCACATAAGCATTTAAACTAATCTAATTCCCTACTTGCAATAGGAAGGGTTTCACCCTCTCAACTGTCTTTTCACTAAGCCCCTCACTTCCCTTCTTGCTGTTCCTGGGGCTCACCTGACTGCAATTAGCAGCTCCTTGATTCAATTTACTAATTCATCAGAAAACTAAGAAGCAGAGGTAGGAGAAAGAGAGGCATAGTGTGGTGTTGCATTAACTCAGCTGTGTTGCATTAACTCAGCTGTGTTGCATTAACTCAGCTGTGTTGCCTAACTGCCTACTGAACGACAAGTCACATAACCTAATTGGAAAGAGCCAGGTCAACTGTATACTTACTTTCTATACTTAACTCTTGAACAATTAGGCTTGCATTTAATGGATCATTACTGACCTGAAGCTCTCTTTTCTCTGTTGCTGACTCCCACAATATGACAGGAGGATTATCCAAGGATATCTCCCTCCAGTGCACAACATAGAACAAAACAACAGCAAGCTCTTCAGATTTGCCTGCGCTTGGAAAATTTCCCAGGAAGGACAAACTGCAGCAGCAGAATCCCTTTCTGTTTCATGTGGGACAAGTCTATCCAAAATAGCTGCCTGCAACTGGAACAAAAGATTATGAGACATTGGTGAGAAACGAGTGGAGGACTGACCAAAGGGATCCCTTCCCCAAGCAGAAAACAGAAGAGGGCAGCTCTGCCAGTATTCCACTGTTTTCCCCACTTCTCTGTATTCCCTTAATAACAAAGAGGACTAGGATCTCAGATGGTAATGACAGTCTGGACCTCTTTGGCCTCATCCACTTTGGGCTCTGACTGCATTCAAATATAGCCAGAAAAAGGGTGATTATCTAGCACTGTCAGGTTGGCTTTTGGGAAGAAGAAAAAAATGGCACTAAATCACTGGTTTAGGGACAGATCTGAGACTTGGGGGGATTTTTGTAAGGTGACTTAAAAAGTGACTTAAGGCTCTCATTTTCCTTTGGCAATTTTTAAAACATATAAACTTCTTTAGTGCTTCATAGCTTGCCTGAGTACCAAGTGATTCAGCAAGTTTTCCATTTGTCTATATTCATATTTTCAGACACAGTGAGAGGGAGACAATAAAGGCCAGATATGAAGAGCACAAACACAGCTGTGCAGTCAAGCTCTTCTAGAACCATCCCAGTCTGTCAGACTATAGTTCCAGAGGAGTCAGTAGTGGCCGTTTCCTTTTCATGCTACCCTACAGCTACAACAGCATATCGAGCTGCCCTTTACATTCAGGGAAACATGACTGTCCCAGCAGATCGATGATCTTTTCTGACAGTAATTATTTATATAAAGGACAGTGCCTCTCAGTCTCCAACTTCTCTGTTTTTGACAGAGTTTGATCTTACTTGTAGTTTACCTAACACATAGAAGCCCTAAGACTAGGGCTTCTATGATAATAGCACCAGCTGTCACACTGTAGACTGGGAGTGTTAGACCAACTGCTAATTCTTGGTTCAGTATATTGCAAGACAAAGAGATTTTGTTAGATTAAGTTCAATAAGTGACAGATCCACTCCTTGAAAGTCACATGGTTGAAGAAATTGAGCAAAGAATCTGCAACCTCCAAATGAAGAGCAGCCTGTTTGCAGAGATAAAACATCTTCAGAGATTTCCAGAGTTCCGGTATTGGAGGATGACAGACCTGTTACACCTCACACACAGTCATGCCTTCCTCAAATTCTTTGCAGCAAAAAAATGGCAACCCCTCAGGTTAGCCAACAGCCATGGGGATCTCTATCTATCATTCCATTTTTCATTCCAAATTTCTTAAAGCTGACTATCAAAGATTCATGCAATACCTAAGATGACTCAATAATTTTTTCCAAAGGTTTCCGACAACATTAGTTGTATGAGAAAAAGAACCTGTGAACAATCTTCACCTAAGTGAGCTGAAATAAAAAGCAATGTCGTTATTAGTAAAAGGAGAAAAGATGCGTGAGAAGACACTTACCTCATTTAGAACATGAGATGACATCAACAACCATACCATTTGCACCTAAAAACCATGCAACATAATACAGCTCAATTCAGCACACAGGTAAATCTAAATGTGGCTAATCACATCAGTCTGTCTACACAAAATGCAATGACTTGTGACTAATACTAACACAGACGAAACTGAGTGAAACTGAGGAAAATTATTTGTAACACAATATGAGCATCTACTGGGGCTGCACTCAGTTCTAGCTGGTCAGGATGTGAGGACCACAAGAAAATTTGGACCCTTTCTTACGCTCAGCAAGGCTGAAAGTTCAGAAATCTTTGAAAACACAGTAAGAATTTATTTTGCCAAAAGACAAATCATTCAGTATTTTGCAAATAGTGTTTTGCCCCCTGAAGGACAGTTATTTGATTTGATATATTCCTACAATCTCCAGGGAACTACACAGAAACAAAGGTGTGGATAAAGACAGACAGAACAATAATGAAGTCAGATATCCTGGGGTACTGATAATGTGCTTTCAGGTCACAAAGTAACTACGTCTAACATCACTTTACTTAGTAGAGATATATACAGTTCAGAAGTAGAAAATAGGAGATGTCTGTGCAGAGGCCAAAAAAGCTGTAATAGTTTATACCATCTGAAGGTGTGGGCCAGTATACAATCATGTCCTCATTACTTAGGTTAAGGCTACCAGATGCATTTCCTAGAGGTAGATAGTTCAGGCAGAGGAACAGATATCAATGGCTATAAAGGCCTGATGCCTCCTTAACACACATCAGCATCAATGTGGGACACTGCTGTATATGGAATCAGTATACCTAGCTAGTCATGTGCTTTGATGCTGGGGGTATTAGTGACTACCTTAGGCTCTGTGCTTAAACAATTATGCTTTTACTACTGGTAGGGATTAAGCAAGAAAGAAGGTTCCCAGTCTCCTCATTATAACACAGAAAGTATAATTTGATGCCACATATGTTAACCACATAAGGTAGCCTTAGGAAGCAACCACAGATCCCACAACAAATCCTTGTTATGCCAGAGACAAGGGCTAGTGTAGCAGGCTTTTCCTAGTCTGAGCTGTAGTGAACAAATGGAACCAGCCAAAGTATTTGGAGAATAGTGACTTCACACCTCTTCAAGCTGCACATTCATAAGTGTAGATGTAAAGAGAGATGACTAAGATGGGTTGAGTTTTGCACCAACATCAAAATTTCTTCAAGCAGGAACTAGCAATCAGGACAGATGACTGCAGCTATGCAAGACCTCTTCTTTCTACAGCCAGGAACAGAAAGAAATGTCCTAGAGCATCCCAGCTGGATAAGCCATTTTCCAGTACTCTTGTGAATAAAACACAGTGAAATAGAGAAACTGAGCATGAGTAGTAGCCAATAGTATGTGTTTATAAGCAACAGCTTGATTCAGCCAAAGAAGTTTTTTGATATTTTTGTTGTTTAAATGAGGAAGAGAGAAGCTACTGGCAACCTGCCATTGTAATGTGATATCTTGGCAGGAAAACGCTTTGTGTTATATCACAACCATATGGTGGTGGAAAAGATATTTTTTTTCTGTTAAGTTCCTGTAATAGTCCATTCCCATTTTTAACACAGCCTTTCTGCATAAGAAGAATATGTTTGCTTCTCTGTTCTATCACAAGAGTTGTTAGTATATGACTACACTTTATACCTAATATTGGCAAACATTAAAAACATTACAGTTTCAGAGGTACAATTACCTTTTCCGTTCTGTGAAGGTAAATACGCGCACTGATGGAATGTAGCTTCTTTGAAAAGTTAATCCTGGTTTCCGTTAGGAAGGCATTCCTTCTTTTTTTATTCCAATGGATGAGAATACTGTCCAAATTAGCTATGATCAAATGGGGTCTCACATTCTTTGGGAACAGCGAGAACAGGAAGATGTGTGGGAAGTTGTTGCTTGCATTTCTCCCTTCACCAGATCATCTCCATTCCAGAAATGGCAACGATAAATAGATTCCCTCAGATGTCTTCGTATCACTAGTAGAAACCCAAAGCAAGTTGATACTATAGGAAACTGAGTTTTTCACACATTCTTAGGACAGGCTCCCACTCTGGTCCAGCTGACTTTCTCCCTCTACATGTCTAGGAATCAGCAGATACCAACAACAGTGAATTCAAATCTTTCTGATTCAGAAGTCTGCAGGTTTTGACTTTCCTGTTGGGATAAGTCTGCTATCAGTATGAGGCTACAAATGAGTTTTTGGCATATCCGTAGTCCCCAGAACCCAGTACCAAGCATGTGTTACTATGCTGCTCATGTTTCCAAGTTTTGCAGTCTTCTATCTTTGCAACCCAAAAATGAATAAAAGTACACAGAATTTTTTTTCTATTAACAGCCATCCAAACACCACCACAACCATCTCTGCAGTCACCTTTTTTGCCAAGGAAGCTGAAATACAAGATAAGACAAAGAGGTACTTATCTAACAAAGCTTTCTCCAGCAGAGCAAATAAATTTCCATTAAGGGTTCCTGAAACTGATCTGTGCAGCATCCTAGTTCAGAACACAATAACCCTGCAGCTTGCTCTTGCCCAGAGAACTCTGCTTGTACTCTCAGGAGTGCATATGGCAGTGGATGGGTAGCTTGATTCTACTTCTTCAGTGAAGTTCTTTCACCCGCTGTGACAACACTGAAGTAATAATAAATTAAATAATGCCCCTGAACAGTTCCAGACCCTTGAATGTGAACATCTATGCAGTTAAACAGATGGAATAGCTTCTGGTATGTTTCTGACCCCACCAAAACAGTATATATCCCTAAACTTCAAGGCGTGAGTTAGAGTCAGGATGTTCCAGGAGCTGCCCCCAACCATCAATACTTACACATGTGAAGTTCTGGGGACTATGGATATGCCAAAACTCATTTGTAGCCTCATACTGATAGCAGACTTATCCCAACAGGAAAGGTAGTTTTCAAGCATAGTCACATCCTGTTCTGTGTCAGCGAACCTCAAGGCCTTGATACTTTCGTAGTTTACAGGTTTAATTTAGTAGGAAATATGTAAGCTAAGCAATTCCCATTGATTTCAGCTATAGAATGATGTTAAGAACTAGTTGTGCTCCTTGAGTGAAAGGAACGGATTCTGGCCTACATTTGAATTTTCCCCAGGTCCTTCATGATATTGTTATAATCTGGATGCCTACAAAAACCAGATAACAACAGAAGTACTGTACTCTGTAGTGAAAACCCATAGGGAGGAGTTTGTAAGAAACTGATAGAAAATTCAATTGCTCTGACTTGTGTGATGGCAGCACTGAAGCTTCTGCACTCAGTCCCTGAGCAGAAGCATTAGCAGGGCAGGTACAAATATGAGACTATTTCAACAAATGGTCCATAACTTGCCTACATGTTAGAATTCAATTTTCTCTATTTTCATATACCTTTATTGCACTTCTTGGAACATAACAACCTAAGAGGTTTCTCTTTAAAGCACGGACCATAAGAATGTTATAAAAGAGTACTTACAGCAAAATATCCTCAAGAATTATTTACATTACTGTCAGCTCTTTTGAGACACTCAGACTAACTCTGTCTTTAGGGATTTTCCATTTTAAAATGTCCGTGTCCCTTGATAAAGCCCTTCACACTTTAGCCAGAGAAAGCCCATTTTGCTCATATGATGTATTTCTGACTGACAGCATAGTTTGCAGCATTTAGAAATACTCATATGCAGTAGTCAAAACATAGCATGCTTACAGCCCCTTGGAATCTTAATTCCAAGTCTGTCTAACTTCCTGTCAAAACTTACATAGTAAGCAGTAATCAGAAAGATCTTCTGTGAGAAAGAGTGAGTTTTGCAGGATCCAATGAGACAAAAGAAAAGGGTTTTATCTTCCGATTTTCCAGAGCAGAATTGCAAAACAAACAATGCAGCCTCAAAGCAACAAATCTGAATTGGTCACGGTATAGCTCAATGGAGAATAAATGCTCTCTGAAAAGAAAATGAGAGATGAAAGTAAGACTTGAATGTAATTTACATTTGTTAATATGGAAATTATGAAAATAAGTAAATGCCTATAAAAAGACATTAATAGAATTCACCCAGATTTACAGTTGTTCCTTCTTATATATAATCCAACAGAGTTCAAGCTGCCTAAAAAGCACCATTATTACAATAATACAGAAATCTGCTATGCAGAGTCATGAATCTTAACTCTGCCATACATACCGTACTGTTGGTATACCAACAGTAAATGGGCTAAGAACACAGACTTCCTCTACCTTAACTATTAACCACACCTTCAAGTGAGTATCCCTTGAGGAAAGCTTTGTATTCTGCAGGTATTATTACCAGCTCTTCCCAAACCTTTGCTTGCAAGTCAGCTACAAATGACATTGACAGTGTACAACTGTTCCCCTTGAGATCAGTGGTGAAATTTGTTGAAACTTTGCTGCCTCTAATGGCAGCAGTGTAATGGTATGTGGGAGCACTCCAAAATGCCTGGAACAATATAGCTGCTCATGACTCCCACTGTAGATCTCTGGAGAGGTAAACTGAAGTCTCTGGTCAGGTCCTAGGGATAAAGTGAAATCCCACCTCATTCCAGAGATCACCAAATCAAGACACAGTCACTTAAAATGTTCATGTGCACACATGCATGGGCACAGAGAGGTGAGCAGGCCTGGAGACAGCAAAGTCACAAGTCAGTGTGCCTGTCTTGACAAGAGACAAGACAGATTTGTTCAAAACCAACTTGTACTATGCCTAAGAGCAACTAATTCTCTCCTCATGTTCATTTTATTCTCTCTCCTCTTTATTTGAAAATGATCATTCTGACCTGCAGAAAAATGTTTAATTATTACTCAGTTTCATGGTCACAGCATCTAGTTTTTTCAAAGACGTCTTACAAACTGAGAACAAAAAAAAAAAAAAAAAAAAAAAAAAGAAAAGAAAAAGCCCTGTTACCTAAGAGCCTATTGAAATTCTTTAAGTCTCTGGGCATGCATTATGTATTCACCAAGTTTGCTGCTGGTGATGTAAGTTAGAAATTCTCCTGCTGGTTTTGATTACAGCTGCAGAGTCACAGATTTGAACAGCAGTAGACAATCATTTTTCTGAGCCTGCACATAAATATAAAACGTTTCCTTTTTCCTTATCACATAAACCTTCCACTATGATTACTTCAAAATGAATTCCTGTTTTCTTCAGATTTTCTCCACTTATCGTTTTACAATTAACAAAATGTATTCCATCCAACAAAGCTCTGTTATTTGCATATTCAAAGGTCACCATACAGGTTAAAGTTATTTAACTATGAAAGAGATGATAATTTCACAATCTTTTTACATGCAGATAAAATACAAAATTACCTCTGGGTTTTTAATTTGCACATTTACAGACACATGATAAAGAGTTTTACGATAATGGTATAAGCAGCATAACGAACTTTCAATTAGGCTGTGACAGCTCTTCCCTCTGGTCTTTGCATTGTCATTTTATTATTTAAAACACTGTCATCTCAGTAAGGGAGCAACAGAGAATTTTACTTATTACACTTTGGAATACACTTTTGCTTATTACACGATGGAATTTCATACTGTGGAACCAAAATGGCAGCTTCTCGCAAGAGTGCTGCTGCAGCACGTCAGCTTGGACACACGACTGCTTGGCATGCGAGTGCTCCTTGCCAAGCAGGGTGGGAAAGAGATAGGATCAAATAGAATTAAATCAACAGACCATCAGGTTTTACGGGTGTCACTAGTACTGAATGGTCCAGATCATCAGATTAGGGCAGTGAAAAGTGGTAAAGAAATGTCCTATACATTGCTATAGCACCCTTGTGGGTTTTTTCTACTTTATGTCATATTGCCTTCGTACAAACACAACAGAAATCCTTCTGGACGTGAAATCTAAATTATTCCTGGAAAAAACAATGCTCACTGAATTTCCTACAAAACTGTAACAAAGTGAAATTCTGCCCCCATCTAAGAAGTTCTTGGTATACCTTACAGAAAACTAAGATTCCTTGGCATGACACTTCACCCACCTCAGGTAAACCAATGCAGCTGAACTAATTATGTGTTCAATCTATTCCAAAGTTACCCTTTTCTAAATTAACACCACGGCCACAAACCCATCCAACCTCTTAGAATGAATATTTCTTAATATCATCAACTACTCCAAAGTCAGTTGCTGTGACTACTTTCTATTTGTGTTGAAAGCCAACCATGTCAAAGTCATATTTTGGTTTTTGTCTCAAGTGTCTGCACTTTTAAACCAGAGAGTAATTGATCGCAACAAAGCAGTTTCTGTATTTTCAGATGTCTAATCAAAACCTGCTACAGCAACTGGAAAAGTCCTAGAGACACAAGCACTAAAAAAAAAAAATAAAAGTTATGTGAATTTCATGAAAAATAAGATCCTACAAACCTCCAGAAATTGACATTACTTATTGAAAATCACAGGTAATTTTACATCTCAGCCGACTGCATTAGAATGCAGACATTTCTGGTCATATCTGATTTAACAATATTGCTCACTGGTGGTAAATCTTTTACAAATGGAACAATTTCAAAGGGTGTAATCAGTGGGTCACACAAAACAGCAAACAATCTACTTCTCTCTCAAGCACTCTGAACAGTAAAGAAAGGTCAGATACACATGTAGGCAAAGGAACACTTCTATGAAAGTCAAAATACCATATGACTACAATGGATCTAGAATAGCTGTTGAGCTATTCTACTGTCAGAGGGTTTACTTTCTTTCACATGTGTCTTCCTCATCTTCATTTGCCATGAATCTCATCTGGCCTGGAACTTTGATGGTTCAACAGGTTACACAGTAAAAGCAACTTCTCTTCACCCCATCCTTAAAAGATCTCTGCATCTTCTCAGATTCTTCTAATTTTATTTTTTGTCTCAGCTCTAGATTGGTTTATATGGGGAGAAGGAGACAAATGCCAGTCACAATGAATAGTATCCTAACTGTACAGATTACATTTATAAGCTGTTCCCCTCACAGTAACTGCCCTCTCCAAAAAAAGAAGATTCAAATGAATAATACAAAGCCCACAGTCTTATAATTTGAATGCTATTTTTCAAGACTTCTACTACAGGAAATACAACCACATTCCTTCCTGGCTGGACATGAGAACCCCAATGACAATATCACAATAGCAAAACCAAGTGCCATGTGTTTAAAATGCTATTTAGAATGAAAAGAAGAATTTAGAAGTCTAGTACACCTAAGAATGCATAAGAAGTGACTTAAGATTGACTGAAGTGGAAGTCTTAAGATGAACTGGAACTTTTTAGAAGTTGGTAAAAATGAGAAACTCACTAAAGCGTATTTCTCTTCTTGAATTAATCTGAAAGGGGATGTGTGAGAAGCACTACAAGAGCCTTCCATTTTTATTTCATGTCAAATAAGGCTACAAATCACGTCTTGGAGAACTGGAATTTTTGGGGCAAGATGAAATTGTCATTGTAGTTCAAAAGAGGAGTGCATATATATCACAGGTGAGAAGCTTATTTAGACCCCTTACAAACCTTTATACAACACTGAAGCTGAAACTAACAATGTTAAAATGTCTGAATTAAAAACAACAAAAAAGGACTTTTTTATCTTCTCTTACTATTATACGTAGGACAGAATTCACAGTCTCTCAAACTAAACACTTGTGCATGCAATAGAGAGGAACTATGGAACTACCAAGTTACTTTCAGCAATTCATCCTGTAATCCTGTCTTTAGTTAGTTCTTTAACTGCAGAAAGCACCTTGAAGCCAAAATCTAGCCATTGATGTAGTCCAAAAAAAGAGTGGTGAAGAGTGGTTTGCTATCAATGTACTTTTTGAAGCATGAGATTTCATATAGCTTAAGGACTTAGAAATGTTATTGGTCATAAAATTATTCAGCCCTTTTATACTATCCAGCTACAGTATTACTCTTAGTAACCTTCCTTGACAATGAATTAAATAGACTTACCAGACACTGAATAAAAGCAGTATTTCCTTTTATTGGATCCACATTGATTCAATTTAATATCAAGTTCACATATTATAAGAAAAAACAAAGGAGGGTCTTGTTTTCACTATACATTTGTGATCTTGATGTAGATTTTTTTGTAACTCAACAATTTTTTTGTCCTATTTCCTTGTTGTCGTGCCCAACTGTATGTCTCTTCCAAGTAAATAAAATAATATTTTTTTTAAATTGCATGAGGCACAGAAGAGTTGGCACTTAGTCTTCTCCTAGGATACCTGCTGTCTTGATACCCTTGCCTCCATTCTGCAATACAAAAGGCTCTTTGAATTATACTGTAACATGAGCTGTATGTCTGGGTGGTGGAATAAAAAAGACCCACTACTCATCAAACTGTTTACCAGCCTATGATGAGGAGTAACCAAGGCTATTGGATGGAACTGGAAAAAAATCTTTTAATAGTCGATTTGACGAAGAAATTGAAGTTTCAGGCCAACTCTTCAGAAATTCATGCCAAATTTAGAAACATTTTGGCTTTAGAAAAAGGAAAAAGAACACACGAGAAAACAAGACTTGAGTGATCACTCTATGCAAATGTTTGCATGTCTGTCCATTGCTGCCACCATTTTCTACCCGTAATAACTTGGACACCCAGTAGCCACTCTTAATCAAACCTGGCACAGTAACATCACTTGAACAGAAAAATTCCTACAAGTTTCATGAAAACAAACAGCAAGCTAAAGAAGAGAGATCCTATTAGTGCAGGCGACAAGGGTAAACCTCTGACATGAGCTCCGCTAGTAGGTACTGATAGCTTCACAGCAGCAAGAGCAGTTGCATATGCTTCTCTTACAACTCACAGCATGTTTGACACTCGAGCACCAAAACCTGAAGCAATGAGTCTTATGATTTCTGCCACTTTTAGGATGGAAATCACATAGGAAAAGCAAGGCAGTTCTTCCAACAGTTCCACAACCCAAGGACTAAGCTCCATGTGGGGGAGAATCAAGAGAGTCCTGGCTCCTCACTGTCGGAAGTAGCCAGGTAGCCTGCACATCTAGGGAATGACAAAGGAAAGGCATTTTAGACATTGCTCTAACTTAAGTCAGAAGGAAAATTCTTAGCTCACCCCCATTCAGGGTCAGCCACAGAGGAGAAGTGACTCAGAGGTATCTTATTGTCACAGAATCTCCATGGAGTCCCAGCTCATGTGTTACACTTTGCTCAGGTCTCTGCTTCAAGCTACTGCATCACCCAACAGCTGGTCCAGATCAGGTACTATCTGAACACCAAACCACAGCACATTTCCCAGCAAAGAAAATGGACATTTTATTCTTTTAATGCATAGAAGTACTTTTCTCTCTGTATCTTATAAGTAGCTCTGAATTTCAGCTATTCTCACATTTATTTTAATCCTTTGCCTTCAAATCATTTGATGAATCCTAGGGAGATTTTGGAACAACTTTACAAACTTTTTTTTTTCTCTTTTAATAAAGCCACTCTTCTTTTTTATTGTACCTTCACTTGAACATTTTTATGAATACAATAAAAAGACAAAAGAACCCCATGTTTAAATGCTCTGCTTGTGTTACAGAACTATACACTCACCTTTCTTAATCTGACTGCATAGCAGTGCCACAGAGCTGGACGCAGGAGGGCACAAATCATAAGCTTAGCACAGGCTGTTAGACCCTGAGGTCTGAGGGCACGACTGTACACTGAGACTCCTACCTTGGCAAGGAACCAGAATGCAAAAACTCCTGCCAGTTGCACTCAAAGGCAAGCTTCCCAGAAAAAAACATAATCCAGAATTGGAAAGAAGAAAAAAAGAACCTGGCCAAAGACAGAGTTCCTTCATTCTAACAGTGAGAATGTGGTTGCAACTTCCTCCCGTCTCTTCCCCTTTATAACAGTGAGAAATTTTCCATGTGCCCAGGACTTAAGTGATGGGAATATGGAGATTAGCTATGGAAGAAGAAAGAAAGGAATACAAGGTAGAGTATTTTGTTTACAACTTTTACCAGCATTATTCCTTTGAGAGAGGGAGGACTCTTTATTTTTTGGAGCGTGGGTGGAAGAGCAAGTGGAAGGCATCGTGAGTCAGATCAGTTCAAGATACTGCCAGGCTTTCCAGAAAGCTTTCTGAAGACATGACATTGCAAATGACATTCCTCTTGGGCCTCAGTTTCCCAGCTGTAAAAAGACAGCTTGTGCCATGGAAGATGAAAGATGGTTGTTATTTAGTGTGGGCCCTTATAAATAAGCATCAAGGAGTGGGAGGGTCTGGACAAGACAAGAGTCTCTGAAAAGCATAGATTATCATGTCTCAGTACTGAGAATGTGTTATTACTTAACCATACCCACTAGAGCTTAAAATTCTCCCAAGTCTTAATGTCAGCTGAGTAAGAAAGTTTGACATTTCAAAGATTCCTGTGGACACAAAAAAAGTCTTAAAAGTAACTTTTTAGTGTGGAAAAATATTCACACTGAATTTATTTTTTTAATGTGGGGGAAAAGAGGATGTGTTTATCCATCTCCAGGGGTTCCCTACGCTGCTCTATACTAGGAGCAACTCAGGACATTTGGACATAAGGAACTTTTTAGCTCCTTTCCCATACTGTGGTAAGAATCGCCTAGAAATCCTCAGAGTCCTCACTGAGCTGAGGCTCTCAGAGTATTCCATACGAAGACAAGATCATGGCCCCTGGTTATGAGGCTCCTTGGAGCAAGTGTATCAGACCACCAGAAAGTTTCCAGTATCAAAAGCAAGGTGGCTGCTACACAGCATTTTGTGCAGAAAACTGGTATTTTGGTCCAAGTTTCCTGAAACCCAAATAGTTTCTATGAAATATTCATTTGTGAGTAAATTTATACTGTCTGATGAAATCCATTTAACAGAGAAAGGGTTTGCTATTGATTCCCATTCATCCCTCTGTGGAGAAATGAATGGACCATAAAAATATCTGTGCTAACATTACAGCAGGAGGCTCAGGTGAAAACAGATGGGACGTGCAGGGACACCTGAAGTAACAGTCTTTATTCTGGGTGTTAGGACAAACCCCATGCTCTCCATGTGGAAATATTTCTAGGTGTACATTATATGTCATAGATTGGTTAGAGTTGGAAGGGACCTTAAAGATCATCTAGTTCCAACCCCCCTGCCATGGGCAGGGACACTTCCCACTAGATCAGGTTGCTCAAAGCCCCATCCAGCCTGGCCTTGAACACCTCCAGGGATGGGGCCTCCATAACTTCCCTGGGCAACCTGTTCCAGTGCCTCACCACCCTCACAGTAAAGAATTTCTTCCCAATAGCTAATCTAAATCTCCCTTCTTTCAGTTTAAAACTGTTACCCCTCGTCCTATCACTACATTCCCTGGTAAAGAGTCCATCCCCATGTCTCCCATAGCCCCCTTCAGGTACTGGAAGGCTGCTATAAGATCTCCCTGGAGCCTTCTCTTCTCCGGGCCAAACAACCTAACTCTCTCAGCCTGTCTTCATAGGACAGGTGCTCCAGCCCTCTGACCATCTTTGTGGCCCTCCTCTGGACTTGTTCCATCAGGTCCATGTTCTCCTTCAGTTGGTGACCCCAGAGCTGGACACAGTACTCTAGGTGGGGTCTCATGAGAGCAGAGTAGAGGAGCAGAATCACCTCGCTTGACCTGCTGGCCACATTTCTTTTGATACAACCATGATGTGGTTGGCTTTCTGGGCTGCCAGCACACATTGCTTCTCACGCCGAGCTTCTCATTCACCAACACCCCCAAGTCCTCCTCCTCAGGGCTGCTCTCAATCCGAATTTCTGCTTTGTTTGTTATACATCTCATGTTATATCCGCAAAAGAAGCCATACTGGCCAAAGGAGCTAAATGCCATTTAGGAAAATCAACAGTGTTGCCACAGGCTTTGAAGGAAAGTTGTTTCATGAAAGCTGCTATAAACTTAACTCTCTACCCACCATTTTCTAATCCACACCCTGTTGGTTGTTACTGCTGTTTTTTATGGTACAGATTAAATAAACTGACAAGAGATCAAACTTAACAGGAAAGGCTGATTTTGAAACTGCAGCAAGTCACCTTCTAAATGTAAAATCATTATGTCTAACATTAATTCATTAGTACCCTTAGCACAATAAACAAGAACAGTAGAGGCTGTTCTAATTTTTATTATCTTTTATAATCTTTTTGTTCTTTTTTTCAAACTGCCAGCACAAATTCCAGAAGATACAAACTCTTAAAAAGTGTAAAAGCATTTTAAACACAAAATTAATTTGGCAGTACTGCATCACTTGATACCTGCATTCACATCCCCACTTGATAGAATCTTCCTCTTAACTTCTAGGCAATTAATCTATTACATTAGGAAAAAAATGTAATAAACCAGCCTTCATGTATAATCCCTTAAAAAGCATTAATTATACATACAGCTTTCCGGAATAACACAAATTGGAAAGTCCTACCTCTTTTTTGAATTCTTGTTTATTTTCCACCATGCCATAGCTCACACTTGGATATATATACTTGAATTCTCCTTTAAGCAAAAGCATCTCTTTAAGGTGTGCCGCATGACCAAACTGTCAGAAAAGCACCCTGATGACTAGCAATCATAATGTGCTATCATTTTTTTCCCACAAAAATAAGTAGGAGCAAAGGTTGTTTCTTGTATTTGAAACTGATAATATCTAATGAACATCCTCAGCAACAGGCACCGATAGCCACAATCTCTGCTACAAAATAAAATTCTACATCAAGAGAGCCCAGGGAAAGCACATCACTTCTTTCTTCATGAATCAGTCTGTGCTAGATAAAAATAATAAAAAAAAAAGCATTTTCAAACTTTGCTTTCAGATGCTGCATTTTGCCTTGAGAATTGAGCCTTCTGAAGGGACATTTTTGGAGTGAATATGGCTGAAACTAGCCCACTGAAATGATTATTTGAAACCTACTTGTCACTTAGAGGTTCAGATCCCATCAGTACCTGCTATAGTCACTCTGGAATGACCTCATCATTAAAGATTAGACTCTTGCTATGACAGGACATCACCTTCTTGATTCAGTTTGGTTATTCCTTTGCAGCTGATAGGCTGGATTAATTCTCCTACGCGGGGCAATGCTGTTTGGTTATGGTATTCAAGAATGTTTTACATGTACTGGGTTTTAGCCCTGGGGTAACTCCTTTCTAACTGGAGCTTTGGTACACAGCAGGACTGCAGCAGTAATCCTTCCAGAAACTGGGTCTGTAGTGCCCCTGGATGATCCTTTGGTTTCCAAACCTACTTCATCATTCTCTGTTCAGAATGACATCCAGATTGATTCTCTGATAGGTGATACATAGCATTCACGCACATCTGTTTCTTCAGTTCTCTTGATGGCAATCACAAACTTTGCTGTACTGGTTTTGGATGGGATAGAGTTAATTTTCTTCATAGCAGCCCATATGGTGCTATGTTTTCAATTTGTGACCAAAGCAGCGTTGATAACAGACTGAAGTTTTAGCTATTGCTGAATAGTAACCGCACAGCATCAAGGTTTTTTCTGTTTCTCACACTGCCCTGGCCAGTGAGTAGGCTGAGGGTGCACAAGAAGTTTGGAGGGGACACAGCTGGGACAGCTGACCCCAACTGACCAAAGGGATATCCAATACCAAACGATGTCACGGTCAGCATCAGAAACTGGGGAAAAATCTCAGTCAGAGTTATGGCATTTGTCTTCCCAAGCAACCATTTCGTGTGACGAAGTTCTGTTTTCCTGGAAATGGCTAAATATCTGCCTGCTGATGGGAAGTCATGAAAAAATTCCTTATTTTTTCCTTCTGATTCTCTCCCCCCCCGCACTGTGGGAGAGTGAGCGAGTGGCTGTGTGGGGCTTAGATGTCTAGTGGGGTTAACCCACAACACTTGCTATAGTGCCTTGGACTGTCATTCAAAAGTACTTATCTCAGTGATCTTTGGTAACATCTTAGTACTCCTGTCCTGTTGACGTTTCTAGAATGCTCCAGAAGCCTAGTCAGAGGAAATTTGGGCTTCATTTCAGTATTTAGGAAATGAACCCTGTTTGGGGCTTTTTTTGTTTCTGTTTGGGGCTTTTTTCTATCATTGGTATAAAGGCCATAAATAAAAGGATTCCTTGGTGAAGAAAGCATTTCCCAAATGTACTCACTGTGCCTTCTTACTACCTAAATAGTGGGTAAATAGCGGAAGCTATTTCTTGAACTTTTATTCTACCACATCAGTTGCTTGAATGTTCTGCACTCAACACTTTATCATGGAAGAGTAAGCTCAAAGGAGAGAGGTCAAAAAGGAGAGAAAGGAGTGGGGGTTTTCCCATAAAACCAGATCTTTTTAAAAGAGATATAAATATCTGTAGTGACTTGTTTTGCAGAATAAAGATGAGACTAATTTGTCTAGTACTGTTAAATCAGCAACAGGTTTAGATGTCTGCTGCACTAAAAGATAATCCAATGTCAAGGCTGAGTGCACTTCCACACACAAAAAAAGGCAATATATTCCTCCTTGGGAAAGATTGCAGTTCACAGACTAAGGCTAGGATTACCCTATTCTAAAATGAAATGACTTTGCTACCCACCGAGAAATTGTTCCTCTTCCCTTTGTGTAAATGAAAGCTCTAAAGAAAACCCTAAAAATGAAAATCTAAACAAATCTCCACTGGCTGTATGTCCTGAACTGTAGCAATATCAATATAAAAACAAGAACTGGTTCTGGTAGTACAAAATACAAAGAAAATTCAATCCAGTAGAAATTAATGTAATAAGAATTTGTCTTAAAATATATTCCCAGGAATGTTTCAACAAGATACTACAATGACCACTTCCCACAGCTTAACAAAGCTTTAGAACAGCCAAAAGAAAAAAAAAATATCTTCAAATAAAACATTGAAAAAGGGAAACAGAAGCAAAGTAAATATTAATCTTGGTTAGAATGGACTGTTACATGTCCAGTTTGGCACAGCTAGTAAACAACCACTGAGTAAAGTTACACAACCTGTACAGAACCATGCTGGCTCTGCCTCTTGCCAGCAGGATGATGTGTACCATAGCTTACTTTGTGTACAAATCATCACCAAATAAAAGAACACAGCAACTCCACCCTGCAAAAAAATCAGAACAGCAATAATCTCCACTGCCTCTTTTGATACCCGAGAGAAATGTCATCCTGTTGCTGTCAGGAGAGCAGCTTCCTTCATCTAAACAATACCATGTCTGATCTCTCTCTTCTTTCTCCTGGGCCTTTTTGATTTGCCAGCTGCGAATCACACTCCCAGCTGACTCTCAGGGTTAGGAGTCTCTCTATTACCAAAAGGGCTGGTTGCCTATCTCAGTTCTCAAATGGCTCATATATCCTCTTATATACCTTAATCTGTCCTAGAATATTGATTTAATATGCACATGTTGGTGGAAAATCACGTGCAATATATCTGTAAGCATTAATGCACCAACCACCTGGCTCCTACCGTTCTCTCAGCATTGCCAGGGATAAGAGCTGTAGGGCTTCCTGTACAGCTTCTCATGAGAACAATCTGGTCAGCTAGGAAGAAAGTAACCAAATGGGGACATGGACTAAGGATGTTTTCTTGGACAGTTAGGGAATTCATAATCCAACAAAAGTCAAGTGTTTCTGGAGAAAATGAACTTTGCTTTTAGTACACCTGCAGGATTGCATCATTGAATCTACTTTTTCCTACTGGAGAAGCAGTTCTGTGCCATCTTGGCCATGAAACAGTGAGGGGAGACTTAGAAGCTGAGATCTCATTGTGAACAAGATCTGGGAATCACTATATTCTGGTAGGAGGATTTTATGCAGGCAAATATATAGACTTTAGTGCAGGATAGGACTTCTGACTTGGTCATATGAGACAAGTTGATTGTGGTCTCATTTGGAGACAGATTTCACAGTGTTCTATGGCTTGGAAAACTATAGAAATTTGCAGCAGAGTAATACTCCCATATTGCTTATAGCAGCTGTGGCTGTGTTGACACACAGTTTCAATGTTTGTTTTCTTAACATTTATATTATATTTTGCCAATATTTTATTTTGAAAGTAAAAATATTACTTAAATTGGTCCCACAGTTTTGATTGCTTGTTGCTCTAAAAAGAGAATTATCAGATGGTTTGTGTTAAAGGATTTTCATAGCCCTTTCTTGGCCTAAATTGAAAATTCACTTCAGAAAATCAAGAGTAGAGAGATACTCCTGCTGGAGCTAGAACTGATGAGAAATGCCCAGGTGCAGTAAACAGTACAGTGTGATTAAGACTGGACAGGTGCTACCACAAGAATAAAGGCTACAGCAATGATTGAGGACAGTTTATGTTTTGATTCAATAAGTTATTAATATGACTCATCCATATGTTACCAAATATCACACCCAGCAAGTGAAAATTGAAACATATGCCTGTGAGATATAAAAGGGAGCTTTAAAGAGAGGCCTTGGCAGAACGGGTGGGAGGGAGGGGTAAGAGCAGGCAGAAAAGAATAGGGATTTTCTTGCTGTTTGCTTCATCAGGTAAAATGAATTCATTAAAATTTTCTGGTAAAGAAAAATAGGCAGCCCCCAGCCTTTTTTTTTTTTTTCAGCTAGCTTATCTTCTAGCCCCTAACAAAGAACTGGACAAGGATGGAAAGACAGTATATGGAAACACCATAGCATTGTGCAGAAATTAAAAGTCCCCTGAGGCACTCTGAGATGTTTCTGATCTCTCCAATTTCCCATTCCTTCAGCCTTTCCCTAATCCCAGTGCCACCCTGGAGCCCATGCAAGGGCAGATGAACATGCATGGGTATAAAAGGGAGGCTTTTTGAGTCTGCCCCTGAGCTTAGACCAATACCTATTACAGTTTCTTAACCATTTCACATAAGAAGAATTCACCAAGCTAGTGGAAAATTATACAGGGAAATTAAATTCCTTTCTATGTCTCTTTCTCCAATTATTTTCAGGAAGAGCACCACTAGATGGCACTGGGAACTGTAACCACCCTGTACAAAGCATTTTCCCTGTAGCCGGTTACCTGGCAGGGCAGGCAGTGGGGGTGCCGCAAGGGCTGCTGATTAACTTGCTGCCCTGGTTTGAACGCAGCAGCAGAGAAGGAAAAGAGCACAACACATTACTCCTACCAGTAGTCTCACGATAGTAGTAGTTCTTCATATCTGAATGAAGCTGAATGATAGTGTTTTACTGCTCTTTAAACCACACTCAAAATTGTATCAGCTATCTGGCATAATGGCTCCACATGCTATTAAAGTAATGATAAAATAATCAGGAACTAATGTTACTATCCATATTATCAGCAACACTGCTTTCAGATTCTGGGTGCATGGAGGAACACTGAATTAGTAATGTATTATTTATCCTAGCCTCCCTAACAGGGCTGACAAAAAAAAAGAGCAATTATATTTTGCATAAGGATATAGTTCCTAGAGAAGAAAAAAAATCTGTTGCAAAATTGCATAAAAATACATTTGATCAAGGGACTGCCATGATTATATATGTTCTACATATATGTAATATATATGTAATTATAATTGAGACCAAGTTTGTGATCCTAGTTGTCAGTAAACAGTGTTTTTACATCCAATCATGTAACATTTGAGATACCATATACCATGTGTCAAAAATAAAATCCTGCTAACACACAGAAAAGAATGCATTCATCATCCTAAACCCAATATATAAAACATATGCTACTTGTAGAGCATTCACACGTGTTAGATATCTTCCCCTCCCCTTCTCTCTGTGTGAGAAACTGGCACAATTGCTGTCTCTAAGCAGATCTTCATGTGAACATGCGGTCCTGCAGCCAGTTCCACATTGGTGGAGACCTATTGCTTTTAGTAATGAATGAATTGCTCGCAGGGCATGATGATGCTCTCTCAGGGCATCGCTCTGAGAGGGGCTGCTTTAACACTACTCTGAAACTTGAATTAGTCAGACTGGGACTCAAAAGGACCTCTCTCAGCCTAACCTCTCAAGGCACTCTGCCTTGAATGTACTTGGAGCTCTCAGCAGAAACTAGAAGCAAAGAAACGAAGCAGTGAGTTTGATAGAGATAAGCAGAAACATCCAAGCTCAACAAGAGAACAAATATTTGATCCTTGTGGTTCTGCTTCCCCATTAAAGAGACAGCCTCTGTGTGAAAAGAATACTTCTTTACCTGTTAAAATAAGCTTCGGTACTTCTGCCACCTCAGTGTTTGCTACCTGTTCCTAGGAAGATGATTTCCTAAGTGCCAGTGGGCCGATGACCTCCAGCACCTAACACATGAGCATTCTAGAGAAATCTTTTTACTAAGAATTTATGATATACTAGTCATATTTTCTCACTGGCCCAGGCCAACAGGGTAATTCACTCCCTGTACCCGTGAAGATTAAGGAAAACTGGGCCTCGTTAAAAAAAGATGCAAGCTCCCTACAGCCCAGCTTTAACTCCAGTAGCACATACTGCACTCCGTTTTCTTCTTCCAACAATTTCCTCATGAAAGATGAAGAAATAGCAATTCCTATATTGTCACCTCCCTGATTCAAATCAGCTCAGCAGGATGGTCACTGAAAAACTTGACATACAGGTCACAAACAGTGAAGGACATTGTGGGTTTTCTGGGGATTAGAGGAAATCTGATGTGGAAGCTGTGTTCTCTATACAGGCAGTTCCTAAGTAGGAATATTTCTTGGGTGTGAGGCCCAATTATTTAGTTCAGTCTCATCACACACACTGGCAATCCCAGGAGGTAATTTTTTAATCATTCCATGATACTCAGAAGCAAAGTCAGACACCCAAAAGTTAAGCAACCAGATGTATTTTAAGAGACTGTGAAAAGTTGCTTTGGAATTTAATCACAGACTCAGGGTAATGAAAAGAAGTAATTTCCCATATGCTGCTACTCAGAATTCTCTTAAGCATCAGCCAAGATGTTACACCCATGTCACAGGTCTAATCATTTGCAACAGCAAGCAATTCCTGAGCAGGCAACAATGCAGTTGGGAAATGCAGACAATGTCTCTGAGAAGAGACCAACGTAAGCCTAAATTCACGGTTCTAAAGGTTACCAGAGATCTACAAAGCAATTCATGAGAAGCCATTCCACAGAGCTCTAAAGGTACGGTCCAGTCTGGTAGGCTGGTGGATGCAGATATTTGACAAACCACACAGAGGAGTGAAAAACTTTTGGAAACAAAATGTATTTTTTCCTGACAGCTAAATATTTTGTTTCAACAACTGACTTTTCCCTCCTGTTTTGAGAGGAAAAGACAGAACCATTCACTGAGCATTACCAGCATTCCCAGGCTGTGATAATCCCCAAATAGGAACTTTTTGGCAAGTTAACTTTTCTATAGAGGAGGCAAAGAATAATCCAGCTCCACATCTCCATTGCAGCAATCTAACTCAGCCACAGCATTACTCAGAATAATTGACCAACTATGATCAGAGTAAAAATTCTGTTACACTCTTGAAGCATAACTCTCTCTAGTATTGACTTGAATTAATTTTTGTTTGAAATATTAATCTTCTATTTTTAATAGAAAACTCACATTTTTAAAGATGCTTAGTGCCTTTCTGAATGCAATTGATACGGACATAAATCTGTCACTGGTGTACAATGTACTAGTTCTTTGCCACTCCAAAGACCCATCATAAAACAAAACAAAATCAAACAACACACTCCAGCTGGTGTCTGTAAATCTGGGCAGTAGATGTATTTGGACAGCTCTTCCATAGGTCCTGGCTGACTTCCCACAAATGTCCTGATTAAGCCAGTCCTCATTCAGAATTCCCCAAACCCAGAAAGCAGCAAACCAGAAACCAGATTATGTCTATCCCCAAAGGTATTTGGCTACTTTCTAGATGCTGAGTAGGCAATAAGATGTAAGTCCTCCAACTGTGGATTGCAACAAAGATGAATCCAAGCTATCTTAACAGAATGGCTGATTTCACAGTTTTGACTTTGCAGGATTTTGTATAAATTAGGAACCCTTTTAGCCTATTGTCTGATTGACAATTCCTTCAGATTATGAACATTTGTATATTGGTCCCTTTTTAAAAGTAGACTTTCCTCTGTCTTCTCAGTAGCTGCAATGTCATGGATATTTGTAGCATTATGGTAGAAAGGCATACACAACTAAATTTTTATTTTTTTTTTTATGGAGGCAGCAAATCCACAAGGAACAGCAAATAGATTATTGTCTCCTTTCTCAGTTTTTCTGAGATTTATGCTCATCATTTACAAGCATTACAACAACCTAAAAAATAACTTCCTTTTATCTTTGGAGATGGTTCCTAGCCCAAAGACACTCAAACCAATACTGCAACAGCAAGAGTTTGTTGACTTTCTGCTTTCTTAAATGGTGGATTATGTTCCCATTCCCGTTTACTAGAAAGCAGTACATTCACAGAATTTAATTCCATCTTAAGTCCAAAGTTTCTCAGCACTAAAGGAAACACAAATTCCATCCATATCCAGCTTGCTGCATACTATGAATTCTTATGAGCAGGAAGAAAGAATTCTTGTACAACAGCTACATTATTGAAAGACTGAGTATATGAAAAAACCAACACCTTGTCTACACAGAGTAATCTCAAGATAGAACAATCATTACCAAGTTGCTGAAAATAAACACAACTGATTTCAGCCTCAAAGGTTTCCCTGTCTGTTACTGGATTTCTACCCTCTCCCTTCTGTACATTTAAAAACTGGTTCCCCTGAAACACATGTGCATGCTAGAAATGGATTCTTCACTTTTAATGCTGAAAGACTTGAGAGTTTATCAAGACCAGAAAGTTTCATAAGAGGAAGACTTCCCCTTTTCAGACAAGAAGGACTTTTGACATATTTAACATGGTTATGTTACAGAAGTTGGGAAGCTTCCGGCTTCCTGCTACCAGTAAGAACAGCTAGAATGAAATAACTATGAGACCGAGAGCCCAATTTCAGTACTCAGCCAATCCACCTGCTTCAATCAACATTAGCACAATCTATGGACACATAGAAGAGAGCAAAAATTTTGTAGCTCTCTTAAGAGATGGAAAACACTGCACAAATATTGATTTCCCTCTTCCTTCCTATGCTTTAGATCATTAAATATTAACACTGCCAATACATTAATGGTCTAAACTTTCACATCAAGCAGCAACTTAAATAATTAATTTGAGAGAATAGAAGATAAATATCTAATGTGTTAATTGCTTGAATGAGTAGAGGAGATGGTAGGAATCAGCACAACTGCATGAAAGCCATAAGGAAGCGTTATTGGACCAAGAATCATCCCAGAACGAGCTCTGCTTGCGTTTTGCTCCCCTTTCCAGATGGGGTCCCCAGCCTAGATTTCTGTTCACTTTAGACAGGCAGCAGGGAAAGGGGGATGGGGAAATATGTTTAAGGCCAGAATGTTTGCCACCAAGGGAAGGAAGAAAGAACTAGATTCACAAGAAATCCTCTGGCTTAAGAGAAGGCCAGGCAACTAATGATCAGGGAGTGTAACCACATGAACAACTTTCAGTGGAGATTTAGTAAAACAACATTGACTTACTGTGATAGGTTAGAAACTACTGTGAAACCACATCTTGACAAACCTTTGATTGAATAAGCAGGTTTACATTTTGTTATTAGGGAGAGAGTGCAGGGAACTTTAAGCATCTTGGAAGACTGCAGCCAAGATATTATCCTAATGCTATTTTCCCATACTTTAGGTACAGATGTTTTTCATATGTGAGCATTAACACTCTGCCTTTCTAATTATGCAGGCCTAGACTCTTACATCATGTTTAAGAGGTTATAAAATTAGTGTAATAAATCTCAGCTAAAGCATTTAATGCAAAGAGTGTTCAGCCCTACTTACAAATTACTTTTAAATTCCACATTTGCAGGGCTTATATATTTCCACAAGATTTTAAGACCATCAAATTCTTTCTCCTATGAAAAAGCCATGTTGCAGGTTTTTCATGCCTAGAGAATACTCTCAAGAAACTTCGAACATTCAAGGATGAATGTTCAAAATAGTATTAGAAAATAATGTGAGATTAATTAACATATCTCTCCTTCTGCCATGAAATAAATTCTGTCTGTATCCAAGCTTTTGGAGAAACCTCAGTTGCAAGCCTTTAATTGTAGATTACCAGTCATTTCTGCAAGGTAAGGCAAGCAAACATCCACATTTCCTTATTCTCTTGGCTTTCTTGGCCTGTATGTGGAAGCTGACTACAACAGAGAAGAGCATCAGCTGCTGCAGCATCTACAAAAAATGAGATGAGCTCAGGGATTCAGTCCTAAAGATGTGCACCTAACTTATGAAGGCAAATTATTTAGCAGAAAACTGAAATGGGACATTGGCCTGAAGCATTCTGGAGAAAGTCTGGAGTATGAAAAGGCTTGTTGATCATATCTCAGCTGTCAACACATCACCAAGCTGATAGAAAGGGGAAACAACTTTTCAAAGATGCTTCCTTACTGTAAATCACCTTTCTTTTATAAGGTTTAAGGACCCCTGAACTATCTTTAAGGCCATCTGACACTCCATATCTTTACTTGGTTTGTTTTGACTGAGCAACAAAATGAATTAGAATTTTCAAGTGATTAATTACTCCTCAAGTCCTTGTGATTATTTTTTTTGTTACTCCCTCATAACAATACCGCATATTGCATTTGTACAGACATATTGTATCCTTATATTTGACATGTGACAGGAATTATTTTCTCGTGAAAATAGCACCTTGACAATTCCTAAGATACCAGCAGTACATCTTCTGAACCTACCACTAGATTGATGGATGAAAGAATATTATTTAGTGATTCATTCTTCTGCATTTACAAGATAGTTTATAGGTGCTTCTACAGCAGTATTGGAAATTTATATTGACACTGACTGAGTAGCAAACACAGAGACAGCAAACAAGCCAGTCTCTGAATGAATTAAACCCATGAGTTTGCAGAAACAAGTACAGGTTTTGTAGCATAAGCTGAAATCAGATTGTAGATTGGTTGGTGTGCTGGATATTTACTGCATCTTGTCCATTAGCTGTCTTTATGGCATGTCTGGAATTCCTGGATCTCCAGGAAGATCTAGACTGGACATTCTCTTCCAAGCAGTGGAAGAACATTCCTGCATTAGCAAGGATAGGCAGATGGAAGGAATTAGTTTACTAAGTCTTTCTTCAATTCCAATTGATCACATATATATAGGAGAAGCCAAAGGAGACAGCAAGTCAACTTGCAGGAGCGCTCCAAGTTGGTGTTAAAACGTTCAGCTAAGGACAACACCTCTCACGGTCACCTGGCTCTGCCATCCGGACAAAAGTATCTCAAGCCAGAACTGAAGGCAAGAACAAAACAGTGCTGAGGACTAGGTGACCAGATAGTATGTATTATGCCAAAGCTATTTTAGACAATTCTAGTCTGATTCCGTGTCCTAAGAGCTGCTAGCAGTCTCGTCAACATTATCTTATCTCCGTTTCCCTTCTGTAGAATGAATCTCGCAGCTTCCTTCCACACCCTCTTTGTTTTCAGTGTCCCGAGTTTGACTTCATAATTACTTCATGAGACTAAACTTATTCCACAGCAACAAGATATAGTTTTCTGTAGAGATTCCCAAAGGAAGACCTGAGGGTGTGTTTGCCTGGAGTTATATAAATAGCCTGACCTATTTCAAATACCATTTTTCAGTTCTTCCAGGCGTAAGTGCTCACACCTTCACTTGGGGAGTTTCATCGCAAGATCCTTTCTGTGCAGTCAGAATTTGTTTTTTAAAAGGCCAAAACCAGCTTCCATAATAAAGCCTTTATCTTCCATGCTGGCAGTCTCAAAACCCAACAAAAAGTCACTGGTTTGGGATACAATAGGCTGTGCTGGTGAAGTTAACCTGCTCTTCTTATTCTGTCTTCTGAAAGAGACTGACCCATAGGCAATCTTCTGAGACTAAGTCAAAATGGACTTTGGAAACAATCACTGTTATGATGGAGCCTGCTGAGGCACACAGGAACTCTGATACATAAGGTTTTACACACCCTTCAGCAAAATCAGTGCTGTAAATGAAGATTCTACCACTTAAGAATATTACCTGTGTTTGTGACATTCCTCAAAAGATTTCTGATACTTAAATCAATTAAAAAGTTAAATAGGAATGTCCTTTCCTGATACACATTTTCCTTGCTGCTAAATAAAGTTAAACTTAAGGTCTGCCCCAAAGTAATTAATTTTCCTCAAGATTTGATTATAAAACCACTAGCAATAATTCTTTATTACTTTTCCCAGTACCAGTAACAATACCCAATTCACTGTTCCCTACACAATAGTAATAAACTGCTTGGAAAATGAATATTCTTTAAGAATATTTGAATGATGGCTGCATCTATTTCATAGCACACATGTAAATGTCCTTGGACACCTCAGAATCTTGTCCAGCAAAGTTTACTTTAGCATGAACAGAAAAAACAGAAGGCTTGACTAGTGTTAGATCTCAGTATTGTCTCTTCTTTTAGATGCCTAAACTAAATAATTATTTTAAGGGTCTAATCATTGCATCTTCTTTTTAAGCGTGGTTATTTTTACATGTAGAGGAATGTTGACATTGTTCAAAGGAAGATAAACCCATAAATCAAGAATGTGCTTCTAAACAAAATGGTTTCCAAGTAAAAACTACTCCAAAATAAGGACCAAATACACTCAAAGGAGTAGAAGGAAGCACAAAAATATTCAAACTTTATGAAGGATGCGGCATCACATTTTGGGCTAAATCTGCAAGGGATGTTAAATTGCAAGCCGTAAAGTTACAGCCACTAAACACGTTACCATCTGTCAGCAGAGCTGCTGTAACTGGCCTGATACACACTGGTCTGGAACAATTGTTCAGGTAAACACGTGGTCTCAGCTTGAACTGTCCTTAAGGCAGCACCACATTCCAACTAGACTAATTTACTCTGTAGCGAGGGATGAATAAATCTAAACCGAGTTTTGTGCTATTTTGACTAGATTGTTTCTGACATCTAAATGAAACTGAGAGTGCTCTATTTAGGTTGACAGTACAGTGAACTGAAATATGACCAGCTCCTAACTGCCCTGATACATCATCTAGAGAGCTGACATGCTTCACATGAGCCAGTGATTTATTCCCGTAAGTAAACAAGGCACATTAGAGTAGGACACAGTCACAATGGGCACTTGAAAACACAAGACCTTTGGATTGAGCCCAAGCACCAGCAATGCTCTCACACAGAAAAGTTAAGAATACACACCGGAACTAATTACAAAAGTCTTGGCTATGGGGGAAAAAAAAAAAAACCCAAAACATTTTGGGAGGGGTACCTTACTGATTTTTTTCTAAAATATTGCTAACGAGAACAACAGCGCCCTCCAATTGTGAAAAAGCACTAAAGCTGCTCAAGAGAGGGAAGAACATCATACCTTTGATTTCTGATTAGAGATGTGCTGTGCAAAACACAAGCCTTTGCAATAATATTTTCTCATTCTCGGTCTTTTTGAGCCTGTTAAATCTCATTCCTCTGCTAACACAGTTCTGACCTCTCTGTAGAGATATTCCTTTCCCTGGAAAATAATAATTTTGTTTCCAGAGGAGGTAGAGGGAATATAAAGCATTTCTTTGAACAACAGAAAGTGACAATTTCTTATGCTCACTCAGAACAAATATTTGTGGTTTGTTTTTTTTTTTAAAAAAAGAGAGAGAGAAAAAAAAAGGTAAAAATCTATAAGACTTTTCTGAAATCAGAAACTGTCGTGGAGGAGGGAGTGGATTTCAAGGTGAAACTTTTATGCTATTCTCTTTATTTATTAGTGTGTGCATATCATAGAATCGTAGAAACATAGAATGGTCAGAGTTGGAACAGACATTAAAGATCATCGAGTTCCAAACCCCTCTGCCATGGGCAGGGACACCTCCCACTAGACCACGTTGCTCAAAGCCCCATCCAGCCTGGCCTTAAACCTTTCTAGGGATGGGGCATCCACAACTTCCCTGGGCAACCTGTTCCAGTGTCTCACCATCTCTCCTGTAGGCTCCCTGCAGGTACTAGAAGGCTGTTATAAGGTCTCTCCAGAGCCTTCTCTTCTCCAGGATGAACAATCCCAACTCTCTCAGCCTGTCTTCACAGGACAGGTGCTCCAGCCTTTTTATCGTCTTCATGGCCCTCCGCTGCACCTGTTCCAACAGGTCCATGTCCTTTCTGTGCTAAGGACTCCAGAGCTGGACATCATACTTCAGGTGGGGTCTCACGAGAGCAGAGTAGAGGGGCAAAATCAACTCCCGCAACCTGCTGGCCACGCTTCTTTTGATGCAGCCCAGGATGCAGTTGGCTTTCTGGGCTGCCAGCGCACATTGCCGGCCCATGTTGAGCTTCTCATCCATGAGCACTCCCAAGTCCTTCTCCTCAGGGCTACTCTCCACCCACTCTCTGCCAAATCTGTATTAGTCTGGTTGAACTTCATGAGGTTTGCATGGGCCCACCTCTCAAGCCTGTCCAGGTCCCTCTGGATGGCATCCCTTCCCTCCAAGGTGTTGACTGCGCCACACAGCTTGGTGTTATCGGCAAACTTGCTGAGGGTTCACTCAATCCTACTGTCCTTGTCTCCGACAAAGATGTTGGACGGCACGGGTCCCAGTACTGACCCCTGAGGAACACCACTCATCACTGGATTCCACTTGGACATTAAGCCAACACTGCGTGCAATATTAATGTATGCAGACAGCTGGGTTACTCCATCCATATAGATTTTAATGCACTTTTCCAGATTTACAGATTTTGGGGTTTTGCATTCAAAGCACTGTGCTTTCTACAAACACATTTCTTCCACCAAAAATTGTGAAGCTTCTTCACCAGTAGGAACAGTAGGAGTTTTTAGGAAGAATATTCTTTTCCTTGGAAAATAACTTTCTTCCAATTACTTTAGATAATTAAATACAGGTATCAGCCAAGGACGTTATTCAAAACATCAATGTTTTCATTATTTTACACATGCAGTTACCACTGTATTACAATCTGTTCTGCATTAGCATTGGAGCAGAAGGGATTCCTAGAATTTGATGCTTAAAGCTGAGTCTCACAGTATGATTAAATTATTATTCCTTCTCCAATGAGGACAGGAAAAAAGAGCTTATTTTAACCTGGGGGGTGGGAAGGAAATTAAAGTTTCACTGACCAAAGTCTGAATACTTCTCCAGCCAGTCATCCTATTTAGGGATGTTTGCTCATTACCTCTGACACACACTCTGCATTCCCTGGTGTCATGTGCCCAATTCCAAAACCCATTAGAAAGTCACGAGGTAAAAGGCGCGTGAGTGTGACCTCATAAACCACCCACAAGCTAGTAGGACACATTCATAACATCACTAGTGCAGTTTCCTCTTCTCCTGTTTATAAACCTGGGAATAGGAGCGTCTTGGCCACCTACAAGTTTTACCAGACAAAGCATTCAACAGTAGGGATCAGAGAAGTAATAGCTGGCTACTAGCACTAAGCCAGTTTTCCTTGCAGCCTCTTGGGATACATAGCTTTGTTCTGCTCAGGCAGACTTTTAAAACGACGTGGAAATACAAGGATGCACTTCTAGTGCATCCCTACAACAGCCACTATAGCAGGCAAATTAACAGATGACTCTGCTAGGCAGGAATAGGAGCGAAGGCACTAGCATCTGTTCAAGGCAGGTAATTTCAAATATTTTGGCTAACAAAGGCTTGGTTTTTCCACCCTTGCTGCTGCAGAAGAGAAAACGTAACACTGCTGCATGGCTCCCCTAATACTCTGCAGCATATTTCACCCAGCCAGCTCTTAGCATTTATTTTACTATGAGTAACAAAGAGCAGAGAGTCTTATGGCCTATAAAAAACAATAAGGAAAGTGTTATCTATGGCGGAACTGACAGTTGTTTTTTTTGTTGTTTTTTTTTTTTTTGTATAACACTGTTTCCTTTCTTCTTACGTCTCAATGCTCTCAAAAATGCACTGCCTTATCTCTTCTCAAAGTGATCATGAATATTTTGCTCTGTTCCAGTATATCTCTTACTAGTTAAGCTTCCATTTCAGGATCAGGAAGTACTCTATCAATCAAGTGAAATTTTGTAACTAGAAAGCACATGAGAGACTCTGTAGACCAATCTTGGTGCTCAAGCAGCGAATGTTCCTGCTTTTTAGATAACTTATACTTTATAAACTTGAAGATTTTGTTCTCTTAGCATCTTACATCACATTTAACTGCTTAAATCCCAGGCCAGTGCTCTCAGCAGCCATAATGGAGAAAAAAAAAAGCAACCAAAAAACCAACCAAAACCAAAAAAGCTAATCCATTAGGGTTTTATCATTGTTCATTGGGATTTCTACTGTAAATGCTTCTGAAACTTTTCCAGCTCTAGAGTAAAATAATCAAATACCTAGTAAGAATTCCTACAGACAATTTCTCAGTTTATCATTATTAATGTGATGGTACCCACTAGATCAGTATTTTGTTTGCAAAACACCACAGCTGTGTACATTTCTGCTGTATATGCCACAAGGAATCTTCAGGAATGTGCCTGCTTTTCTTTCACATTTCTAAGGAACAGGGGGCAAAAATGGAGGGGAAAAGACCTGTGTTTGCATTAGAAGTTGAAAGTTTTGTGATTAATAAACAGCTCTAATAAAGTCCCCCCACCCTGAGATCTAGCTACATTAAAAAAGACTACTTGTTTGACTCTCTCTGAATTACTGCTCTTAGAACAGGGCCACCTGGGGATAATGAACAGCTGATTTAATTTTTAATCAGCATTTAAAAGCCTTTTAAGTGGTGCTCATTTTCATTAGTTTAAATAAAGAACACCTCGAAAAGTGAAAGGTCATTAAACCTCTGGAAGTACATTTATGCCAAGACTTCAGCTAAACACAGGTCCTTTTAACAGGGTGTCGAGGGATTTATTAAATATAATGTGAACAATTGCTCATTTCTGTAGTCAAACAGAGCCTCATAAAGGGATCTATTGTCTCATCAATGCCTT
This sequence comes from Tringa tobata, assembly GCA_033628505.1. Lineage (NCBI taxonomy): Eukaryota > Metazoa > Chordata > Aves > Charadriiformes > Scolopacidae > Tringa > Tringa tobata. The sequence continues at coordinate 2,734,015 of JAHREE010000128.1, forward strand.
ACACAGGAAATTGCTGTAAGAACTGTATTCTGAACCTGCCTGTGCAGTCTGAAAGCATCTTTGTAGCGACGCCCTGCACGAGGTAGTCAAAGCTCAGTTTCAGCGAAATCTAGGAAGACTGTGAACCTCACAAGACTAGGTGTGATGAGTAGCATGGCTGTAATAAGGTCCCAGCTGCTTGGTAAGAAGGAATATTTTGCACCTCAGTACTTTGATATGAGACCATTTTCTAATCTGCTGTCAGGTTCAAAGAGTTGTATACATTTGGTTGTGCATTCCTTTTTACCCTGCCTGTTTAACCCATGCTTCAGGGCCTATTTTCCTTGCCTAAAAACCACATTTATGTTGTAAGACTAACTTGCATACCATTCAAGATTTTAATAAAACATCACTAAGCATAAAAAAAGATGGATATGATCAAGAATTGTATGTCCATTCAGTAAACAGGGGGTTAACCCAAAAAGCATGAGGATCAATTCCACCATTTCATTCTGTTTTGTTCCACTCTCAGAGCAGTCTGGGATGGGGTTTTTTGGGTTTTTTTTGGTTGTTTTTTTTTTTCCTTAGTGAGCCTGTAAACATATAATAGAACATTACTTATAACTTCAAGCTGGGAGCTTCAGCTCCTGTGATGCCCATTTTTCAGAAGCAATCAGCAAAATGAATGAGATTGAATACACATTTAGTGTTATTGGGATATTCAACATCACAGACAGAAAAAGCTACCACATTCATGCTAGCTGCATAATGCTGCTTCATTTGGGGGAATTCATACTGAGCATAAGAGGACACAGACAATAAGAAGTCCCATTACCTCATATCTTACCAGCCATAAGATCTAAGTGAGGAATACCAAAGAATAGCCATAGCCCCTGGAAAAATCTAAAAAAAAAAAAGAAAAAAGAAAAAGGGAGGGGTGGGTTGGGCTCTACAGAGACTTTCCAATGTCCTCAAAACTTTGTAGCAAGTCAGAAGCAAGATAAATGTTGCTAGTCCCCTCACTAACTGGAAGAAAAATTATTTTCAAACTCAAAATCTTCCACTTCAGGAAAGATTTAAAATAGCACCTCCACCTCCTGAAGAGATCAGGTTGGGATTCATCTGAATGTGCTGCGTTTTACCGTCCCTGGCAACTGCTCAGCTAAAGCGTTGGTTCTTATCATGACAATTCTTTCTGCTGATGTGTAACGTGGGCTAGGAATCCATCAGGGAGATGGTGGGAGTCCTAGAGCAAGCTCACTTCAGATGAAGCTCAGGGCATTTAGTATCCCTCAATTGCTCCATTCATCTGTTATCCACACATGACTCACACACATGAGTTCAACAATTCTTATGGTTTGTATCAAAGAGTTGAATTTGACGCCTTCATTCAAAAATTCTACCCAAATCAGTCAGAATTTCAGGTTTGAGATAGTGCTTTGTACACTGTATGTATGTGTGAAATAGACTTAAGAACTTGACTAAATTTCTACATGACACGAATGGAACAATCTCTGTGCCCAAGTTTTTTTGTCAGAAACATTAACTTCAGTTTTTCACCCCATACTGTAAGATGGCTTAACTGTCTCTTTATGCAGAAGACAGGTCTAATGGAAATTAATTCCCCCTAATCACTAAGGATTTGAGACTGTAGATTTGCAAAATGAAATCACACACTATTACTCAGATTTTTCCTTTAAAGCAGCTTCATAGTGTTCCTTCCCTAAGAACAGATAAGCCTAGTGAGACTGGCATATGTTTTTTAAGTAGAGAGGAAAGTCACAGCTATACATGCCTACATATGTGCCTCAAGCACACTGGTAGACCGCTGCTTTGATAGACGTTAGCAAAGCTACTAATTCTCCTGAAAGGATCAAACCACCTTTAATTTTATAAGTGGTACACAAGTAATTTTTTTTTAAATGCAGAAATATTAAAAACTCCATATTTACAATTTCTTGGGCAGCAGTGCCTTTCCAATCCTATTGGCATCTAAGCTGAAACATTGCGAACAACAGGGAAGAAGGGGCAGTTTCACTGTTTAATACTAGCAGTGCTGCTCTAAAAATTAGAGATTCTAAGGCTCTGGTTCCTTATGTGTTTGTTGGCTTTTCTCTATTTTTGGAAGAATGTACCATATATTTCCACTCAACAAAGCACAATAAAATGATAAAGTATATCATACCTAGCAATTAATACAGGACTTTGATCTTTTCCAGGACATACCCAGAAACTGCCGTGGCAGAAAGATAATACATAGTTGACTGCTTCCAAAAAGGGGGGGGAAAGCCCTCCCAGAAATAACGAACTTCTGTTTTAAATTAAAACAAGGACTAGATTTCCAAGGGCATGTGATCATTAATTTATAAAGGCCATGGCTTGCTTATCAGGTGACATTAATGGAATCACTGACCTGTATCAAAAGTTGTGGAAAGAACAAACTTACGTTCTTTGAAACAAACAGATTGGTGCCATGTCTTGGCTGCAGAGACTACTCTAGCTTGTTTTGACCTCTGATACAGCATGATCTCTGACTACAATGGTTTCAATTACTGCAACTCTGGATTAAAAAAAAAACACAACACAATGAAACTTAAAAACCCCCCATAATGTAAGTAACAAAACCTATCCATTCCTGAGTAGTAACATTACACATAAACTTTAACTAGCTCTGAAAACATAGAATCATACTTGGAACTCGGGAATGACCCACAGTTCTACTACCAGCCACTGCTTTTTTATAGAAGCTGAGATCATATTTCTCCAGAGAACAAACCTAGGAAAATCCTCTAGATATGCCTCTTGCATTGCTATTAAGGAAGACTATTTAAAGTATCTATAAAGAATGGTAAATACATACAAGGTACACTCAGGAAAAGCAGCAACCATTTTGTCTAGATCAAAAAGAGGGATACTCTATGGATGGAAGGTTAAGAATTACAGGTCATACTTTTAAGACGTGCTGTCTTTCCAACCAGCACTCAGTGCCGTGGCCGTTACAAAAAGTTGCAAATTCAGCCTTGCACTTTTCCCTCAGATTATCAGGAAGTGTATAAAAAACTCCACTCATCCCTAGGAAAAAACAGAGTCTGTAAGATCTAAGATGAGTTCAATGCTGCAACCACTTTCATGCAAAAACTGCCCACATGCTAACAAGTGGACCCTACTTAGACTAGTTATGTGAATAATAGCTATTACACCAGCGTGGAACAAATACAATGATTTTTACAGCAGAGATTGTTTCTTTTATCAACAGATTAATTTTAAACTCATTGTAACTAGAATAACAGAGAAATCTCCTGTTAAAATATGCCAACTTGGAGTTTATGAAGTGAAAAAAAATCCATCTAACATTGTTGGCTCTTTCTCTAAATTATTCCCTTTTCAATAACACCTTTGTTTCTGTTTACTCTTGAATGGACAGACTAGTCAACTGGAAAACCAAGTAAATGCTACTTGAAAGTTTGCAGGCCTCATTTATTAAAACTGACTGAACTGACTTTTGATATGTTTACAATTTCTATTTCTACACATTGAGAACATTTTCAGAAACTGGAACCATGAGGCTCATTCTAATTTATAATTTTTACATAATTCATAATGTATTCATTGGAGAACATGCAAGCTTTCAAAAGCTGTCCTTCACCTATAAACTTTTGGATAAAGGGTCCAGTCAAATGCCTGTTCTTGAATATGTACATCCCTGTAAAGAGTCAAAAGGAAAGTATTATAGGCAATATCAGTTATTTGCATAGCAAAATCAATGAGATACAACTGTTTACTGCCCTTAAGGTCCACTTATTTCATAGGTCTTCAAGCAAAACCAAACTCTTACCGGATCTTGTACTTTTAAATTTTTTCCTCTATCTCTTTGGATACAAGATACAGGCGAGACACAGAAATCTCAGCTAAAAATTATTTCAAACTAGATAATTTCTAATGGTCATTTATAAATATTAGTTAGGTACTTCAGAATAGCCTCGGTGCACTTATTCTATTGGTTGACATTATGTTTACATTAGAATATTATCCAAGTTACAGAGTAGTTAAAGATTAACATTGAGAACGTCTTGAAAAACAAGTCTGACTTCATAAATGTCATTTAAGGATAGTTAATCCTAAGACATCTCCATTAGTTAGTTCAAACCTTTTTGAACTAAAACCTAGATGTGGCCCAAGTTAATTGCTCCTATTACTCCATTAAGAGGAACCAGATGCCCTTTCATATATTAAATTAAATATTCATATATTTATTTCAGTTTCTGTTCAAGGTCTAATACTCTCATGTCAGCTGTAAGAACTAACAAAGCCTTTTGCCTCTTTAAAGCATAAATGATGCATACGTTTGTACACAGCTTTACAAAAAGCCTTAGCATAAACAGAAAATATCTTAACATAATCATCATAATCTTTATTAAAATAAACAGATATGGTCTTCTTTGTGGTATGCGAGTTTAAAGGGGGAAATTATTTAGTTCTGGGATCAGAAGCAGTATTTCATAACCCTTGATCTTCATTAGTTTTATGAAAACATAATGCATGGAGGAATTTCCTGTGAGTTCCTGTGAGAGCAGTGCAAGCTTTCCATACAGGGAACTGCCAGCGTGTCTGAACCAGAAACAAGAGCATGCGTTAGCCAATGGAAAGGAAGAAGGAGGTAGATGAGAGATAAAAACAAATAAGAATGGTAATGATGTGAAAATAATTTTTCCACAATTTTGCTGACTCTGATGAATACTACTTTAACGTGCTTAAAAGGCAACACTTTGCCTTTTGTGAAATAGACTTAGAGGCTAGTTCTTAAATGCAGTAAGTGTTATAGCTGCCAACCAACATTATCTGATAAATTTATTTGCTATTATCATTATGAGATATCATCCCTGACATGACAATGTAATACAAATGCTATGTAGTATCAGTCTGATGTAATTTTGAAGCCTGTCACATCCCATTTTGGTAGCAGATACAAAAGCAGGCAACAGTGAAGCAAAGAATAACCTGGTGATGTGCTGACATTGTATCTTTCTTTCCTGGGTGGTACATACCAGCACTAGGGTTTACATTTCTACCCAAATTTCTGTAGCCGAAAAAATGAGGTCCTCAGCATTGAACCAATTTTGCAGTCTTCCTTTCATTGCTAGGAAAGAGTCATCATGGAAATGCGGAGAGAGAGTTAATGATTATGGAATTCCCTTGAACAATTTCACCAGAGCAGATAAATGCTGCAGGAAAACAGGATGTGGAAATTAGATTAGAAACTGGCTAAAATGTAAAAAACATTTTCAGAAGCTATACAAAACTGATTGCTGCAAGGAGTTCTGATAAATGATTAGCTATTGTTTCAAAACCCAGCACTGTTATAAAGTTCAAGCAGTTTCCAGCTGAGAAGTAATAAATAAAAAAATTAAAAAACCCAAAGCTCTTCTTGTGGCTCCTACAGAAACTTGCTGGGTTTGAACCAAAAATAGACAATGCCACTTTCCTTCTCTGCCATCAAAGCCTGACTGCAAATGCTTCCTGGCTGAAGAGATACATGAAGTTTTTAAAGGCCCAGGACTCAAGTCTGGCAGTCAGACTGTAAAATGAGATGAGTTCAAGTTATTCAAAAATGATTTAATTTGTCAGAACTCTCCATCTCTGATTCTATACAGTGCTGTGAAATACATCCTCAATTTGTGCTACAAAAACCAAAGATTTACTGCAGCTACCTTTAAATAAGGGGACCCTCTGGGGACAGAAGAGGAATTGGAACAGAGAAGAAGAACAGAGAACAGAACTGGAAAATATTCTTGAAAATATCCCATTAATTACTGTAGACAATTAATGTTGAGGAATTAAACCATGGGGAGGTACAGACCCAGTGTAAATGGAAATGCTGTGCAATCACAACCTAATCATGACAGAAAGCAATCTACACACAGCTGGCATAGCACGGGGCACCTGTGGGTGGAAATAGGAAAGGAGAGGTGCTGACATTTCTCAGTCCTCTGATATGAATCTGTGAGGTATACTAGAAACTTCAGCAAAACAGACTCATCAAAGTGGTATCAACAGTGCAAACACAGAGTTATTTCTCTCCAACCATCCATGACTTGCAAATTTCCAACAACAGTCTGCTAAGGACACCAAAGCTCTCTGAGGTGTGCTCCAGGACAGCCACAGAGGTTGGGCTTCCAAGTTCACTGTCACAAGGCTGGCAGTTGTATGGTCTGAGCCTCCTGACTATCATGAGGAGCCTACGGACTGCCACACTCCTTGCTCCTCAGTACAGCCTTGAAGTACAGCTCCGTCTTTTAACACCCTGTAAGTAGACTACCTAGAGTTGGAAAGGTCACAGTTTCCAAAAGCTTCCAAAATTCAGAGACAGGTCTGTCTCCCAACCACAGAATACTGAGAACAATAAACAGCTGCTAAGTAATCATATTCATGGCATCTTCCAATATACATGTTTCTTGCACATTTAATTTCCAAGATATTGCACCTTGACCTGTCAAAAATAGAGGTTAATGTGATCTGCAGGGGAAAACTGGAAAGAACCATCCAGACTCTTAATAGATCAGGCTGAAATAGAAAAGAAATACTTTTCCATTATTTACCTGCTCACATACTCATCCAGCAGCAATGAATGCTCAAAAAGTCAGACCCTTTTTCCCTACTTATCCTCAGCCGTGCATGATACACAGATTTATTAATTTTAAGATATTAAATGACACTATGAATTAAAAAATATTGAAAGTCTTCTACAGAGAAATAAAGAAACTTGTTCCTCCTCTAATAACTTCTGCCATTGGTTTATTCTTTATGTTTCTAAGATTTTTAAAAATTGCTACATTTACACTTGAACGTATACAGCAAGCAGATTACGTGTCCATGTGTCCTGGTTTGAGGTAAAATAGGACCAACTTTCTGTTCAGTAATTTTACTTCTTAGCTAGGCCTCTTCTAACTCTCTGAATTAACAGCATATTGTGCAGAAAACTGTTTGTTGTCAGAGTGATAAGACCAATGTTTGTACTTTGTGCCAAGGAATGGTATGCAGGGAGGCTCTTGCTTATACTTATTGCTATAACAGCCAAGGTCAGCTAATTTTGTTATTTGCCCCACTGGAGGGTCAGAAAGGGAAAAGCGTAGAGGGGTCCCACCTGTGGGGAGGAGCGGACAGGACAGGTGACCCAAACCTGACCAGCAGAAGTATTCCATCCTGTCTGCCCCATGCTCAGTATAAAAGCTGAGGAATCAAAGGGTCAGGTCTCCCAGGGAAGTCTCACAGGTTGCCCAGGGAAGTTATGGAGGCCCCATCCCTGGAAGTGTTCAAGGCCAGGCTGGATGGGGCTTTGAGCAACCTGCTCTAGTGGGAGGTGTCCCTGCCCATGGCAGGGGGGTTGGAACTAGATGATCTTTAAGGTCCCTTCCAACTCGAACCATTCTATGATTCTATGATTCTCTTCTCCTCGGAGTGAGAAGTGGGGGAAGAGCATCTGTTGCCCGTAATTGGACAATTCAGCCTAAACCATGACACCATGTTACACACTAGCAACTGCTTGAAAGTGTTAATTAGCTTCTTCATTTTCCTTATGATTAATAAATTCTGGAGTGCATGTAATCCAGAATATAAGAGCATGTATTATGCAATGTGATGAGGAGGAGAGATGCTAGTCTTTTACTTTACTGAGAGCCAGGCACAGATGATGAAGTTGTAACTGCAATTGGGCTGTCATTGTGGTTCAGCTGAAGGGTCTCTGTTCTTACAGGTTAAGCCGTTATTTCTACCAGAACAGAGTTGTGAAAATGAGTAACATCATTGTTTTTTCTGTATTTTCCTTCAGGGATAACACGTCTGTCACTACGAATCCAGACAACCAGAAACAGAAAACAGTTTCTAACTATATCGGCTCAGTATTTCTTTATTAGGAATGATCTGCTGTGGCAGTGCCAACTTTTTGTAAGCAGTAGGCAAAGGAGAACATAATTTTAAGGGAAATATTAAGTTCCTCACACATAACCTAATCTGCAGTCCCTTTGCCTACCTCCTAAATGTGTTTTTCAAAGAAATCTATGGGGTACCGTACTGGTGATGGAATTCATTGCATAGATTGCATTCCCTTTCATCTTCCTCCTGGCTACCCCTTGATAGCTGGTGGTCAGATGCACAAATTGTTCTTTGGCTGAACATATTATTACAACAACCAAATAATAGTCACGGCCATGAAGTGCAGTTGGTTCACACAGTTCTCCTGGCATTAAATTCAAGACCAGCCCTCATAGAAGTGCTAGAAAACACTATAATATGTAGGCTATATGCCTGCCTATGCCATCCCCCATTCCAGATATGAAGTAGGAAGGTAGGACATGGACCACATCTGGTTCATCTCTCATTCACCAGCATCAATCCTCCAACAGCACTCAGCAGGCAGTGCTGTCCTACAAGACCATACCTCAGCATACCCAAGAGTGTGCAGCCCATGCTCCCTGTGTCATGCTGTTAAAAAACATTCTGGCCTGCTGCAGCAGATACATTTGAGTATTTGAGCTTTTGACAGAAGAGCACCAAGAAAGAGCAACAATGCTAAGAGCTAGATGAATGTCACATCAGACTCAGTAAGGATTCCAGCTGGGTGTGGTATAGCTCAGCTGTCTAAGTTCATTTGCCAGAACCTAGGCAGTGTGAGCATGAGCTGACCCATATGAACTGTCCCACAGACCAAGGTTTGCTTCCTTGGAGAGAGCAATACAGCATGTGCCAGATCACTCAACCTCTGAGCTTTCACTCCTCATTTGTAAAAGAGATAACAATCCCTCTTCTGCCTTAGAACAGTCAAAATGACACTGACAGCTTACATGTCTAAGGCAATACTATACGTGAACCACTGCCTGTTTCTGTCTCCAACTCCATCTTCAAAACAGAGCCCTGGGCAAAACTGGACTCAAGTCTAAGGGTGGCATTTTTGAGACAGATGATGTACCATACACTATTATTATACGGAGTGCAAGTGCAGTGTCAGTATGGGAAGGAGCAGTGGGTGGGGACAGGTGGAAGTTTATATTCAGCCCTCCTCTTACTCCACCTTCTTTGATTCTATTAGCATCCACCATCCACACAGCATGTATAACAGGTGGCACAAGCATAATTTCCTGCCCCAAGAACAAGTTTCAATGCCTTGACACATGCCATCTAGCGTATCTTCCTGAGCTGATTCAAGCAGTCACCGTTCCTGGCTACTATTTCCAAGCTCATGACCATTACTGTTCCCATTGCAGAGACAACAGAAGGGACTATGTGTCTGAATCTCTGCCTTCCATGACCCTGAAATTTGTTTTGCACTGGGGAGTTAAGACACAAGAACATGATCGCCATCCTACTTTTCTTGCTACAAGTTCAGTAACTTCCATCAGAAGGTGAGGTGGAGAACAGAGAAGTGTCTTAAACCATCACAGGAATACTTACCAGCGTAGGCCAAACTAGGTCCAAAATTTGCCACGCTATGAATTCTGCAAACTGTGCTGCCCATGTTCTTTCTCTGGCCCTACCTCTAAACATAAAAAAGTGCCTGTTCCCAGTATTCATAGGAGCAAAATTTAAATAGACCAACCCAGGTGATTCATCTTAGCAAAAGTTTCTTTTGTTCCAAACTTATTGCTCTCAGGATTCACAGTACCATTGCAACTAGCACACAAACTCCTTTTTCTACCCAGTTAAAAATTATGTTACTCTATTGTGTAAATATGTTGAAAGCACATGATGTCTTTGTTAAGAGAAGACAGTTGTGATGTATCTACATTCTCAGGCTTGGAACACAAATTCTCTTTTGTCTTTTACCATTGTTATTTGAGCTGAATTCTAACATATATCGCAGCTGTTCTCTTGCTAAATTACTGGATTTTGTGACTAAGTTGTGATTTTGCACTTCAGGCTCTGAGTAACTGTGAAAGAAAACCTGATTTAAATTAGAAGAGGGAGTGCTAAATAAATACAGTCAGTGGTTGAGACTGTACTTCAACGGCAAAACCCTAGCCCCACATCTTCCATCTAGCTAAGTAAGAAGCAGCTGGTTATTCCTGAAGTGCAATTTCACCAGCACAAATAAAGCCACAAGATGAACCTTCATTTAGGGTACTTTTAGATACCAATTAATTCCCAATAATACACCTCAGAAGGATGAGAACTGATGAAAGAATCTGACTGTGGTCAGAAAGTCTGTGTGAAAGAGGAAAGAAAAGGCTGGTATTCCATTTAGAGGAAGGGTGGAGATCCATCTAAACCGGAAGAGGTGCAGTTATTTTTTTCACAACCAACCTTATTTACAGTGGATTCTTAAAAAAAAAAAAGAAAGATTAAGCCAAACTTATTTGTTTGCAGCCCCATCCTTAGATCTGCATCAGATTCTACCAGAAACATGAAATCTGGGGCAGAAGCACAAACCAGTAATCTGTGAGGACTAATTCTTTAAAAAAAAACAAACAGGAAACTAACAGAAATCCCAGGGACAAAATAATTTTTAAAATGTCCCCTCTTTAAACTCAGCCTGTTCTGTTCCTTTGTTCAGATTAAACCTTCTTGGCAAGAACCAGTCCTTTATCAACTACACAATATCAATCCAAAACTCAGGGCTCATCTCAAATGGTCACAGCATACAAAACTCTACACTTTTCAACCCAAGCATTTGAGGAAACCCTCAAATTTTTATGTCTTCATATATATTAAAAGAGTCCTACTGGATGTTATCCACACTTCATACAATTAATGTCTCAGAATGCATTTGCTTATTCAGGCCTCAGGTACCTTTTTGAGGTCCTTGCTTTGAAAATGAAAAGAACTCGACTGTCTTCACTCTATTTTGATATATTTAGAGTTTCTGTTCTAAAATGAAAACCTCATCCAAGAATAACACTTATGGGAAGGACTACCTTGACTACACCCTGCTCAGTAAGCATCAACAGCATCTGACCTGCAAAATAGGAAGGCCTAAGTGGTAGGGTTCAAAAGTGCAATTTTCATTCTTGGCCTATGCTGCTTCCTCTATGAATGAACATGTATAAGTTTGCAATTGCTCAATATAATCTCTAAATCAAGTACGTTTACTCACAGCTGTGACACTAATCCTATTTATATCTTCTGGAGCATTTATTTTTAGTGAATAAAAAACGTGACTGAAGTGTTTCAAGACAATAAAAACATGCTATTAATAATGAATTGTGCTGAAAACATACCCTTCGGTGTTATCACTTGAGCATATCACTTAATATGAGAATATCAAAGACACAGGCAATCCTCCAAGTTATCTACTGAGTCCTGTCCAAATGAGAAAAAGACTAGACCATTGTGTCATGAATTTTCCATTGTCTCCATTTTTATTCACTACTCTCTTTTCATCTCTAACTACTTGTTCAACTATGTTCATTCAATTACTGAAATCCAGCTGGTTGAAATGCATCCAGTTGGGCTTTATCATCTTTTGAACTTATTTTTTAAAGAGGTCTTTAATGACTTTAACTGCTGTTCTTGCAAGTCTCTTTCACTCACACTAGATAATGCAAGGTTATCGTTGTGAAACCTATCTACAAACTTGACTCAAGTTCAATTGTATGTAAACTTTTAGGAGGGAAAAATGCATTGTTTACACAGTGAGAACACTCAGCATTCATTTGCTACCTTCTAATAGCGTTTTATATTAAACGCTTTAAAAACAGTCTTAAACGGAACCAGATGTTTACAGAAATTCTCTCTGATTACTGTCCAAGTGAAACTATCTTCCTCCCTTTCTCCAAATTCCCTTTATCATTAAGTAATGCATTGAAATGGAAATATAGAGCATGCAGTGATTGCCAGAATTAAACAAGGGGCAGATGGAAAGAAAACTGAATTAGTTGGGGTTTTGTGGTTTTGGGATTTTTTTTTGTTATCTTAGACACATTCTGTAGTATGTATTTTGATCCCAAAAGCACATGCTTACTCATCACAGTTTCTTTATGGATCACTTAAACACACATTCTTTTTTTTACTTTTGCTTATACTCTACAGTGACCAGTTTTCCATTTTTGCTTGCGGAGCTGATATGGTCAGCCCCAGAACAGGAGGAGAAATCACTCTTACACATTCCCATGATGTGCATTTCTGTGGAAACCAAAGGCTCCACTAGGACAAGCCTCCTCATTCCAGAGAACCAGTGCTGTTGTGATGTGTGTTGTGGCAGATGATCCTGGGGAAAAGATGAGTTCAGGTGTCTACATAATCTAAAATGCATACACCACTGAAGCACACAGTGGTTTCTTTCTCCAAATAACTGAACACATTGTCTTCACCATCAATGAAATTACTGAAATCTTATTAAATTGCAGAGATCCAGCTCATGATTCACGAACACATGTATTACTACAGCCAGCAATAGAATCAAAGGGAAAGTAGCACCGCCTCTTTAGCCATGTAGTCAAACAAGGCTCCTCATGCCATTAGAGGTCATTGGAGTTGGCTATGACATCAGTAAAATTCTCCAAATATGCATCAATTAGAATTTTTAAAAAAGGAAAAGAAGGGAGTTCATTTTCTTGGAATGCACTTCAAGCTTCTCCTTTTCTTCTCCCTTCTGAGTGAAATCTCAACTGGATTCAATCTAAACTCCATAAAAGAGGAGTAACCCCTGACTTACTGTTGAAAGAATGTGATTTGCTTATGAAAATGTCAACGACCTCTAGTCTTCTAATATTCAATTAGAAATATTGTATAGAAAAACTTTAATTATGGACCTGATTCAGCTCAATAAATTCTGTTTATGTTTGCCTCAAGTGTTCAGTTGCTGTGGCTGTCCAGTAAGTACTGGGAAAGACCATAAGAGGGAAGTGAGCACACCATTTCATCCAAAGCTTAATGTGACTTCAAAGCCTGACAGCAATGCAGAGTGTTTGAACAAACATCTATTCCACGTGCTCTATCACCTATATATATATGTATGTACGTATGTGTAGGTATATATGTGTGTATATATACATATATATATGTATGTATATATATATGTATATATGTGTAGGCAAAGAATATACACATTCTCTGTTCAGCTGTTTTGATCATGATATTTTAATGAGTGCAGTCTATAACCCCTAGGTCTTTACAAATCTCTGGCACCCACCTTTTCTTCACTAGGTAAAACAGTAGGCTGATAGGAAACCACTTAGATTACCTAGTATTAGTTTACAGTGCTACAATGTCCCACATGGATTAGGCATTAACTTGCACAGCCATTGCTTTCACCACAATAGCAGCAATACGGTCCAACAGCAATTCTGTAACTCGGAAGTAGCAATGGCAGGCTGAGAGAAGCAACCAGGGAAAACAGGGAGGAACTGAAACCCATGTTTCTCAGCTTCCCAGTTCCTCTGAGTAGACCCATGACTCATCTTGGCCACTGTTTTTCTTCATAGTTCCCATGATCAGCAGTCAGGACTCACATCAGACCAATGGCCTGATGTAGCTTGGAAGCAGATAGCAGAACAGAGTGACAAAGGCAGAAATATTTGGGTTGTTTGGTTTTGTTTTTTCTAAATTGTTTTCTTTATTTTGGTTGGTTCTTGTTTCAGCTTTGACTAGCAAGGAACAATATAAGTTCCTGTTAGTGGGCCAGTGCCCTGTATGGTCAAGACCATTGAATGTTCTTGGTACACACTCGCCATTAACGACAGATATGTACATAGCACAGGTACAAATAGAGAGAAATGCTGCAGGACCAGTGCTCTTAGAACCTCAGATTCCAGGTTTAAGCAGTGCTTTATGCCACTACCTCTTCCCGGCCCTGCTCCCACCAAACAAAATGGAAATTCAACCTTTAATCTCACTATATGCAAGATCAACATCTCCATTTATCTGTGAATGTTATTCAACAAACTCTCTACCTACAGCCCCATTAACCTCAGTGGGGATCACACAGAGTATACTTCCAATACAGGGCCTGTTACCAATAATCAGTGCTGGCCAACATGCAGCAATTGCCCTCATTAAGACTGCAGCTCACAAAAGGAAAGTAACATCCAAATCTTCAAGAAGCTGAGGTATCACAGTGGTGAGTGCAGAATAAGAGCAGAGAGAAGAAATCTCTTTGAACAGAGCCCTGCTGCAGCAATTACCCATCTGACAGGAATGTTACTTCATTAAGCAGGAAGTACATCAAGGCTATTATCCTCCGAGTTCTACCTCATAATTGAAATAGCTGCAGAGGCATTTCTTTTGCTATCTGATATATCTGCTTTTATATCTGCTGACAGGAATTCAGCTGGAATTAATAGCTGTAAATGCAGAATGTATAAAAGAAGTGTAGCTCCACACACTGTGCTAATTTTTTCATTACTCTTTGAGCACCTTAAGGATAAATGACATTGAACACTCAGATTCTGAAATGTGTTAAACATCCCTGTAACTCTCACAGGCATCACTGATTTCACTAATAACAAGTTATGCTAATTGCCCTGTGAGCAATGAGGGCCAGATGTCTCAGTACTGAAGGTTACAAACATTCAATGGTACTGAGGCACCTCACTCACTTTGGTCACACTGCTTCTCAAGACCTGGTTTTAACCCATGGAATCCACCCCTCCAGGATGCCAGAGCCAAACGTTGTTATGAAGGTTGGGTTTCATTTTGTTTTTATTAAAGCCATGCCAAAATTAGAACTAGCATATACGTATATCTGCATATACTCAGAAAAGATTAGTAAAGTTTTATCAAATATAGCAAAACAACCCACTGCAAATTATGTAAAAAAATGCCAATATGTCTGCTTCTGCAGACAGATGATACTATTCCTTTCTTCCCTTGATTTGTTAGTTGCTCACATGATAAATCTCCCTGTTTTCTTCTTTCCTCCCCCTCTCTGCCCCCACTATCCCTTTCCTCCCAAAAATCATAATTTTGTTGATCTTAACCTTTCTTCTCCTGTCCTACATCTCTAACATATACACTTCTTAATTACCTATTATTTATTCAAATCCACCACTAGCTTAACTAGCATCTCAGGCTGGTCAAAAACCACTGTGGAAAAACAATCATGAAAATTTATCTATGTTTAAAAAAACCCATCCAGACTTATTGCATGTGTATCCCTGTAAAAAAGCAACTAAAATACCTTCCATGAAATACATTATCTGAACTATCACACAGTTGTCCCTGAAATACTTGGAAGTACAAATGTTTTCTAGGAATACAGCTGACTGTGAGAATATAAAAACATAGTAACCTCAAAGATTTTCAGCATCAAGAAAAGACTTCTGTACGGCTTTTCTTCCTAATACAAAACATAGTATTATTATGGTCCTTTATCAGACAAGTCTTGTATTCTGTAAAAGGGATAGTTGTGCTCACTGTCTGTGAAACCTGCTGGTTTTGTAAGACCTGTAACCAGAGTAAGGTGTTTATATGGAAATATGAGTAGTTTCAGTGAACTAGAAGTTGTCAGTGTTCACTATGGCTTTTATATAAACAAGGGTCTGCCTGGACAGAAGCATAGTCACTAAAGGATCTCCTTGAAGAACAGCTCTTTGTGGTGCATAACTGAGGAGAATATTTATCTTCAAATGTGGGAATCCCGTGTTTAATTTAAGAATTTGCATACATCAAACTATGGTTTCTCAGATCGTTTCTAACATGATAAATGTTTAGAAAGGAAAATATGCTTGTAAGCACTCTGAGAAACAATACTGCAAGGCATAGCAGGACTTGAATTAATTGGGTTCTCATGTGTACAGTCCTCTGGGCTGAATTTTAATACCTTTACACAACATTTTAACTTCAATGAGACCATTCATACATTCCAGTGATTTTTAAGGATTGTCTTCCTCTGTGATGCACTGAAAATTCTGATTTTTGAAGCATCTGTTCAGCTTCATCCTTACAAAGCCTGATTTGCTGTATGTATTGTATAAATTCCAATTAGCAATATAAAAGGACAGATGAACACTCTATTTTTTCCCCTCCATTAAGAAAAGACCAGGTCTTCAGCCCAAATTCCAGTGAGAACAATGAGAGATTTATTGTTCAACTTCTTTCTGGATAGGTACCTATTAAAATGGGACTTTTTCCTCTAATTTCTCATTTTTACTCAATTTTAGGAACTGCAAGTTCCATGAAACCTACATTTAGAAATACAGTAATTGTCTGTCAGCCCACCATGATTTTTAAAGAATTACTTTGTCCTATTCTTCTAAAGAGATTCATATTCTTAATGAGCAGAACATCTGGAACAATTTGCCTAAAACAGTGATGTAATCCCTAATGGCAACAACTCTCATCCCAAATAGTCTGATAAAGATCACTGCACTATTCTCACTAAGCTTGATTCTGCTTTCACTTAAAATTGTAAAAAGCAGCTGATACTGCAACGAAATAGTATTGTGACACAGGCCACAAAATGTTTTTTTTTCTCAGGACGATTTATAAATACTGTGGAAATGATTCAAATACAAATGTTTCGCAGATGAGTCAAGCGGGCAGAACAGCTGCCACTTAGCTTAGTGGGCAGCAGAGAACACTTGGCTAATTCCTACAATACTCCACAAGTTTTTGTTGTGATTTTTTTTTTTTAAATGTTACTGAAGTTTAGTTTGTTCTTCTCCTCCTTTCATTCCTCTTTCACCTCCACCTTGGAACAGCTGTACGTAACAAATTAGTCCTTGAAAGACGATAACACTGAAAATATGATGGAAAATAATTTCCCCTGGGAGTGCAAAGTATTTGTGTTAAATGAAATGAAAAATCAACTTAAACATTCATATGAATGCCCAAGGAGAAATATTTAGCCACTGTGATAGTTTCTACCTTTTCCCTCCCCACCAAGGAATAGAATAAAAGATTTCCATTAAAATAATGTTATGTATGAATTACACTTTGCCCATGGGGAATAGGGGAAATTACAGCTTTTATACTCTGTAATTTACAGGGACTTGACACTTGTTTTGGGATGCACTAGGCTTACTGCAACAGTGCTGAGTACTAAGTGTTTCCAGAGTATAAAATATGACATTTAGAGAAGGAGACCTGCACTGAACACACAGGCACCATTCCAGCCATTTCAAGGATTCTGTTTCTCAGCAATGCGTAGAAAACGCTGAGGCATCTGTTCAAAGTGCAAGCATGAGTTCACAGAAGGACTGGAGTCATTCCCATACCTTAAGGTCTTTCTGAGCATTTGATAATACTTGGTTCCTGACAAGTCTGTCTAATGGTTCTTATCCAACAGTCAGAAATCCAGCTAAAACCAATTCATATGGATGCCACCTGGCCCAAAAGATTAAACACGAATTATGGAGTGGATGAGGAAATAAAAACTTCACATCTTATACTCCATCAAAAGATGCAGTCCTCAACTCCAAATGCAATAGCAGCCTTATACAGTTTTGGGCACAGTTTTGGTTGTATTTAAGTATTCCAAGATATGGTCCCAAGTAGCCTTTACCAAGCCATGTTTCTTAGGCTATTTAGCAAGTAAGACATCTCTGGACACTTTGCAGCTCCACAAAACCAGATGCAACAAAACAGAGCAAATGACTTTGGGTGTAGCACCAAAGAGAAAATTCACGTTTCAGCAAATTCAATTTTCTGGCCATTGTAATATTCACTTGACCTACTCAAAGTTATTACAAAAAACAGGGTTATGA
The DNA here is from genome assembly GCA_033628505.1 of Tringa tobata. Classification (NCBI taxonomy): domain Eukaryota; kingdom Metazoa; phylum Chordata; class Aves; order Charadriiformes; family Scolopacidae; genus Tringa; species Tringa tobata. The sequence continues at coordinate 2,751,627 of JAHREE010000128.1, forward strand.
TGGCACCAAGGTACCTCAAGCACAAAGAGACTAGGTGAGATGGTATCGGATCTGTTCCACAGAGAAACTCATAAACTCATTGGATTGTACTTTGCCTAAAAGAGCAGTTTTCCAGCACAGAACTGCCTATAGCTACATTAATGTTTGAAAAGATGAAATCTGAGGTTTGACAAAGCATTCTTACACTTTCTTTCACTTATTAACAGAGTCCAGCAATTCATGTATGAGGTAGATCTTTTTTATTATTTACACAAGGTCCCTTTCCTTGAAAAGAGACATTTTGGGCATTAATCTCAGCCCTCTCAAAGACTGGCAGTGTATTGAATGCAAACTCTATTCTATCCAAGTGAGACATAATATGGGAGACTTTGGATAATATGCACAGGGAACACTTTCTGACATTTTAGATATAACTTGCATCCATCTTTTCAGTCTTATCTATTCCAGGAAGGTCAGGGAACCTTTAGCCAAAACTACTGAAGAAGCTGGTAAAAATTTTAAATTGCCCTTAAATCACATCATTGTGCACAATGCATTTGACATGCATTTGTAAGTTCACCTAGTGTTTGCACAGACACAGACAGAGCTCTGTTCATCACTATAGCTCTCAGGCAGAACAAAGAATAAACAGTAATTATCATACTTCGTAATTTTTAATGATGTCTCTGTGACACCTTTGCATGAAAGCCCTCTATAATGCTGCCTCGATTTCCCTGTCCCAGCTGATAATGACCTCACTTGTTATGAGATTTGAAGGCTGCTTCTGGGAAGAGTTATTGAAGGGCTAGACATTTATCATGAAATGAGATTCAGTTTTTGTTAATGCCACATTTTTCCACATGGCTTCTGTCTCCTTGCACACACAACATGAGGTGCCCTACCAATGAACCAGGGTTGTGTAGTACAGAGGGTATCTGGAGAGAGGCAGGCTAGAGAGGAAAGACATCTTCTCAATCCCAGAAACTCCTGTCCCATTAGAAAGACAGTGAATGGGAAAACTGAAGATTTCCTCTATCGCAAGTGTTCTGATGGACAGAGTAAACCGGTCTTAAAAGTTCATCTTGGCTGGAATTCACAAGGATGAAGGGAGGTAATGGAAATTTTTCCTGCATTTTCTCTCTATTGGTTCATAGCTGGTTTTTGTCTGCCTCCTATCTATGCTTTCATTTTTATCTTGAAAGTGCCTGTGGCCCACTTTTTAGCCTTCCTAGGGCAAGTGAGGTCTGTCCAGGTACTTTTCCATTAGTAAACAGAAACAGTTGCTGTCTCCTAGGTGCTTAGCTTTGACAGCAAGAGGGGAGGGTAGAGCAGATGTGTGCTTCTTCAATTCTATTAATAGCAGTGTAGCCTGATTGTCATTCAATGGGGAAATCACCTTTCAGTAAAAGACTGCTGGGCTGTTGCAAAGTAGTTAGAAATACAGATAAGCAAAATGTCTTTTATATGTCTTCAGCTGTGTGCAGTGTTAAATCAATTGTGGGTGGTTCTTGTTCAAGGTTAGAAACAATATCATGTGCAGTTTGGGTTGTGTAAATCCTATTTTCAGAACTGTCCTCCAAACATAGCTTCCCTTCTTTTGGTCACGGTCCTCCAAACATAGTTTACCAAGTGATGCACAGGAATGCATCTCTTCTATTGGACATGTGACTTTTATAGTCCTGAGTACCCGACAGGGCTGTGAGTTTTTAGTCCTTGAGACTTACACAAGGTCAGGCTTTAGAACTGCCAGAGCTAGCATTTGGGGAACTTCAGGGGCAAAACGGGATATTGAGACCTCTATTACTGAATTGGTAGAAACATCCAGCCAAATTGATGTGGGCTTGAAGTGGGCTGCAGTTATTCTTGTAGCACTGAGCCACTTTGACTCCTTTTAGGCATCTTCTTGCCTCATACTTCTCCATGGATACAATTCTGTACCAAAGAACGTGTCTGGGCCTGCTTCCTCAGTACAGACACTGACCTGAAGTGCCCCGATTTGCATGATTTTGCTATCCAGGATTAATGACTCTCTGCCACTCCTGCTCTGGAAGCTGTGGCTGGGAATACCTCACTCCCTACACCTCTGTTTCCTCACATCTCCTCTGGGCTCATTCACTCTCCCCAAGGCAGGCAACTCTGCTGCAGGTGCTGGGCTCTGTTATGTGACATTTCACCTCTAACACTGGCGTGAGTCGCTACTTGGGAATGGGTAAACTAGGTAATCTTACAGGCTTACTTTATCAGCTGAGGATTATTTTAGTTTCTTCTGTTGTGTTCCAGCAATTTTTATGTGAGGGTTTTGCTGGGTTTTGCAACCCTAAAAATGCCAAAGAGACTCTGAATATATTCCAGAGACATATCTTCTCACAGATACTTATTTTTACGCAATTTTGACAGCTGACTTGGTGTTATTGGAATGAAAAGCACATAAACACTTCCTAAGAAATACTCATGATTTGTTTACGCCTCTTTAAAATTCTAATCCAAAAAGTTAACACTGACGTTATGTAAAATGCCACATTTACATTTAATAACAGCATCCTGAATAAATATTTAGAAAAACTGCATTTTTTTAATTACACTTGTTGTGAATGAAAGAGCAGATAAATAATGCATACAATAATAAACTTTCCTCAGTCAATCCACCCTTTTGGGAGCATATTTAGTATGTGATTTTATAAATATTTTTAAATAGGTAACATCTGAGCATGATCCTTCCTATTTTTCTGATTATTTGTTGACTGTGTACATGTACATACAGAGTTCATCGGATCAGCTGATTCCCCCATCTGTTCATTTCTGCCTGGAAAGGGAGACTTAATATTTTATTAATCGTGAGCAAACCATAACATAAACAGCACAAACCCGGATTCAGAGAGACCCAGCCTAGCAACAGAGCAGCATTCTAATTTCAGAGGACCTAGCAAAAGGGCTGTGACATTCTGACTCAGTGATCAAAATTTAATACTCCAGATGGGTGACATTTCTGATTTGACAACCTAAAAAAAATAACACCTAAACTCTTCTCTGTGACAACTCTAATATAAACAATTTTTCTGTCTCACTGGCCAAAGGAATTACAATATCTATGATCTCTTTTAGAGAGAAGATATGGTTTGGTCTGCTATGGGAGGCCCATTTTTATTTTTCTTCATTTGCTGACTAAGAGCCTATGTTCTCATATCATCTGATCCAGACCTGGCTATGCATAAGAGGCGTTTCTGCCCAGAGAGCTTCCTCTGAAGTTCCTCATTCTACCCAGGAATAAGACCACCTGCCCTGGGGCAACAGTGTGAACTAGTACAGAAGACAACAGTTTCCCTCTCAAGCCACAGACTGTACTGCTACTTTGTCAGTGATCTGATTTTCAGACTCGTGTCTCACGGATTAGAGAGCCATATTATTGAACTCTGTGTACTTATGAGCACTCTGTGGCCCTGGCTTGCCATTCACACAAGTACAATATCCCTCCTGAACAAATAAACTGACAGGAGAAGAGCAGAAGATACAAATGAGCAGTACTTCCATCATGATCACAACACAGCACAAAGCCAACTTCTCTGACCCACCTTGTCCTGCCTCATTTTCTACAGAATGCATAAACAACAAGAAATGATAGACAACGTTTCAAGTTGGGTAAAAATGATGCAGGCCCATGGCAATTACGGTGAAATACCTTACATGATGAATAAGTGTATTTCCAGCAGAACTAGAGGTCACAGTTTATTGACACACAACCCTTCACCCCTCTTCCCCAGGGGGAAATCCCACTGAATGGGTTAACATTCATGAAACAGTCACAGTCTTTCGCTGTCAGTTGTAATAGGAATATGTTGTATTTGGCATTACTTTATTGCACAATGAAAAATTATGTGGTCCATAAGGAAGTGCTTTATAGTATAGAATTCCTAGTACATAAAATTGTTTCAACGTTACCATTAAGCACCCTTAAGAAACGAAGATCCAGTCCCAAGATTTCAGGACATTGTGTTTCCTGACAATTAATTTTTCTCCGGTAATTTTTTGAACTTGCTTTATCAAATCTCCAGAAGAAAGTATATATTTTTTGTAGAAGATGCTCACTAGTTTTTTTTCCACCACCTAAAACTGGCTTTGGTACCTGTAAATTATAAACATACTGGGAAAAGTTCTCCGTCTAGGTGGTCAGGGAATAGCCCTTGTTCTGCCTGCTGTGTGTCACCATACACTGAACCGCACTATCAACAGCTATACAGCTGTATGCATCAGGCCTTTTAATGCACCAATCTCTATGCATTGGAGTTGTTTGATATTGTGTTTTTCCACAAGTTATATTCCTATGGAAACATTTTTCTTCTTTTTAGCACTTTTGGCTGCTTTTTATAATTTCAGGATAACAATCTAAATTTGTTTTCATGTTTTTCCTCTCCTCCTCATTCTCTTTTCTGCTTTCTTCATTGCTTTTTCCACTGAAGGCACAGGAAGTTGTAGGCCCAGGAGAAAAGTATAAAGTGTAGAAAAGAGAAGTGAAAGAAGAAATGGAAAATTTCTTGGTTTTGTGATTTTTCCCCCTTTTTGGGGCAGGGGGCAGGGGACGGCAGGGGAGGGTGGCGGAATAAGATGCCAACAGCCATAGCCAGGATTTCAGTTGCTGTCATTGCCTTCAGCCTGACTCCAGTTCATTAATTGTTATAGTTAGTTCTCATACCCTTTTAACTCTTTAGGGATGGCACTATGTTATAAGGGCTTTGGCCTAATGCAGTGATAGGGTGGTCCTGAAGGGGACATCCTAGATGCTACAGTAAAACAAATAACAAATTATAACCACTGAGAATGTGTCTCAACATGAAGAACCTTATTAAGAGCAATTTCACTGTTTTTCATTTTGTTTTGGTTTTATTGAAATAATTAAGGAATTGAGATGGGGTAGTTAAGAAATAAAAAACCAATTCTTCACACTGCAAACGCAGTCCTCTAAAATTAAAGTCTTTAATGATGTATTTTCAGTGATGGAGGCATAAACCCAAAGAACCTCTCCCAGAGCTTCATTCTGACTTATTTAAATCATGGTACAGCTGAAATCAGCTGCAAAACTTCCATTTACTTCAATGGGACTAAAAGTTTCCTCTGAGTATCTAATCAGTTTTCTTCAAACTGTCATTTTTCCTGTTCCTATTATGAATACTACAGCAATTTATCTGCAGAGCCTTCTCCATAGCTTTTCAACTCCAAGAGCATTTCCTGATTCAATTTATCTCATAAACAACTTTATTTTTTTGTTCTTCAAATATATTTCAAAAATGGTACAATTTTCACAAATGGACCCATCTCAGTTAAATTTGTTCCATCTAACATTAGTAAAAGCACACAGATTTTCCTCAGGATACAGTGTATAATACTTTTGTTTCTGTAGTTGATTATAGCTAGTGTTTTTCTGCATATCATTATAAAGATTGAAGGAGCATCTTCGACACAGCTCACAAAATTAATTCAGATTCTGAACCTGCTCCTTTTTCTCCTAAAAATACTAATGCTCTTTTATAAGTGTGGAGCTTTTTTACTCCCACTTAATGTTCAAATTTACTTGTTAATTCTGCCAAGTATAAGAAAGTATTAATAGTAAACAATAGTAGAATTATGTGGTAAATCTCAACTGCTCTGTTTATTATATGCTACAATGGGTTTAGCACATAGCATTTGCTCATTATGCTGCAGAATGCTACATATAATCTCATCTAAAGAACTAAACTTGCCTTTTGTGGTAACTTGTTTTGCAGTATCTAGAATGATAGCACAGCATGGACTTCTTTGCTCATCAAGTCACTGATGAGCACTTCCTCCTTCCACTGGAGGAAGCTAAGTAAACACTTGCATCTATTACGGTGAAACAGAATTAGTAGCAAGAGCACACAATAACAGATTCCAAATTATTTGTTCCAAACAACAGCCTAGAAAGACTATAAAGCCTTGAAATGTTTGATGAGTATGAAATAATATGTAGTTAGTTTAAATATTTAGAAAGATGAATACAGATGGTGCTGCTCACTGGTGGGACATTTCTTGGGTGAATCAACAGCTTGGAAGAAACTGAACATGATAGATGTTTAACTGTGTAAAATCTAATCAATGACATTGTAAAAATCAGCTGGTTTTTCTGACATGTATGTGTAACTAGTGTCTGTAACATAACCCCTGAAATTGCTGCCTCATCATTTGACTTATATATGTACTCTGCACTTACTTATAATACTTGATTTTTTAAAATAATTTTTTTTTTAAACCAACAATGTAAAAGGAAAATCCATTAGAAACCTGAGCACTGTTTCAATAGCATGTGAGAGGTTACTTCCAAGGGATCACATTACCATGGAAGACAGAAAGCTAATGATGTAAAGAGTCAGATCATCACTCTGCCCAACACAGGTTAATGCAATACAGTAAAGTGACAGAATGCTGGACTGCAAGAAGATGAGTAGAGACAAAGAAATCTGAACTAGAAAAGATATTGTTCGGAGAAAAACATTTAACAGTTTGAAATAACATAGCTGAGAATGAACACACTTTGTACTCTGGACACATACTGTGCCATGCTGGTTTATATACTGCAAAAAATTGAGATTGTCCTGCAAGTTTTTATTGCATGTGGGAAGACAGCATTAATTACAAATGTCCACAACTTTTCTCCCATGAACAACACATAGATTAGCTTTTCCAGAAAAAGTCTCCCAGCTTTGGCTTGGTGCCCCCATGTCATGGTATCAGAGATATATACAATTAGATTAACTGCTGGCATAAGAGAGTATAGTATCACTCTGATTTACACTAATGAAAAATCTGTCCCACTACTGCACTGGATAAAACTGTTACTGTTGAAAACACAGCAGGTAAAACACTCTAGCAGAAGAAGAAGTGTGCTATAAAAATTCAAAGCATTCAGGGCCAGTATGAACCTAAAACAGCCATCAGATGGCAAAAACGTCCTGTCACTGCTGATTTAACCCAAGTGAAAGCCTCTCCTAATCATTACTAATTTCCTGAGTCAGCAAGTTCCCTTAATGCCTGTCACTAATCATGCAGATTTACAACTCGGTACAATATTTGTGAACCAAGGGAAAACCCTCTGAGATTTAAAGATTATTTTCCCAAAACTAAAAAAACAACAACCAACCAATCTATAAAGACAGTGGTAAGCAATGGCAGGATTTTGACTTATGACATTATCACAAGATAAGAAGCATCTAATCTAAGGGAGGAAAACAATTACTCAGGGCTAGCTACGTGTACAGCAACATGTCCGTTACCACTCTGCTAAATATCAAAGCTCCTGCAGTCTTTCCTTACTATCCCTGTAAGTTGGAAATCAGCTTTGCCATTTATAACACATGGCATTTCACTGAGGCACCCAATTGGGAGATATTTTTAGACTACAGAGGAGAGATTTGTTGGTTAATAACCTTGCAGCATTCCTGCATTATGTTGCTGGAAGAGTCACTGACAAAGTAACAGTTCGAACACTGGTTTTCTGTCACAACCTAGTTCTTTGTTACATTCATCACCTTCAATGAGTAGCTTCTAAACAGCTGAAAGTTCAGAAACCTGTAAAAATAAAATGCCTGTGCGCAATGTCTTGGATAAAATTCAGTCAAAGATCACAAGGTTAGGAATTGATGAAGCAAAAATTTCTACTTTGGGAACAGACAACATGTAATTAGACCTACAGATTTGACCTGTTATTTAAAATCATTCTATTATCTGCTTGTGCCTGCTTTTATCTTGCTTCATCGACATTTCTGTAGGAATAGGTTACTTACTATAATCAATGAACATTTTGTTTTAATAACATATACAAGGCATTAGCTCACATTACACTGTCACACAAGAACTACTCACATAACTGAACTCTCGTGGACAGGTTGGCAGGAGAGGGCCCACAGCTTCTGGAACATAAATTTACTTTGTTTTGCTCATTAATGTCTCCATGCTGCTGACCTAGAGAACAGAAGAGGTAATTATTACGTGTTTTCAACACCATTTCCCATTAAAATTAGCTTGCCATATCAGGAGAGAAAACAAGCACTGCAAAACAGGTACAGTCCCCATATCTTCTCACTGAAGCAGAGTGAGTACTACAGATTCAGCATATTTCTAATACTGGTTATATTGTTCATGCAATTTAGCTTTCACATTGTGTAGATATCTCATGCCTGTTTCATTAGCTGAAGCAATTAAAGTACAGTCAGACATAAGATTTATATTTTCATATTCCCTCTTTGTGCGATTCATTTTGAGATAATTAAAATAATTTTTCAGTGAAGCTGTCAAAGCATAATGAAAAATGCTATGGGAATATAAACAAGACTTGTAAACATTTTATGAGATTTTTTTGAAGGGGGAGGGATCCACAACAGCTTTAAAAGATCAAAAAGTATTCCCAAGGTTAAGAAAGAACTATAACAGGATTTTTAAAAGTCAGCTTACAATTACTTGAATATAAATACTTTCCCAGAAAACAGGTATATGAAAAAACATTAGCTGATTAAAATAATTCAGCATTTTTCCCTCTTATTTTCTCTGTATGATTATTATTGTACCTGTCTAGATAAAAACAGAACAGACAATGTGAAACAGTACACATCATTTCCTGTATTAGCTGCTTTAATCTGCTGTGATTGAGAATGTATTTCTGGACACAGTCCAGACAGGCTTCTGGCAATCAGAACAGCGAAGAGACCTGATGTACCTTGTTAATTCTCTTAAGGCTAAATCCCACAGTCCTTGCCCAGGCACAACTCTCATTGAGAGTTTTATTTAGGTTAGATTTTGACCTATTAACCTTAACATCTTGAATTCATGGTTCTTTCATCCATACTTTTCCCTCTTTAAAGTATCAGGTTTACTTAATATAGTGATACAAAAAGATATTACATCTAATGTCATGTGTCGTCATGCCACTGGGGAACAGCACTGGAGAAAACCTTTCTGTGAGTTACGGTGCAGCTAAACTGATGTGAACACACTGAAATAGAAGATGGGCATTAGATCATCCACATCCTCATTTCGCAAGCTGATATGAACAGGAAAACCAGTGAATCCACATACAGCACCAATTATATGGCTAACTTCAGGACTGAAGGAATTCACTCCAGCACAAACTTTTGGAGTTTTGTCCCACTTCATTTATTGCCTATTCCTCTGGAGAATGATCTACATTTTGGTATTTTTCCTTAAGTCATCCTTGTATTCTTCAGCAATGTGGAATTTTTTAACTCTTTGTGAGTACTCACGAGCCAATGTGAGTACTTTGGGGGTGACATTCATTTAAACAAAATACTTCAACAAAGATACCTATTGTTCCTTCAAATACTGGATTTGGAACTCCTCCCCAGCTAATGAGCAGAGATCTTGCCATGTCAGGCTGCTTTCTCAACATCCCTTATACTTAATTAAAAACAGTAAAAACTCCACCTAAACCAATTCTACAGCAAAAGCCAAATGTTTCTGCTCTTCTGGTGTCATTTACATCAAATCCATCATTCAAAATCATTCAAGGCTTATTTTCTCTTCATTACATTCCCTTGACATTTGTAAAGTTCCTCCCCTATCTCTGTCTGCAAGTTCTTACAGGACCTGAATCACTACAATCTCCATGTCCCTCAACCTTTATGGCAAACATTAATCACCTCTGTTCATTTGCTGGACTTTTTGCCACAACCCTGCTTCAGTCTTCATTATGTACTTTGCTAAGTTCCGAGCCTTAAAAGCATTCTATGGGATAATGCAACAGACAGATACCTACCCACCACCAGATGGCCCAAGGTTCACCATGTCCCTTCTCTATCTTCTTTGCTTTTATAGTTTCACTTACTTATGTGCCTTTACTTCTTCCTGCTCAGAAATGCCTGCCATCAAAGACACAATGTAGATAAAGTTATTTGCACCAGCTTTGAGTCAAACAGTCCAAAGAACAACAGTACTAGTGACCCAACAGCAGAAATTTCTACATGTTAACAGCAAATACATGGTACCCTACAGACATAGCCTAAACAGATGCTTTTCATGACAGACATTCCTGGACCCCAAGCCCTCCTTCCTTTCAAATGGCACTAGAACATTCAAACAGAACACTAGTAAGCCAATGATTCACTTCTGAGCAGAAAGTTCTCTAAAATCAGTTCTATATTGTATGAAATTTCTGTTACTGTTTTCATCACCTGTAACCAATACGAATTCCCCTGTCGAATACTGCTTACCTGGAAGTAGTTACCAAAAGCACTTTGATAACTATTCTAACCAGAGTTTGATGCTGTGTAATTTTCTCTTTAAAAACCAGTTTAAATCATCTACTGCTTTTCTTTTATTAATACTAATACTGAAACTACCTGTGCAAGCAAGGGTGTAAAGTTAAAATGCAAGGAAAAACCACACTTTGTATGTCTAACAGTTTTGCAGCAGGTAAGCACTTAAAAGTAACCAGACCACCCAGTTCACAGAACTGTTCTATTTGAAGTCCTTCTGATGTTGAAACTAATTATGCATCTAGCTAGGCGGGCCAGTGTCAGCTAGAGAAACAGCTTGAAAAAAAAAATCAACAATTTAGGGTTTAAAGGATTAGATTCACACCGTTACGCAAAGCCAAAAATACTCATGAACTCTCACTTTGTTTTATAAGCATTCACTGCTATTCTGTTAGATAAGATACGGGCTATTTCTAGATAATAGTTCATAAAGAAAATGTCCTGTGTCGTAAATAATACAAACTGTTTCATTTTCTTAAGAGTGGAAGTAAAGTTCCAAGACACAGCCATTGGTACTGCTGTACGCAATAACCAAAAGCCTAACCCTCCTTTCAAAACCAACAAAGATTTTTAAAGGAAGAAACTAAGCGGAGGGTGGAAGTGCTCAGAAGGCAAGTTAGCAGAGACACACCTCCCCCTGGAAAGAGTGTTTTGGCCAGCATACTTTCCATCTGTTTCCTAAACAAAGTGAAAACCTGTATCACTAAAAGGTTTCTACTGGTACAATCATGTTCAGAGCTGGTATTTGCCAGCAGGAAAAACACATTTCGAAAAAGAAAGGCCATTAAGGGGATAAGAAGCTCTGTTCCCTCTCAGAAAAGGCTAAGAGAAAAGAACAGAAAAGAATAGAGAAAACATCGGGCAAGGAACTTTATCTCCTGCCTTTCATTATTCTCCCAGCAAGAGCACTCTCACCTTACCTGTAGGTTGACATTCATACAGAGTTTCACTTTGAACCTCTCCCTTTCACACAAACATCTCTGTTGCTCACATAGTTACAGGTCCTGCTTTCAAAGGAAGGTTGTGCAAAGTATCTGCAGCCTCCAAACGCCCACAGGGGAAGTAACTCTTCTCCTAACCACAATCCCGTGGCAACCCAGCCAAGCTACTGTTTGAAAGACAGGCATTATGAGTTAGGGTGTCATCCACCTTACCCGAGACTCACCCCTTAATCATCCACCACTGCACAGACACATATGTCCTAACAACTTCATTTCTGTCATTTCCCCCCTTCTCATTTAAAGCCCTCACAGAACCTCATTTCTGCCAGGCGTCTGCAAGGACAAGCTAACCAAGGGCAAGCCCTCAGCAGAGTGACAGCACTTTAGCAAGAGATGCAGCAGAACTGGGGAACTAATAATGTAAGTGCTAGCAAGGACGTTGATACATGGCACCAGGATACATCAGTATAATTAGAACTGCAGAAGCAACACAAATACTAAATACAATTAAGAAACCAAAATTCTTTGCGAAGACAATTCACATGCTTAGCTTATTTTTTCTGTAAAAGGAAAGTTGTCCTTTGAAACTTCCTTAGAAGTGGGAAAAAATTTAAGTATGGAAATCTGATTTTTTAAAAACACCTTTTTAATTTTAGGACACAACAATACTTAGCAGTAAAAGACGCTTAAAATTTCTATTCCTATCAGTTTTCTCTGAAGTGTCTGCTGTCCCAAACAATACTTCAGATATGTTATTTAACCTGGGAAAGCTAAAGCCACATTTGCATTTCCAAGCAATTATAAAAAAAGTAATTTAAATGAAAATAATCCAACACCAGTCCCCACTTTCCTTTTTCTGCCCATAGTTTAGACATGTGGGTATTTTTCATATTTCTTTTTCTCCTGAGTCTAATCTGACATTTTCTTCCAACACACATATTTTAAGTCCTAAAGAAGGCCAGAAGCAAAATTTCTGGCTGGTAGAAATCCACTGAAGTCAAGGGGAATTTATCCCATGTGTATAAGGATCTGGGGGCATAGCAGCTGTAGCTTAAAAAGAAAGCAGAAAAGTTGAAGCACTCTAGACACAAAAATGAGATGTAGACATTTGCTTATATGGGTAAATTAATGAGCTTCAGTAATCCTGATTTACTGCTCTGGAGTTGTCACCTGCCATACAGAATATCCTTACAGCCTGGCTCCTCTTATAGTTACAAAGGAGCTAACCTGACTGTAACAGGATTTTAGCAAAAGAGAAGTGAATCTACAAAATCCAAATATATTTATTTGAAAAATAAAAACCATAGTGTATTGAAAGATAAAAGCATAAGCCTGCACAAAAGATTTACATGAACCTGACTACTGAGACATTTCCTTCATTTAAAAATAGTTGCTGCATGTGTAGCATAACTAATTAAATGGTTTTCTTATAGATTTGTCCCCTACTGTCATGACCCAGTTCCTGCAGCAATATTTCCAGCTGCATCCTGCAAGAGACAGCTAGAAAGCAGAGTTATAGCTAATCTGACAGTGCACAAATGTTAATTGGACAGTCAGGTACATTTTGACTGATTAGCTACAACCAAACGTTAAATACAATGCTCGATTTCTCTCAGGGGGATCTTCAATTGTACAGTTCTCTTCTAGTCACAGGCCAGTTCTCACAAGTTTTGTACCCATTTAGACACCTCTGAGTCCCACCTATTCCTCATTCAGATTTCACTGAAATTAACCCCTGGGCTCAAAAGTAAATGGAGGTAGGGGCAGAACTGACAGAGAGACAACCACTACCCTACGAAGTGTTTTCCTCGGGCACTAGGCTTACAAATTAAAAAAATAACATCTGGAAATACTTCCACTATAACAAAACACTTCATTTAAACATCACAGAATTGATCATACTTATACATAATGAGAGACAGCAACCATGTAACTTAAAAGGAGATGTTTGTGCTGCTATTGCCACAATATGTCCTCTGCCTGAGGACAAGCTGAGGCAACAGGCTACCTCTGTCATGTCGGGAGTCAACCAGTTCTAAGGTTTGAAGGTCTTCATAGGTTTAGAAGTGGGGACTGCAGTGGGCTCAATTACCTTTCAGAGCAGAGTTGGCAGGGAATATGGTGATTTTTTTATTTTTTTTTTAAATAAAAACAACACAAAAGCCTTAAGGAGATGAAGGATTGGAGAGCAAATAACAGCTGGGGAAGCTGTGAAGCAGCTGTTAGTCAGTCAGAGCATTTTATAGCGTTGAAGGCCAAAACCAGGTATTCTTCATCAGCAAGGCAACTACAAGGAGAGAAATGTTGTCATGAGTTCTAACTGATATTTCTCTAAGCATAGGGGATTTGGAGGTCTAGATTTCTTCCTTGCCACTGGCAAGGATTTAGTAAAAGACAGTGGGTGTATCCACCTGAAGTGCAGGACAGTTGCCTTACCACTTCAACCGTGGGAAGCGTGAGGGTCTCAGAAGAATTTTTTAAAATACAGGTCATCAAGTAATTCCCATGAAGGGAGTAGACACTTTTTGCTTTCTTTCCTGATACCAAAGTGCTTTGTTTGTGGAAAGCTTTAGTTGCTCCTAAGTCCTGTGCTATATGTTTTCCTAACACATTAGATTTTGTTCAAAATCAGATAACCACAGTTTGGAGCAAGTGTGAGGGGGTAATTTTTGTCTTGGATTAAAGACAGTGGCATTGCCTTCCAATTAGCTTAAGTCCTTATTTCATCTGACTAGGCAACGTGATCAGGACTCAAAGCTGCAGCTGCCAGCATGAAATAACACAGCAAAATAATTTAACATATTCAAATATTGAGTGATATCTTTGAAAAAGGCAATGTAGGAGTTGTGCCACCCAGTGGAACAACTAAGAAGAAAATTCTGTATACAGGAAGTTCTACAGTGCTCAAGCTGCAGAGAACTTTCCATGGTATCATTCAGACCATGGTTGTTAATTCAACGCTATTATTTATTACTCTTCTGTAAACTCAGCAAGAGCTGCCAATGCTTTTTTGCCAAAGTAGAGAAAATAAGATTTTAAGCAGTATACAGAAGGCTCGTTGATGGGAGATGTGCTCCTTTACCTTATTCTATATCTTTCATGGGTGTATAAAGATTTGGTTTCTGAAATATTCCCTTGTAATAAATTAAATGTTCTGCCTCAGCCATATAACTTCTCTCTTGGTATTTGGCAGTATATTCATTTCTGCAGAGTATTTCTGCAAGAGATTAATTGAGGCTGCCACTGAGAAGCTAGTTAATAAAGACTATAACCTATAACCAGTCTCAGCAAATAACTGTAATTTTATTATGCAAAGTGCAACCAATCTCAGTCCCCAAATCAACAACCAAACTAGCACAGGCGGACTGTCTCACCAGGAAACACTCATTAAGGATGTCTAGCAAGATCAACATAAGGAGGTGCATTTCAAACAAAAGTCTCTAACCTTAGGGCAAGAACTTACATGAATAAGATCCACTTAACCTGTGCTTTTCGTAAAGTCTTTTCCTATCCTACTATTTAGCAAGACATCTTCTGGCCACTCATTTGAGAAAATGGTTTAAAAATAAATACCGGAGAAAGGCATTGTAAGTCTCTTACAGGCATTCTCAGGTAAAAGCGAACTGTGGCTGCTTTTAAGCCTCTTTACCATAAACTAAAGGACTGGAAGAATCTAAGCAAAGCTGCAGCATGGGAAAAATGCCTTCTGTCTTGCATGGGGTATCAAAGTGGGAGCCAGTCAATGCCTTAGAAAGTGCCAAAGGTAACATTTAGAATTCTTCTGCTGTAGAGACAGCAAATAGCTAGAATCCCTCTTTCCAACAGCTATCAAAGCAGAAACTCCAATATCTGCTGATGTGTGCTAATACGCTAATACTGTAATATATTTGTCAATGTACACATTTGGTATGAGGTAGAGCCTCCTACATAAACATTAAATGCTTATTCTAGTCAACGTCAATTTCTGATGTAACCCTCAAAGTCATCTTAGTGATGAACATAAGGATGGGACAGTTTTTCTTAAATAATACTAGCTCTTTGTGTGTTTTAAAAGGCCTCCAAATACAATGCCGTAACACCAGGCCCAGAAGAACATAAGGTGTTTTTTTCAGAATCCTTGAGAAGCATGTTTAATTATCTTATTCTTGGTACATTCAACAAGTTGCCATACTGCCATGTGACCTTTCAGTTGCAAATCTCTATTCAAAACTGCTTTTTCTTGCATCGGTTATTCAGCATGTTCTCAGAACGCAGACAATTGTCTTGATTTCTTTATCATTTGATAGTCATCACAAAACATAGGATAAAAAGGACCATGTTTATTAAGATGAAAGGCATTGTGAATGTCTTCCTTTTAGGTATATATCTAAACATTCACTGTCAAATATGAGACTACCATCTAGCTGTAAAAAATGTAAGCTTTGCACATTGAGGGCTTTCCCTAAAAGCATTTAAGTTTTGCATGTACTTGTGTGCATGCAGCCACCAACACAGATGGAAAAAATACATCAAGAAAAACATCCAAACACATGCAAATAGTTTTTTGAATGAAAGCATCAGCCTGATTTAACGAGTACATTTGTAACAGCAGTAGCCTCCCCTCTTTCTGTGTAGATAAGAATCCTGTTATGATGAGGGGCCCAGGTACAGAGATGAGGAGAAATCACCAGCTGCTCCCCTCAGCTTTTTCACTGCCTATGCAAGACAAGTAAGAAATATCAAAACAACCCATGATGATAAATACACTGTCAATGACCGCTGTTTTATTCTTAAACTTTCACCTGTATGATGATTGTAAGGCTGCTGAGACCTCATGTAACTTGCAAATATATACATAGCTGAGATCACTTAAGAGGCAGTAAATTTTCAGATTGTGTCCATGATGAAAAAGAATCTGAAGATGGTTAAATTTCAGAAGTATAGAGCAATTTTATTTATTTTTACTTTGCAATTATGAGTTTAAACATAGGAAGTACATTCTTTCAGGACAGAGGTTTCCTTAGCAGACTCACTGAATACTGAGGAAATACTGAGGATCACAAATGCAAGTGAACAAAGACACAGAGAGAATTAGATTTTGAACAATCTATATGTAATTTACATAGACAGTTTCTGCATTTATGAACAAGTTAGAATTGTGTATTTGAAAATAGGTAGTTATGCCTTTCACTTCTGAAAAAAATCAGTTGGCAAAAATCATTTGTTACTAATCCTTTCTTTAGAACACATTACCTTCATTTCAGTGTCACCCCTACAGCATTCAATTTAAATCATGCTTCTTTCATCTTAATATATAATATCATGAATGTTTCACATGTTACCAGCATGCTCAAGTGTCTATGCTCTGACTTTAATGAACCTTGACAATATTGTAGGCAACAGAAATGGATCTTTCTGTTTACACAGTGTTAGCCAAGTGAAGTTGTTGGGCTGAGTCAGATGTTTCATATTATTATTTTGTAAGAAATTTATGAATCTCAATTTGAGAAGCTTGTATTCTAGAAAACTGCTAGCATAGATTCCAGACTAAGGCCACACATATGTGTAGATTGTCTGCTTGGAGGAAGAGCCAACAAGAAAAAGTCAGGCAGCAGCGATCAATCTTAGAAAAACCATGAGGGAGACTGCCAGACCATAGAACTTTCTCTCAAAACATCCTCTTAAGTTGCTTCATTAGGAGTTACTTGGAGAGATACAACCAAGTTTTGATCATATGTTTCATATTTGTGAGAGAAAGATACAGGATTGACTACTCTAGAATCTTCCATTTCTATTCACCTAGCTCAAAATATTCTTGGTCTTACTGAATTATTAAGGCTGTACTAAGTGGTTCTGACTAAGTGACTCAGAACTCAGCAGTTAGTCTGGCTGTCTGTGATCTGCCAGTCTCTTCCTCCAGTATCTGCCACTCACACTCCTCTTTATCTCAGCCCTTGAGGAGTGAAGAGATGGCTGGCTGAATTTAGCATTGTACGAGAGTGCTTATGCACTGGAGCATGCTTATGTGAATCTGACATGGTGAACTGGTGGAAGAGTGCAGCTGGTTTAGCAATCAAAACAAAATAATCTTCCAAGCCAATCATGCTGTTCCTCTAGGCTCCTATTTCCAGAGGATCCCAAGGAGAGGGTTTGAAACAAAACCAACACAAACGTGCATTGCCAGGAAGCCAAGCAGAACACCTTAATGTGGGTCAGTACACCCAGAACCTCATGACCACAGCTGGACCTCTCACTGCTTGAAGGCATGTACCCTTTTGTCTACCAAACAGCTACTTTGATTAGATATTCTACCTTGTGCCATGATCTTGGTTTTCTTAGAGACTCCAGCTGCATTTTCACATTTTCCTTGGAGCATCTGGGAGAAGGAAGAGGAAGAACAACCACTGTTAAAAGCAAAGTTTGGAGTGAAACATTATGAATTTTTTTTTTCAGATCTGCCAAATAGCAGACTATCACTCCTGTTAAAACTGTATAGCATCCAATCACCAACCATCAGCACGGAAGTGCTCCTCCAATCACATAAATATGTCTGAAATCATGTCCTGAGCTCATTTAACTACATTTCCACATGAAAATAAGCACATCTTTTAGTCTGTTCAGGGCTTGGGCTGAAATTCCAGTCTTAGATTTTTCATTTGTTTTTCTCCTGTTAACAAAGGATAAGTCAGAAGGAACATGGACTTCCAGATCTGAAATTCACATGGTAATACTGGCAGCTCAAGACGAAACATGACTCTGCTTGAAATCTGACTAGCTTTTACACTTCTTTTCTTTACTCAGATTTATGTAAGGTAGGAAAAGAACTCTGTCCCAAGGCTCCTTATATACTAAGAATAAAAAATGAGCAAAGTAGATACCCTTTATCAGAAAAGGAGAAATAACTCTTTTATTCCAGCCAATGTTTTAAACAATAAAAGCTCAAAAGTAGCTTTCATTTTACTGTGGAAAGACATGGCTCCTCAACTGGAAGAGAACATCTCCTCTTTCTGTTTTAGTCCAGGTATACTTCCTACTTATGTATGCTCCCCTGTGCTCTCAGTCCTCCAAGGTATATAGACAGTGCTGCTTAAGGCTGGACTAGATGACCTGTGGGACCCCTTCCAACCACCATGTCTGTGATTCTATCTCTCATTTCTATATTATTCCTTGCCCTCTCCACCCACCCAAGCTTCTATGGCAGATATTTAATTTTTAAATTGATTTTTAAATTGTCCTAGAGTAATTTTCTTTATCTGCTTGCACCTATTGTGAGATGGGTGACATGTCCAGCTATGTCAATATGCCATAAGCTGGCCACTCAGCAAGAGCAGAAGCAGCGACTCTAAGCAATGCACTAAGGTTCTGTTTATGAGAGAAGACCAGGAGGCAAACATAGAAAAAAAAAATTAAGATCTCTACTACAAGGCCAAAAAGAGAGGTCTGCTCCAATTCATGAGGGGCCTTGTGCAGCTTACCTGCCCTTCCTAGTGAAAGCCTAAGGAATGATATGACAACAGCCAGAC
The DNA here is from genome assembly GCA_033628505.1 of Tringa tobata. Classification (NCBI taxonomy): domain Eukaryota; kingdom Metazoa; phylum Chordata; class Aves; order Charadriiformes; family Scolopacidae; genus Tringa; species Tringa tobata. The sequence goes on from JAHREE010000128.1 coordinate 2,770,323, forward strand.
AACATTAAGACATCATGAAGTAACTAAGGTCAAGAGGCATCTATGGTCACATCTGTTATCATGATAAACTGTCTAACTAGAATAATCTCACTTAGATAAGTGTGTCTGTGCCATGAAAACTGATCTGACAGCAATCCCAGTTACTGTCAAGAACCTCACCATTAACCTGTGCAATAAAAAATGTAACTTACCAGTCACTGTCCTCCCTGCTTCAGAGGTGACCAGTGTAAATCAAGAGCTTGCTGTATCACAGATGAGCCGAGTGACTTTAATGAGAAATCTCTTCCTTATGGATTACTGTTCCCTTGCCACATCTTGTCAGCAATTCTTCAGAAAATTATTCTACCATTCTCAATTGCAAGGAAACAGATGGCGCATGGGGGGAACCTCTCTGATGTGTAGTCTCTAGATAAAACAAGAATAAATAAATTAAAGACCAGAAGCCAACCCTAATATTGTCTTCTACCAAAATGCTGTTTAACTAGGCTACATTTACTTTCTATTTAGCAGTTAGATAGGACAGTCATCGTTTGATCCGCATTTAGTTGATTCCTGCAATAGCTGCCTAAACAATATGCATTCTTTTCACAACGTGGAACACCAACAGTAAAACAATCTACTGTAAGGCATAGGAACAGATGAAGTAATACTACTAGGAATACATGATTTTCCTTGAATTTCCAAGCATCTGAATAAATATTAGGGCATCTATACTTAATTCATAATTTATACATAGGCATACAGCATATGCATCTATGCATATGAAATCCATACAAGAGATAATAAATACTTAGTAAAGCACATTTATAAAAACTCTTGCTAGTGCAATGAATCCCAACCCTTAAGAATTAATGTGGCGTGTTACAAAAATGAATATCTGAGTAGCAGTGAATGGATAGAAAATGTATTCTTCATTTGTTTCCATGGTTGTCAGCTATGTAACAGGAAAAAAAAGAGTGGAAAATTTTCTGAAAGACAAGAATTATACACAAACTTGCAAATAACATTTTTAGCAACTTACAAGTAGAGAATAAGCAGAGAAATAGCATTTTTTCTTATTAAGGTATTATAGGAAAGTTTGGTGCAATTCTTGCCTATAAACACAGAGGCGGCTCCCTTAGAGAAAGTAATTCATTCAAATATACTTGGCATAGTGTTCAACAGCCTTTACTTTCTCAAGCTGCAGCCAAGTAAAGCCACTGAGTATAGATATGTAACTTGTGAACACACTACTGAAGCCATCAAAAATTTGCCACTTCCAGTAAGCTCCTGGAATTGTTTCTATACTAGTATGCTATTTCATTGGACAGAAGCATGGTGCTGTGAAAGGAGATTGGGTACTGTCTATAGGACAAGGAATAATTCAGAGGATGTTCTAGGAAACTGAACCATTAACTATTATGTGGCTGGTCTTTGGCTGTTCTTCTGAAAAACTACACTTGTGTAGAAAATGAAAGCAAATCAAGTACTGATTCAGTCTTGCAGACCTTCATTCCCTCTCCAAGGACTCTGCTGGAAAGCATAAAGTTGGGATAAATATCTGCTTTTCCTGTTAGAGGAAATTCCCTTTAAAGTACTGAGGAGAATTTCACACAATGCTGAGCTCCCAACCCCACTATGCAAGCATCTCAGGCAGGTGCAGCCAACAACCTCCAGCCAACATAGCTGTCACTGGAAAAGTTCAGGTTCCCCAGCCAGTGGCAAGAAAAACATAACAGAGAATACATAAAAATTTAAGAAACGAAAGCCAAAAATGGGATATAAAAGCTATCTGAAGTCTGCCTGAACAGTGTTTATCTTATTGGCAATGCCATGAAGGCCAACAGCCACTAAACCATTCATGCCACCATGAAAAACAACTGCTCTGAAAAAACTCCTGGATTTGCACAGATCACACACTAAAGAACAAGATATACCCTTTGCTAGACCCAGCCCAGTAGCCTTGCAGTTGACATTAAGTGTATGAAAATTTTGATGAATGCAGACTGAGAATATGTTTGCTGTTTGTAGAAATTGAACAGCTTTGATGCTACCTTTCATATTTCATAAGTTTTAAATAAAGTAATTACATCCAGTCTTGCCTTCCAAGTCACAATCTATTACTTTTCACCTAAACACAGCTCTGCTGACACTTTCAGCACATCAAAAGAAGAAAAAACAAAAAACCCCATGTTGTTCTGATGGTGTTAAGATGACCAATTTGTACCTTCTTTTATTTTGTGCTGGCTGTATGGTAACTGCTATGATGCAAACAACTACTTATCTTGCAGAGCTAAATGGAGAGGATATGAATCACATGCTCTGATACAGGTTGTTTATTAGTCATGACCAAAGACCATGGTTTTGTGCTATGATAAGCTCTGACTCTTGCTATTCCTATTATGCCCATGAGTTCTTGATGATGATACATGTGAACATTCAGTTGTGAATGAGAACAAGATGCCCTGTACTGCAATATTATCTGCTGTAATACAGTGCATTTTTATAGATGCTGATGGATTTCCAGGAGCAACTGAGCAAACAAACCCAGAGCTGTGATCAAATTTGCTGCTGCATATGCAGCCGCCCCAGTTCTAAGCCACACAGAACTGTCTGAATGTGGATTTCAATACTTTTTGTAAGGCAAAAAGGATAGTTGGATGTTTTACAACTTTTTCATCCTACTTTCAGCCAGTAGTACTCCAGCCACAGTTCTTAAAGCTGTCATTCCTACAGTTGATGCCATTTTCAAGCAAGGAGATGGACCTCTTAACTTACCAATGTCACTATCAAACCCACCTTTTATTTTCTATAGTTTGCAAAGGAAACTAGAGACAGCAAGCAATTATACACCTTCCATGAACCTGGCATGGGACTGTCGCCCATCAGACTACAGAGTCAGATATGCAATGCTTTAAAACAAACATACCATAAACACAAATGGCTGATCTGAAAATGTACAGCCTGAGAGTGGTTTGTAAATCCTGAGCGGTAAGATTTTATCGCTGATGGTTCACCACTCCAGGTTCTCCAGAACTTACAGAATCTTCAAGTGCATAGGGCAGATCTACACTGTATTTGGGCACGAGTTCCAAGTCACACCCATCCCTGAGCTTTAGCTCTTCTCAGTGAGCTCCAAGGCATGCTGTGTCCTTTGTCTACCCTGAAGGTGAGCCCAGATGCACACTTTTGGCACATTGTGCCTAGTCCTATTTCTCCTATCTACCCTTGCTGCATTTTGATGTGGTCACTGGCAGAGTCTGCCACAGAACTCTTCACTGAAGAGATGGTGGGGTTTTAAAGGCTTTCAGAGCTTTTATAATTTTATGGCCTTTAATCACTAAGTCACAAGCATTTTACACAAAGCAATATGGATAAAAATAGCCAGACGAATTTTAACTTATTCTGTGACCTGATGTATATAATGTTCATAGCTGCAGAAGTCAATGATCATTTGACATGATCTCTGAAATAAACATCATATCACTCCCCATCCTACCTCTCTATTACTGACAACACTGGTGGTTGTCCAAATATTTTCCAGAACTCATCCAGACTTGATTAAATATACCAAGAGGTAGAGAATCCATCACTTTACTTAGTATTTTACTATAAGTGGCTTACTTTCATTTTAAAAGTTTGTTTCCAGCTCACCAAGTCATTGATTCTTACATCTTTCCTCATCAGACTTGAATGAAGATGGTAGGTAACTATAGCTTCAGTGTCACTGTTGAGATCTACTGTCAGTAGATGAGAGAAATAAATTTGTTCTCACCTTCCAGGACTAGAACCTCCTTGAGGTTTTAACTGGTACATTTGTTATCAAGAAATTGCAATAAGAGATAAAGATCTTGTTTGTGCCAAATTATGTTTATGACATAAAAAGTATTAGTAGCCAATATATTTATATCAGTTATCATATATTTCAAGCATTCTAAAATGTAAAATAACTTACATATGTGTGTATATATATGAATGAAAAAATATATATCTAAGAATCATATTAGTTGTATGATAAAGACCTGATTCTGCAGAAATTCAAAATTCCTGCTCAACTTTACCCTCTGTAAACTGGGCCATGGATTAGAAGGAAATTAGATGCATCAGATTAAATGCTTGCTTACATAATTCTTTAGCGGCTATGAGCAGATCATGTGTTAGCATCGCCTGGTCATTGGTCTAATTTATTAACTTCTGCCAAAGACAGCAAATTAACATTACCTAAGCAATACACAATCCATGTCAATATTTCTGCAGATTTCACTGTATTGTCTAACTAAGGTCACTGGGTGAGCATTGAAAATAAAAATCTGGAAAAGGTTTCTATATATATGCAATGAAAATCTGTCATTCCAGATGTTTTTAACTTGCTTGAACTGCTAGTTTAACACATTCAGATACAAGTAGCAGATTTTCCAGGGTTATGCTATATATATAGAGAGAGAGTCATATAATGCAAACAGTCATACCATACTTAGATCAAAACTTATTGACTTCTATACGATAAACTGTATGAGCACAGTCACCAGTCAGTGGTTTGATGTCTTCCTGCCACAGCAAGTCTGAACTATACTGGTTTTCCATATATGCTACAGAGAGATTTTTCTGAAGTGGCCTTTTAGACTGCCTGTATATAAATTCTAATGCCCTGACAGTTTTTCCTGACATCTTGAAGCACTACAGCTACATGCTCAAGGAGAGACTTCACCAGAAAGGCAACATTCTTTGAAAAATCAATGAGATCAGATATCCCATCTTGAGAAAGCAAGGGCATAATTACAAGACTAGAAAACGTACATCATTATTTTATTATTCAAAGTACTACATATCATTGCATCTAAAATATCTTTGTCCGTTACTGTTTTTAATGACTTTGTAAGCTTTTCTGATGCACCGCACTGACCTCAACTGAAAAGGCTACATGTTAAAGATACAGTACTTTTCTTAATTTTTTCCCCAGCAAGGATTATTCTCTAAGGCTTGTACTTGAGATATGGTGACAAGCTCTCTTCAATGGAAATAGCAATATAAATAAATGTAAATAGCCATGTAAATAGCCAGATAAAAAATAATAAACAATGTTTTATTTCATAGAAGATTTTAGGTTAGTAATATCTTCTTTAACGTGCCATATGTTGTCCTCTTAATTGCATATTTCTACTGTCCTCAAAGATACAGTGCATAAGGCATACTCATACCTTCCATTTATTATTGAAAATGGAGATTATTAAGCTTTTAATACTTTTCAAAGCAACCTCTGAATCTCTCTATTTCACAAAACTGAACCAATTTTATAACTGAAAAGGTTATCTAAACAATTAACCTTTTAATACATACAAATGTTAATCTGAACCTCAGCCTTAAGTGAGTCAACCTATCAGGCCCAAGTTTACTTATGTGTGGAAAACAGTCTTTCAGCTGCAGCATTTGAATGCAGGAGCTGACAGAAGAAACTCTTCAAATGATAATAAACTTAAAGAACTAGGATAGGAAGATGGAGAATGAGATCGTAAAACATTTGGTCATGTTTTAATCCAAGATTTCTCAAGCGTGAGAACACATTCCACTGAATCTCTCAGGACATAACAGTCCTCAAATAATCCATATCCACTTTTTTTGTTACAATTTTCTGAAACATAAACCTCTCTTTAAGGGACTAGCTGAATGAAGCTAAGATAATTTTATTCACTGAAATTAAAAATAAATGTCAGGTATTTTAGAGGCCTGAATAAAATAAATTTCAACACTTTATCTTCTATATTTGTTTCCAGAAGAAGTTACATCAAATAATTTATCACCCATTATTTTTTGCAAACTGCCTTTCAAGGAATGTGGAATTGCATAAATCTCAGCACATGTAGTACCAGATTGTTCTAATCTTATGATCATCATAAAAAATTTAGCACATTGTGAAACAGAAACTGAGCGATTCATATCTAATGTACCAGATTACTTTGTCAGGAAATGCCTCAACATGTCTGTGTATTCAAAGATGACAAAACAAACATCTGTACTTTCAGAAAACTTTGGTAGGTACGGAACAGTGATTGAAAGTTTTTATCAAGATGACATCACGTATCTTAGCAGTAACATACGTTGTTGGATCCTGCATCATAGAAGTCCTTCAGATTGAGATGGAAACAAACATTAATCAGCAGTTACTTTGCTTAATATGGCTAGGAACATTATGTTGCCTTGATAATTAATTCAGTACTCCCAGAAGAACCTTTAAGATAAGGAACTATGGTTAACCTTCTCTCTGTATTAGTCATTTACATACACAGGGGCCCGGGACACAAAACAACCTATCAAAGCAGTGCAGTCATCGATGTGTCTCATCCACTGGCTGCTATAGCCCAGCTTTGAAGTGAGTTCCTGGGGATTCTGCAGATCTTTCATACCTAGACTCTGTGCAATAGGAGATCTCTTCTCTAGCCTCATCATTAGTACCTCAACAGAAGAATATGGCATAAAATCCTCAAAGAAGTCCTCAGATGAGACATTTCCAGCAGACTGTCTGCTGTCTCATCTAACCTTACACACTTAGACCTTTTATTAATAAATCCTAGTATTAGTTGACTGTGATTTTTCAACAGCAAATAATGTCATAAATTCAATTTAACAATACAAATTATGTCTTCCAGCCTTACCACAGCACATAGACATATAGCTTTCTACTGCACAGGCCTCCACTTGCACCATAAGACAGTGTGGGGTCTGTTCTCTGGTACGGTATGTGTGTATTCACTCTGCATCCTGTGGGAATCTGTCAGGTTATACGACAGTGACATATATAGTTCATTTTTTCCTCTTGGAGTTTTGTGCTGAATAACTTGTCCAAACCTCAGAATTGTGCTGTTGGCATTCAAATGGTACTGGATACTGTATCACACTAAACTGTCCTGCTGTGTTTCCTGTGCTGTTTTAGAATGTCAAAGGAACCTTTTTATCATTTTGAGTCTAATTGAAGTGAGACAGGGACAACTCTAAAGGTTATATCTTGTGTTCTGTTCACAATCCTGACCTCCTTACCTCATTTCCACTATTAATAGATTTGCATTCCTTAAGACAGTAATAAACGAGGCTAGTCTTGTAAGGAGAGTAGTATCTTTAAATAGCTGCACTGAAATAATGGAAGAAAACAGAGAAGCTTGCAGAACCTAAAGGAGTGGGTTGTGTGCTGAATGCTCTTGTGTTTCCTCCTGCTAGAGTAGCATGTCTAATAAAAGATAATATAAAGTTACCTCTCACAAATCATGCTTCATTTGTATCCACAAACCATCACAACTGCAACAAATCTACTTCAGACAAGTGACAGCTAACAAGCCAGTATAGAACTGAGAAGAATGGCTCAATGTGAAAAGATACGTGTATATCTTCCAGTAACACCGTGGAGTAAAGTTTCGCTGGTTGATTAAACAAATAAAAGCCTTTCTGTATTTCTTTAAGTACTGTTAATTCTAGGAAAAAAGTTATAATTCAGATTTTCAGTTGCACCTTAAAGTCACATTAATTTTATCTAGTTTCATCCTCATGACTTCCCACAGCTCATCTATAAGTGATAAATCTCACAACACTATTAAATCAAACTCTTCATATTAAAAGCCCATAATTTCAGCATTTTTTTGTTCACAAAGGACAAGATTTACCATAACTAACTACTACCATCAGCAAATTAGAATCCTAAACTCACCTTGTCACCTGGGTTCCCCAGTAGAAGAGTCAAATACTTTGAGGTGATGACTGACCTGTCTAGATGCCTAAGACAGACACGTACAACCATTTTCTGAAAGAGCTGGTCTCCTTCTTCTCTGACCACAGAAGGAGCAAAGATGATTTGTTTAGACTGTTGGACCAAATGCAAGGGCCTAGTCGCATGTGAGATGCCCTAGCATAACTACTGCTGCTCCAGAAGAGCAAAGATTTGCCCTAAGCCCTAAGGTATGTCAGTATCTCACAAAATGTAGGGCATCTCAAATGACACCGTAGGTCATCTGAAATGGTACTACATGTCTGTGTTTAAGCAACTGATTCCTGCTATAAATGTCTAACTAGAAGGAGCTAAAATTAAAAAAGAGATAAATTTCAGCGACAGGAAAAATAGTGAACTATGTAACATTAAAAGATTTTCAGGTGTAAAGAGGAGTCGGGGAAAAGGACAGAAAGCAATGAAAGTAGCTCCTTCTTTTCTGCTAAGGCAAAAAGAGGCCTTCTTTCTCTACCACTTCTATGCTTAAAACTGCCTTTCTCTCACTTTGGATGCTAAGGAAAGAGCTTGCCTTGTTTAAATCTATGTTAACCAGGGTCAAAACAAACCTATGTTAAAGTTGAGGAATGCATTTATTTTCACAGGGGTAGAACATAAATTGTGTTTGTGTCCTACAGCAGTCTTGCTGTCACTAAAAGCAGTTTAAAACACTTTATATTTGCAAATCCACAAAGCCACACAAAACCTTCATGCGGCCTTGCTTTCCACCACAATCAAAAGCCTGTTTATAATTACTCATAATCAGCTGACTTGATGTGAATGGATAGCACACGAGATGGAACGTTTGCCTCTGCACTTGCAATTGCTTTCAATGTTTACTTTTAAAGCCGGATTTTGCAAAACCACAGCATTTCCATTCTGTTAAATCCTAAATATCTCACATTTTTTATGCCCACTAAGAGGAAGAAATCTGGGTTGTACATTGCTTTATTTGAGAGTTTCATGGACATGCAGTTCCTGAATGCAGGAAGTTGAGTTCAGAATATATTTCATTCTATACTTTGGACATACAACTTGAGTAGATTATTCTGCATCTACCTCATTTTAAAAGAGGTGTTAAAAACCACTACCAGATTTCCAAATCTGGTTCACACCTTTTGGTATGCTAAGAATTTTAATATGTCTCACACTCTACACTTTACTGTAAGAGTTATGAATTTTGCATTCACAATCTTTGCTTGTTACTAAGTATGTGATTTAGTAGTCAAAAAGAGAATGGCTCTATATCATTTTATATAGTATGAACCTTATAACAACCATTACTGCCCTGCAAAATGAATCAGTAAAGTCAGTAAAGTCTGCTTTTATTCATTGCAACATGAGTGTTTGAAGGCCCTGGAATTATAATCCCATTTTAAAACCACATGTTTGTCTAAAGATACGTTTCTTTTCTAATACATGATAAGAATGCAGTAAATCTAACAGACAGTAAATAAAGCAGATGTGAACCCTGAAACATGGGATGAAGTAGGATGAGATGATGTTATCTTTCAAGCTTCATGGACACTTGCCCCAGCTCAGGCATAGATGTTTTAAAATCCAAGTATTTATTCTAAATTAATTGGTCCTCCTTGACCCCCAGAGACATTCAACTGCAGTACAAGCCTTTCATATGCTTCCATATGCTCGTTTTAAGTCAGTTTTGCATCTGACAAATGGTAAAAAACAGCTCCATTTGTATAGTTGGAACTCCTTAAATGTGAAGATCTACATTCAAAAGTAACAGGACGTGCAAGCTACCCATGAAAGAATATGTCCTTTTTGCCAAGAATAAGAGGAGTCTTACTTGAAATAACTCATGTGATTAGGGGATCACAAGAAGGCACACCACATCAGTTCAGCCAGGCCACATTTCACATCTCCCAAGGTGAAATCAGAGCAGATGAGTCTAGACCACAACTATGCTCTAGAAGTAATGAGTACAGACCGAATGGGCATTGGCGATACACATATGGGTTGTTATCTTGTCAGAGAATACACTCAAAGCTAGTGCGAATCCATCAAATACCTTCAGGCTCCATTACCCTTTCCTTTCACCCAGCTGCTGTTTACAGACAAAAAGAATCCATTCTGTTTTGCTGAGGAGATCAAAGTGTAACAGGCTATATATGGCCTGCAGTGGAGGAAAGCAGCGTGGCATGCCATACCGCTACACTGACGTAAGGTAATTACAGGCATCAACAGCGACATGTTGACTTTTGCACCTACTGCAATATTTTAAGCCTCTTTCCACCATGTCATCAAGTACAGAGTTCAGCCACCAGCAGCCCCAGGCAAAATGTGGCAGTGCCAGCCAAAGTGGGCTGGGACAGAGGACAGCTCTAGACATGGACTTGCAAGCTAAGGTCTGACTCAGCACTGCCTGAGCCTCCTGGGCAAGCGACTGACAGGTAATTGTGTGTGAGCAAAGGCGGCTAAATAGCCAGCAGGAAACAGAAAGGAGAAAGCAATTTTCAACCATAGTTAACTATTGATAGAAAACTTCTGCAAAATGTTCCCCTTGCTAATGGACTCCTAAAACATACTGAATGCACAAGAGCTTTTAATTACTCTCTAAAATCCTTAATTTATGAATTTAGCTAGTTTGGCTACAGCCAGTGTAGAAAGAGAACTGTGCTCAGCTCTCTGCCAGGCTATGTGAGCACAGAGGAGGAGGAGGTGATTTATCCCACTCCCCATATCCTCATCCTGCAAGCAGAGAGGAGAATTACAAACTCTCTACCAGGCCTTGCAAAGCACAGGAATAGACGTGGTTTTTCATGAAAAATCTACTGCTCCATCCGCTATCACCAGTCTCCTTCAGAGAAATACAGCCAGAGAAGTTTTGTCCACAGACTACTTCAAGCCAGTTCCACTAGTCCTGTGAGATAAACAGCACAGCTTGGGAGGACCTGCCATGGAAAGTGAAGGGACATTTTAGAAAATTCATGCTAAGAATTTTGACCGGCAACCTTTCTGTCATCAAAGCATCATGAAGAACCGGGACTGCAGAACCTGGCCCATACACAGTAGGGGCTCACTTTAAACTTCTCTGAAAAATCCCCTACATAGGGGTGGGTTCACATCTTTACCTATTTTGAAACTCAAAGCTGTCACAGTTGTCACAAATAAAGAATCGTTACATTGCAAAATGGAATTCTCCTCTTCCTTTCTTAAGGTGTTATGCCAATCACTCAGACACGTGACACTCATTCCCTTCAGTATAATTCTGTGTGTGAATTATGGAAACAGTTTGGTTGTAGCCATGAGCATAATTTAAAAAAAAAATAGTGTAACCGTTTTGCATTTCATTTCATTTTCACTGGCAAACCCCAATATCTGGGGTCTACAGATTTAACAAAACGTTATTTTGTTCATCCAGTCCTTTTTTTTCTTCACATCTGACATGCCTTCTTGTCTTCTGAGACTGTAACAGAATATCATAATATGAAGCTCTCTTTAGCAGTCGGACTATTAGTCCTCTACTTAGCCTACTATACAGGTTGAGAATGATGCACAATACAAACCTTGCTCCTGATTTGACAATGGCCGAAAGCATGCAGAGCCACCATTCATAAAGAGGGTAGACTATACTATATTCTTTTGCAATTCCACTTGCTGGCTTTGGAGAAGTCCAAATATATATAAAGGGATTGCACTATATCAGTGAGGGTAAACCAGTATATACAGATCTGTCAAGAAATGCCTCACAGATTTTAAACCACTTTAAACTTCTCTGAAAAACTTTTTGAATAAGCACTGGATCTAAGAGGAAGAAAAGATTTTTGGTCATGATATCAGTAAATATAGAAACAGTTACAATCTAATGAGGTTCACATCAGCAGATACAGGTTGTTAGGAACTGATCCAAATCATTCCTATGTATTTCTCATTATTTCCTATACTGTAACATGCATGGCAATTTGCAACAGTACACTGTTCATTTGCCTTCCATAAACATGGTATAACAGTTACCTACAGTAGAACAAGAATGTCAAAAGATAAGAAAAAAGATGCAATAAAACAGAAGATGTGATGTGATAAACCCATCTCTTGGAATGAAATAGGCATTACTTGAAGATTTATATCAGTGGAGAACATACTCTAGGCTAAAACCAGTGAAACTGCTAGCTAGCTAGCGTACCTCATGCAGAGAAACATAGCATTGTTTTATAGACTGGCTTATGATTAATAACACTGTGGGAATGGTACACTCCAGCTGACATGCGCAACTTCAGCTTAAAAGATTACCCTTTTTTTTTCCAGTCATCCTTACAGTAAAAGTTTGTGTTAGTCAAGCTAACAAAAAGTAAAGTGATTTGTTTTAAGGGGAAAAAAAACATCTCTTACAATGAATGTTTAAGAACATTTTAGCTTTCTGGTTTTGATCTACATGACTAGTTTATAAACTGCTTTTAAAACTGACATAACAAACAAATCTTGTCAGAGAATAATACAACGCACCACTAAGCTGCAGCAAATGATTTCCCTTAGAGTTAGTTTTTGCCATGTGTCCAGAAAAGACCAAATATAAACATGTCCTTGCTAAAATAAAGTAGTTTTTTCAAAACTCAGCATCCTTCCCATACAGAAAGCTTTTATTTTTTAAGCAAGGTTTTGCTCTCTTCTTAGCTTATGTGCAGAGTATGGCTTTCAACAAATGCCAGTAAGAACAGAACAACTTCACCAGACTCCTCAGACATGTTTCATCTGGCTGTATAACAGCTGTATATACTATTTAAAGCTGAGAAGCTGTACGTTTATGATTAACAACTTAATGTAAGTTACGTCATGGGAGAGGCACCTTGTGCAATCTTACATAATATACTGTACATGGTATTCGTTCCAATTTGAGTTATAAGTCATCCATGAGTAAGTCCTGAAGAATTAGAGGAAGCTGTAAGCAATACACAGGGAAGCCTAACAACAATGAGCATTTGTGATTTGTTAATAACTTGGTGTTAACCTTTAAGTTTTGGGTTTCAAACCGTTAAGTGTAATCATCAGAAACCTCCAGACTGATGTAATCTCTCACATTCCCAAGACACATAATGGGCCTTTCAGCCAAGTTTTTTTCTAAACTGCTGTCTTTGTTAGTGCTTGCTGCAGAAAATTACTATGGATGCATTCATAGTTTTTGACAGCAGAACAATGAACTTCTGACAAAGTTGGGGTTGTGCATGATCATGATCATGATCACATTCACTTTATAGGTGGGAATGACCTCACTAGACTCTTATCTGTTATGACTTTTTATTTTCACTCAACTGGAACTAATTTTATCTTATATACACAAGGTTGCTAACGCATTTGAATGATTATTTCATTAAAATTAGTAGTTTGCAGTAATATTCCTAATACGGTAGCTAATCCCTAAGCATACCAGCAACAGTCTACACTCAGTGGAGTTAAGTGTTAGGGAACGGAACAAATAGAGGCAGAGAAAAGAAAAACAAAATTTCTTAAGTGCAGCAGTTGTGTCAGAGGCTTTCAGGGGCCTTTTAAATGGAGGTTTGTTGATGAACTGAGGGAGAATGAATCATGCTTGGTAGTTATGATAACAAGACACAAATACTTGGCATCAGAAATAAACCCCGTTAATGTACCACTCTGTAAATATGGGCACCACTTATATAAGTGCAAATTGTTCACCTCATTTGAAAATAAATGAAAAATTCTCAAATTCCTCTCCACGTGTGGAGGACACACTCCTACAGCTACTTTCCACCCTTAGGCCTGCAATTTTTTTTGCTCTTAGTTTTTGGACAGTCTTTGAATTACGAGCTTGAGGGGAGTAGAAACTTCTTTTATTTAGCTCTGCATACAAAAGGTGATTTACACATAACAGTATCAGCAATGCATTGTATGCCTACTACATATTATGTATTTAACGTTATGCTACAGCAGAGAAAGGATATCTTTCCATTTAAAACCTGAAGGCAGACTCCAAATATTACCACAGTTTCTTAATGGAAGCAGGAATAGCCAAAGTTCTTTAGCGCTGTTGTGCCCTCTTCATCCATAAAGTACTTAATTCAAACATCTCTTTTCACACCAAATTTATCAGTCCCCAAGGATTCCCTTGGCATCAGGAATTCTGGCTCAATAAAGCAATCAAATGGAATGGAAGATCTGGGTCACTGATTTGTTCTTTGGGATGCTCAAAGCATCCTTAAGCTTGCGGAATTTGAATATGTGAGTGACCTTTGCTGTAGAGAGGAAATTCTCAGAGGGCACGGAGCTGCCAGAGTAGCTTCTTTCACCATCTCCTCCAATGGGCCTCTTTTATTGCAAGAGGCACAGAGAGGAGAAGGCAATTTGCACTCTCTGCTGGTACAGATCCCAAGGGCCAAGGGTGTTACCACGTGTGCTAGTGACCAGCCTGGCATTGCGATGGCCACAGCTCTGCAGCCACAGAGTGGAGCTTTCTACCAGCCTCAACCAGACTGTGGAATACCCTGCTGCAGCGTTTGTGCAAGTTGCCAAATAACCAGTTCTCCTTTATCCTCATTAAATATTAATCATAGTAGGTGGGATTGTCAGGAACAATTTATGGTATACCTGCACAGCCAGAGTACAGCGATAGAAATCTGCACATGAAAAGTGTGGCATTGCTGGTGCTTTTTTTTCCAGGAAGTAACTGATTGTCTGTGTGCGGATCTATTTTTCTTTACATAATTACTTTAAATATAGGGTTCTTTGGCTGAAGTTGCCATCTGCAGCTACACACTATTTTTCATGAAACCCAAATTCTGATCTGATAATTTAGTTCAATTTTCCACTGCCAGTTCACTGACCTACATCTTTCTGTATCGTTTCCCTTAAAGGCTTAATATAGTTGTGATCTTATAGTATGTCTGTTTCTACATAACAGTGTATGTTGCGGAACCACAAATGAATACAGCAGGATATTCCATACAGGCATACAAAGAACGTGTATGTACATATATGAAGACTGGTAGAGCCAGGCATAGAGGATAAACCCTAAGAATCACAGCCAGCAATTAGTGATTATATCACACAGCCAGGCCTTGTGGTGTAGGAAAACTATATGACCACATTCGGTGTTCTTTCAAATGGCCTGTTCACTATGGCAGAGAAAGGAGATGGTCATATTAAGTCCTAACAGAATTAGATGCAAGACCTGCATCTCAAGTAAAATATAAGCTACCTTCTTCTCAGTCTGACATTCCTGTTCCAAATGGATCCCAAACACCACAGTTTATTGGAGTAGGACTGTATATCACTCATTCTGCTCCTGGTCTCAAAGTAATTCCCTGTTTTGCATAAGCACGGTCTTTGTGAGTCTGAAAGGTTATGCTTTAGTATTAGCAATTAAGCAAGTGAGGAGCTAGGTAAAGGTATAAGGCATATGTGTGTTCTCCAGTTAATTAGCTTCATCCAGATTAAAAAAGATGAGAAAAAAAAAAAAGGTTGATAAGAGGTATCCACAACCACAAGTGTTTTCTGACCTATTACTGTAAGAGTTCCTTTCCTCATTGTTCTGAAGTAGGTTCTTTCCAGGTAACATTATTTCTGCTTGGGATCACAAAGTACAAAATGTGTAAGTAAGGAAATTACATGCTGTTTTATAGAGTACCATTTGGGAAAAATTGGATTTGGAATGTAATTTCAAGCTTATGGAGTCAAACTGCCATGTTCATTTTGGATTTGTGAGCACTGCCTTAGGATTGGCTAATGTGATTTTGTATTTTAATAGAACAATAAGAACAGCTCTGTTTGAGAGAGATTGAATACTTAACCAGAAATTCATGATAAGGAAATTCCCCATGGTGCAATGTGGGGTCACCTGGGCTGAGTAAAGATAATGGCAGGGATTCTGAAGAGTGACTGAATTTTGTGATGTCAAATTTGAGACATCTTGAAAAGACTGGGTTTTCAAAGGACAGGTGTTCCACACTTTTCAGAAAGAAGGCAGCATGAGTGTCACTGGCAATGAGCCAGTAAATCTTGGAAAAAGTGCTTTATTCCAAGAAGAAAGACTATTTACATTAAGGGCAAATGTCCTTTTTCCATTTTGCATTACGCATTTGAAAGCCATGCTAGCATCTGCAAAACATATGTGGTTTAATGACTGTACAGGATGAGGCAGCTGTAAGGAAACTGATGGCTATGAAATCCTAAATTAAATTCTACATAAGATACCTTCATTAGTGGCTGGAAGCTTCTGTATTTAGAAAAAACTCTTTCCCTTGCTGAGTCCACTTTTCATAAAGCTGCCTTAGAATTATGATACAGCAACAGCTACAGCAGAAGTGACTAGACCTATCCAGAGGAGGATTATGTTAATTCCCTAGTTAGTTTATATCTGCTTTCTGCTGTGCTGCACCCAGTTATTGTGGGCAACTAAATAAAAAATGTAATCAAAGACCTCTCTCTGTGATGGTACATGGTGCTAAAAAGGTATGTCGTTTATTGGAGGGTGGGGAGGAGCAGGGCAGGCTGAGGGGTGCAAGCCACCTTTAATGTCTTTCTAAAATAAACTGTATTTACACTTCCCCAGTGTCTGGTGTGCAATGACCTTGGAGCCCGACTGGTCTCTCACTAACTGTCAGCTGTGAAGGCAAAAGTACTCAGGTAGCTACACCCCCTGCTGTAGCAAGCTAGAAAGCAAAGGAAAGCACAGGCTATCCTTCACTTTTAAAAAGATAACCTACCAGATTATACATCCCTTTGTCTATATGCCTTTCTTTTTTTATCTTTTATTCCTTGTACTGCAGAACTGCTTAGGAATGCACTGCCATCCATAGCTGCCTCATTGCCTCTGTGTCCCACCTTTCCTCAGATTCTAAACCACTCTTTGAATCTCTCCAAAGGGCTATGGAGACATGAAGTTTCATGTCCCATGCCGCTTCTATTAATACCCTCCACCAGCTCCTCTACCTCAGAAAGACTAATACTTTCTTTTTGCAGTCAGGTAAACATTCCTAAACAGTAGTTGTACAGTACTACTTCATTTGTCCCTCTCTGCCCAGTTGCACAAATATCATATATCCCAGATGTCCAAAAGAAAGACTTTATACCTAGGTATCTTCTATATAATGACAAGACATGCAATTCCTAATCCCCAATAACAGACATTCCTGTATCATATGAAACAGCCTAGATATTCAAGACTTTGAATATCACTAACTAATATCACTAACTCCAAGATAACAGAATCTGGCATTTACCTATACACCTTGGGTGTACAAGACCGCAAAAATTTGCTTTCCAATTTTACATGAAGAGCAGCCAGAAAGAACAGAAATTGGGTGAAGCCCAGACCTTTCAGAAAAACCAATGTTCTAGCACCACAAGAAAACCTCGATAGTGAGCCAGCAAATGTGGTTTGTGGATGAACTTTTAATTGGAAGTGTGCTTGACCGAGTGCTTCTCAGGAACATCATATACAAAATAAATTAAAAAAAAATTTCCAATCATAATGGCAAGAATATGAACTTTGTGCAAACCATTAAGTGGCTATCAATATGCTCAGAGCACTTCACTGAGTGAAATGGGAATCTCTAAATCACCTTAGCATCATTTTTGGATTATCTAAACATTGGCTATATTGTGTATTTATGAACACCAAAATCTTTGACACGTTTAAGCATCTTTCTGCAGAAAAAGGTCCAGCTTTTCTTTCTTGTTAAATTCTCTTGCTTTGCTACACAAGTACAAAACGCATAAAGGAAATTTATCTGGCCTTTATGACCATGCATGCAAGCGAACAGTCACTATTTCACAGGATACAGCCAAGGTCCCAGCTCTCCCCATCTGCCTGCCACCTCAGGGAGAGTGTGAACAGAGGGATTCTGTGTTCCAGCCCTTTCCCTTGCATTCCTGAACACTTGGGCAAGCACTCAGCACATCCTCCTACCTGCTATGGACCCAGCTGCAGCAACAATCAAAGCCCAGGTCTTTTTTGTTTTTTTTAATACAAAATTGGAAGACATATTTAAGAGCTTCCTCTTCACCTTCTCCCTCCCTTTTCTTCTCCCTGTGACTGTCAACTTTTTGACTGTGTACGGTATCACTGGGATTGATTGCACATGACTCACCTGAACACCAGTCAAAATGTTTAACCTTCCATTCACCCGCACACATGATCTTCTTCAAGATGATCTTCTTCACTCTGAGACACATGATCTTCTTCAAACAGTCACCCTATGAATTGCAGGTAGGGAAAAAGGGAACAGTGAGGCAGCAAAGTACAGAACCTAAAATGAACTGAACTGAAATGTTCCATATATGCAGACATTGCTAAACAGCAAAGTCCTTGTTAATGATACACCTTATTTTACCTTCAACCCACAGTGACTTTATTACACCTCACTTGTAAAGTCTGGGTATGAATTCTTACAAACTCAATGTATTTAATTTATTCATATTGGTAAATCTTTACTTAAGGAGGCTGTCCTGCTAAATCTGTTAGGGCTGAGACAATGCCTGTAATTGTGCATCAGCATAAATGGCTTTTAGCCATAAGAATGGGCCAATTATTCCCACAGAACATGGACAGGAGATCATCACCACACATACCCAGGAACCCTATCCTGCCCCAAAACCAAACCTAGTGTAACCACATTGGCCCAGGACAGCATTTGAGCTAATGGCAATTTTAGCCTATGGCAATCCCCTTATTGATACCTAAAGCATTTGGCAGGCTGCTGCTGCATTATACAAAAAATGAGCTTTAGCTTAGAAGCCCAAATTCATTCCACAGAGGAGAAGACACAGCATGTTTTACAGGAAACCAGGCTAGTAAGAAAAGAACCCCTTAAAAAGCCCTTATGGCATGATACTTTTTTTATACGCACACACCCAGTCCCATCCTAATATTTAGCCAATTTCAGCCAATAAATATCCCAACTGTGGGGAAAATTTTGGTGATGGTACAGACACTATTAGATCCCCAGAAGATGCAGAACTATTTGTAATTCAAGAGAAAGACATAAACTAGACAAGGTGCCCTGGCAGATCCACAAAAGTGCTCACTTACTTCCTTTCTGGGTACCTTCCTAGTTGCAAAAATGACAGCTCTGCTCTCCAGGTGTGTGATACAGCAACTACTGATGACACTGAGTTTATCAAAGATACTCATTGCAGACAAAAAACGCACATGCTGCAGGACTTCTCGGTTTTCCACCAATTCATGCCATGGGCTTTTTCACTTTCATTGCCTCATTCTGCCCCTAAAAAAAATATATGAATCCATATTATTCCTACTATCCAGTTAGCAGTGTTTTTAATTCCCAGCAGGATCAATTATCAATGAATAATTAACAAGAGTGCTTGAAAGCTCAGAAGTACAGCCTAAGAACTAAGATGTTTTCAGATGAATGCATATGCTTTATTAATCAATTTTACACTGGCCAATCATAAACTACTTCTTAGTTCTCTTTCTAATGGCCCAGATTAATACCAAAATACAAATGGCCTTGCCAAATAATTCAGAAAGCCAATGTGAACTGAGGGCACAGCTTTTTTTACCTCAGAGATCAACTTCAGCCTAAGAAGCGAAAAAGTCATATATTTTCCACAAAATAAACCCAGAATTTAAAAATAACCTGGCTTTTAACTATGGATTTTGTCATGTTTTTGCACTGTATTTTCAGTTCTTGGGAACCACAATATGTAACAGTACAAGTGATGTGATAGAACAGATGACAGGACAGATTGTCACATTATCTTTCAAAGAGCCAAAATAGATTCCGGGGTGGAAAGGAAGGAAACTTTCTGTAGTCAGAAGTACTGAGATTGATTTCCTATCTATGACTTACTTGATAGGGTAGGTCCTTGTAACTCATTTGCTACCAGTAACATGGTCTATGACCTGCTGATGAGTAGTGTCAAAATAAGACTGTGCTCCTTATCTGTACTAGGTAGGCAAAGTGCATGTCATTGCACTTTCAAATCACTGCAAGTTCAAATCCTTTTCAGTAGAAGTGAATCTTGATGCCCGATAGGCTCGGCTGGTGATTTTAGCATCAGGGTTGCTGGGCCTGAAGCTGGGAGTCTGACTGTTTATTTAAGATTCACTGACAGCCTTAGAACCCCTCTAGCCTTGTGTCTCAGAATATTTATTTAGGGAAATTGGGAATAACTAAGGTTTATGCAGATAACTGCTAACAACTTCTCTTAGCAATTCTAGTTGCTGCCATCTAAACTGGCAGGACTCTTCTTTTGGATTATTTTACTGTTTCATAATTTTTGGCCAGATTTAATTCTTCAGTTTGCCCTGTATCTTCTGTGTATTGCTAGTGGGTTTGTGCACAGTCCCAACTGAATTAAATGGTGCATACTTGTGTTGAGAGACACAAGCATCAATTGATCCTTTTGTGTGCTAGTGGATTGTGCAAACCCCAAACACTGACCAGTTCCAGCGTGCAAATAGTGAGTCACATTGTAAATGTTCTTCTGCATTTTCAAAACATGGAAATATTGTCAAGAATTTTTTTGAAAAGTGGCCAAGAAGTTTTTGAAACTCAGGTTGGTAAGACTTTAGCAAATATTTCCAAACTGTGTATGTCAGGCAAATGGCAACACTTGCGCTTGGAGGTCTACTGGACAAGGAACAAGAGAAATTATAGGTGTTGTTCTTCATAACAGACTATAGTTGAAGGGACAAAACTTATTAGAAATTTATCACTAAAATTATAGAATCTTTAAAACACAACCAAAACAGTTCATAGTTTCTGAACTATACAGAAATACTAACATAATACTCAAAACTTCAGTGAATGATTAATATACATTTTAAGCATGACATGGACAAAAAAGTGTTATCAAAAGTTATAGTTGTAATGGCTGAATGATACTATTAAGTACTTATGAGCACGTATACTAACTCTTTACAAACTGCTTAAAGTTTACTTCAGTGCACCTGCCTAAGAGCTGGTAGTCAAATAACAAAGAACAACATTGCCTATGCCAACTGGTCCGTACATTTCCCTGAATATTTCGAACTATGATTCTTCAAACACTCTGGTGTTTCCTGAAAGTTCTAGTAGAGTAGCAATCAATATCTAGAAACACTGATGGAGCTTTGACAGTGATTGATCTCATTAAGGACAATGGAAAACTTTCTTGAGTTTAGTGGCATATGCACTCATTCTGAAAACAGTAAGTACTTGGTAATGAGAAGCAGGAAGTTGCCAAAATTTTCTATCTGTACTAAAAATATCTTCATGTCTTTTCTTTTTTAACCTACAAGTACAGTATGCAATGTATACAGGAGCTAGTTACGTAGTCAGAAAACAACTTTTCTATGGCTATCAAGACATATAGACCTTCAGTCCAAGTGAAGCTTGTCACAGATGAAATACTAGTTTGGCATTATTTACTTAATTATTTCCATTGAAATGTAAATCTGAAATTTTGAAAGTAACTCACTTTCCCCTTTCTTTTTCTGCATATTCTCAAATATTCTTATATTTTTAATGGGTTCATTAAAATGTATCTGGCATCTTTTCAATATCTCTCCTGTTGGAAAATGCTCAGATAAAACATGGAAGTTTTCTCATGCAGTATACTACAATCTTCAAATGGAGAGGTAATACAAGAACCATAACCCTCTTTCTTGATCCTCCTTTGCTCTCCAGCTCCACAAACAATTAAAATCCAGACCATTTGGAGTCATTAATCTGATCCAACATCTTGCTAGAACAAAGAGGTCAGAATCTGAATCCAGAACCAAGGACTGTTTCATGAAACTGCTATTGTAGCAGAGATTTCTTATTTACAGCGAGACAACTCTGGTCTTCACTGGTCGTAGCCTGGTGACACACTGCAAGGTGAATTATCAGCCAAATTCTTCTGTTAGAGTCTCATAAGCTAAGGGCACATTAGGGATTCTGACTCACATGCAGCAAAGGAGAAGACCTACTTGACACTCAGGTCCTCTGCCTTCTCAGCTTTGTGCTGTGTTGGCTCTGGCTTCTGAGGAACCTCAATACTGACAGCCCATGGCAGAAGGTAGTACATAAACTTGAGGTTTGATTTTAGGACTTTTTAAAAGCCAAAACTTTTGCTTAAAAATTTTATATAAACACCTATATGTTATTTTAGCTGATAAATGGGAGACAGAACAAAGAAGTGAAAACAGAGAGTAAGTAGATTAAACAGCATGAAGAAATACTGTTTATAGTTAAATTTCCTTTTATGTATGCTAGCCTATTACCAGGTCCGGAAAAGGATGTTTACATAGGTTAAAACACTCAACAACTAAATGTAATTACAGTAATATATTGCACCAGCTTGAGAACTATCAAAATTGCCAGTGTTGCCCTTTCAGAGATGTGGTTATCCATTTTTGCATGCATATCATAAACAGAGATATCGTAAGGTGCTGTTTTTCCTGTAATTATACAGACTGGCTTGTTTTGGCCAAAGCCCTTTGATGCTGTGAGCAGTATTTGTGAGGATAGAAACAAAGTCACATTTTAATACCTTACTTGCTTGTTCTAACCTATGAACAGGATAAATGGGGAGTGAGAGGGAGGAAACATGGCAGCTCCAGTAAGTGTTCTAGCACTCTTTTACAGCAACCAGAATTTTAACTGATGTATACAGTCACTACAAAAATCATGCTTATGTGAGAATGATGCTTAAGAGGAGTTTGGTCCTAGATGACAAGAGTTGGAGGTAGTATGCTCATTCTCATCTTCCTTACTGGCCCCAGACTTCAAGATCAGGAATGAAGGCACAAAAACAATCTGACATTTGAATTGTGCTAAATTTAGGAAGGGCGATAAAATTGTATCTTTTTCTTGGAAACTGATGGTCACCAGAAGAATTTGTGCCAGCAAACAAGTAATTTGATTAAATCCAATGTATTTTTTCAGCTAGCCAGCATTTAATTCACTATGGGCCTGCTCTCCATTATTTAACTCTGATCACTTATGCTTTCCGAAGCAGAGGAAAACTGTGCTGTTCTAGTCCAGTAGTGTTTCACTTTTGCTGCATGGTGAAAGGTTATGGTGAAAGGTTGCTGAGAACTAAGTCCAGGTGGTATCACAGGCCTTGGCTTGTTATACAGAGGACTTGCTAGGAATGCAGCTACATGGGTGCAAATCCTGTGTATTGACAAACAACCGCACACACTATGCATTATTGCAATCCACCTTGGTTTCAAGGAGGGATTAAATTCTGCAACTCAGGCTAGGCACAGGAAGACTATATGGACACAATCCTTCTATCAAATGTTGCAGGAACACACAGCCACACAAATAGAGGGACTTAGTCCCTTCTCTTTCCTCATAGTAAATCCATCCCTGTGCCCTGTAGTTACAGTGTATAAAAAGGATAGGATAGGAATTTTTGGTCAGTTCTTGCTCTGTCTCAGTTTTACATCTGAACACGAAGATGGATAAGCTTCAGACAGTTTAACACCTGATGATCCTTTTTTGCCTGGATCAATTTTGTTTACTTATAAAATCATATGAGCTTTCCTTGTTGGGTGTAGAATAGATGGGTGTGGCTAAATGTATTCACAATGTTTAATGAAACTGTGGAAATTAAAGAGCAAAAAGGTGTCTTCTCTGTTCTCTTTCCACAGCAGTATTCCTCTTTCCCATGTTCTTTGGAGTGTATTCTGCATAGGTTTATCCAACCTGGTTTTTTATTTAAAAAGAAGGAGCTGTATGAGGACATCATTTTGAATGATGCTGGATAAACAGAAACTGTCCATCAAAGCAGAGTTAACAAAAATTTGTTAGAACCACTAGACCTCAGGAATTCTACTGTCATTTCACTCCTGCTGTTTCTGAGCCCCAAAGCAATGGGACATTCAGGTAGGTTTGCCAAAATTAGAAATAGATTCTGTCTGCGTGACTTTTGTACATTATAGATTTCGCATTTCCACAACCTAACTAGTATTTCTGCTCACGCTTAAATATTTCACTGTTACAACAATCTGCCAGTGAAATCCTTTCTTTCTCATGTAGTTCCTAAGCCAGTGTCTTTACCCAGACAAACCTCCGCCAGTCTTACGTTGATTTGTCTAGTATGAACACAAGGTGATTCACAGCGGTGATTGCTTCAGTGTCCAGACTATTATGTTTATAACAGCCTATAAAGATGACGTAAACCTTCAGCAAAAGGTTATAGCGCGCCTTCTGACGTTTTATTCAGCTTTTGCTCTGTTTACAACTCCCACTGAACTATGTATAGCGTTTTAGGTGTGGACTTGCCAAAATCTCATAGAAAAGAAGTAAAACAGCTGAAAGCTATAATAAGGCCTTCTAAGAAAGGCTCTGAAAGCCCTCAGTAGCTAAATCACTGTGATTCTGATGTCTCTTGCACAAAGAAGCAGTCATAAGGACAGACAGCGCAATCTTTGCCACACAGAGATGTGGAGAGCAGGAGTTTCACCTGCTCTTACACCAAATGACAGGGAACAGGAATGTAAGCCAGAGCTGGTGACAGCCTGCTGGAGGCTGAGGGCAGAGTCAGAGAACACTCGATGCAATGCCACTACCTGAAGCCTGTTCCTGTCCAACATGGCAGTAAAGGGCTACAGCAACCACAGCTATAACCCTAAGACCATGGAGAGTAAAATATTAAATGCATCTATTTGTGACAACAGAGGTTAAAATACTAGAAAGATCTCAATAAATTGTAGTGTCATGAGCCATTGGCTTCCAGGCCTAGCTGGAAAGGCCAGGGACATTACTTTACCAATCTGCTTATCACCACCTCCCATATGACCTCCCTTGTCACCACAGCTCACTTTGCTGAACTGAGTGCATGAACACTCCCTATTCCACCACAGCACAGAGGTTTAGACTCTATAACTGCCAGTGTGACCAGTGTGACAGGCACTGTTTGAAAACAGGTGTTAGGACTTTCAGAAAGTTTAGGCAGTCTAGCTCCATCCTATATGTTTAGTGGGTGCTGGAGGGGACAAATACACCAACCATCACAGAACAGAGTTTGTATCACTTCTCTACAGAACAAAAACCTCTCCCAAATCTATTATCCTTTAAGAACTCAGATGTATAATGGAAGGCATTTGTCATCTGGAGCTTCTATAGTCAGAATAACGTAACTGCAGTTCATCTACAATGGTGCAGCAATGAAAAGACTCACAATCATGAACACTTTGGTCACCACAGTATCTTCTGTGAATGGGGAGCAATGTAATCACAGTCTTGACATCAGGACTGGTATCAGTCTGTCCTGTGACCGGTTTCAAAAGACCCTGTCATAAAAGTTACACAACTGTCAGCCAAAATTACTCTTAACAGCAAATTTAATAAAATACTTTGGCATCCATTCCTGGAAGCCTAGGATTTCCACAGCTTCTCCTCACCTGTTCCATGTGAACTTTGAAGGATAATATCACACTCTGCTTATAGCTTCAGCACCTGCAATTTTGCACAAAAAGAAGCTGCATCTTAAAAGCATACACGAATTTGTTTGCAAAAATCAATAAAGAAAATAAATCAAAGTTGGTGGAAACAGAGCAAATGTACAGACCATTAGCTGTCCATACTACTGCGTAACTAATTTAAGGCTGAAACAGAATAATCATACTTTAAAAAGCAGATGACTTACTACATACTTTCTTCTTCTGAATTAAGCATGCAGCCTTTGTATCGCAAGCATAGTTTTAATGTAACAAAAATATCCTAGACCCAGTAACTACAGGGCAGTGAAAAAACAGGAAATCCTGTCTTCATTGGCATCAGAAAGTAAGTGAACGGACTATCCCCAGCCTAGCAGTTTCCTCCCTGGTAGCACTGAGAAGTTAGCTTGTGCTGGACCCAGTCTGGGATAAAACTTGGGAGTTCAATATCCAAAACTGTCAGTCAGGAACCTTTCACACAACCTAAATTTATTTTGAAGTGCTAAAGGAAATATGTGAAAAAGCAGCAAGTCATTCACTGTTCACAGAAGGGAGCTGATTTAAAGCAAACTGTAGAACCTTGTGCATGGGTTGATTTTTATCTCACGTGGGTTTACTTAGCAGAGCTGAAAATGTTAGCCAATACAAGGTTTGAGGCCATCTTCTGAACAGACGCAGATGATAACCTTGTGAGCTAAGCTGTCTGCTTCAATCACCTTGCAAATGATAGTGTGTTTCCAGAAAAAGTTATGGGAATTTAGTTTGTTTGTGCTAATTGAAATTGCACAACTATACACTTCTGCACGCAAATGCTGTGGAAGCACTGTGGAGGATTCCTCACTGGGGCCTCTAAATACAAGTTACCAGAACTCTGAATAAACTCTTCCCAAACAAAACAATCCTTCCATTCCTAGGGAATATCTACGGCCCAGCAGCCTTTCTTTGCCCTTGTTACCACACTTGCAACAAAGGTTATTCTCTTTCAGGATTTATTCAAAATCTTAAAATTTAGCCAAGTTGTTTACACCTTCTCTCCTGGAATCCTGTGGTTATCCTCCCACATTTCTTTGACAAAGTTAAAGCACAGTGTGTGCCAGTGCTTGACAGTATTCTAAAGTGATGATATATGTGCTGAAGGCAGTCTATCCACAGCAGCATGCAGTTCCACAGGAGCTAATTCACCCTGCAATCAGCATGTTGATACAGCATGTATTGATACAGTATGCATGTATACAGTGGTATTGATATGGTAAACAGCAGATAAGTTTCAGGCCTTCACGACTCCACATGAAAGCACATGGAATATAAAGTACAAAAAAAAAAAAAAAAGAAAGCAAATCCAAGGAACCCTACTTTTGTTCTGGTTTTCATGATTTGGGGTCTGGATTCATTAATTCTAAACAGAACAATATCTTACCTCTGCCATTCAAACAGGAGAGCATTTTGACACCAAGCTCAGCCTGCCTCTACCTGTGATACTGCCAGCTCCTGCTGTTTTTAGGCCCTGTATCACTTTTTTCATTAGCCTGGAAGAGCTATGCTATCAGAAACCCTCCATAATCAATATTAAACATTACTGCTGAGTATTTGGTCTCCACAGTCCTCCAAATTCCTCTGAAACCCACAAACAGAAAGGCCAAAAGTGGAAAATCAAGTATAAGACACCAAGTAAGCAGGGAATTCCTTTAATACCAGGCTATTGGGCCATTCCCCAAACTTTACCTAAGCATTGCAGCAATATGCTCTACAACCCCTTCAAATACTGTACAGCAGTGGATAAGTTATGACTTCCCAGTATTGTTCTCTTTAAAAAGTGCTGTTAGGGTATTACTGATAGGTCAGACACCCTGAGGACAGTCTAATTGAGAAGCATCCTGGCAGGAAATCAGGCATGCTGTTACCTTTTAGCTACGATTTAGCATGCAAATTCTTTGTGGGGAAACTGAGGTGAACAGTGCAGAGTAACTTACTCAGCAGACAAGAAATGTTCACCGCAGGAGTACACATGCCCCACCAAAGCACACAGACTCTGATCCTGCAGTTGAATTCGACATCTCATCACGGGTGTGCTTACACAGAGCCGGGGTGTCCTCGCCGGTCATACTGTAGTCCCAATCTAAAGTACAGCAAAACCGCTGAGGGGACCAGAGGACCTCCTCGCTGCGGGGGAGGCCCGCGCCCGGCGCCGCCAGCGCGGCCGCTCCCCTCACAGCACCCCGCAGGATTTCCTGCCGCAGCAGCCCCTCAATTCCTGGAAACGGCTTCTCCCGAGGGCGGGAAGGGCGGCGGGCCGCTGCCGGNCAGCACCATGGTGTGCTTGCTGTTGTGATCGTTAGTTCAGGTAATGCCTACCTGGGTGAGGAGTGGATGGGAGAGAAGGAATTGCACTGCCACAGCCAGAAATGATGCTCTCTAATGCAGGCACGCAGGGTGAGAGTCTCATAAAGCCAGTTTTCTTTTCAGCTGTGAGGTCTTCAAGACTCAGATAAGGAAATTGCATGAAAGGTTTGGTTGCTCTGTTCTTCTGAGTGCAGATGATCACCAGAGAAAAAGATCTGCCTCCCTTAGAATTGTAGGGAAGGTGTTTGCAATTTGGAGTTGTAATCAGGCAGCACAATGCTAAATTAGAATCTTCCTTTTGTGGTCCTGTCTTCAAAACCAGAAAGCGGAAGTAAGATTGAGGGGCAGGGGATGGAGGCTGGAAACTTTCTTTTTGTGAAGTGGAGCTTTTAGGCTTATGCTTTAGTATTGGTGAAAATGAAAAAATGGTGAAAGCGGAAGTAAGATCGAGGGGCAGGGAATGGAGGCCAGAAAGTTTCTTTCTGTGAAGTGGAGGTTTTAGGCTTATGCTTTAGTAATGGTGAAAATCAGGTTTAACTACATTTCTCTCTGTTTACAGTCTTCAAACAACTGGTCTGACTTTACAGCATAACAATTAAAAAAATCTTTCAGCAAGCAGGAGAGTCTCAATGTGGCCTTTAATAGAATGATAACGTAAATAATTAATGATTTCTGAAAAAGAATTATGAATGAGCCAGTGGAAGGGCTTTGCGTGTCTCTTTTGAGAGTGAGAAGGATCTTGATGTATCTGTGGTGTCTATGCCTGTGGATTTTTAACAAGGGTAAAGCAGAGAAAGGCTGGTTGAAATGTACGAGATGTCAGTGAAATAAAAACAGAGAAAGCTCTGAGTTTATAATCAGATAAACCAGAACCCTTTTTTTTTTTTATAAGGGATGTTCTGAAAGAAGCTGCAAATAACTTCTAATCTGTCATCAGTACTGGGGAAACAAATGAACAGTTATGAATGGGACAGGATCACATAAATAGGTATTTAAACAGTTTGAGAGCCCTGTGTGTGCTAATGCCACTATTTAATTTATTATTTGGAGTTTTGTGTCATTGTGGGATAACGCTGTTATTTGTAGGGCTCACAAAGGGAGCTACATGTGGAGGTTGTAAGGGCCAGCCTTGGAGAAAGTCAGGATGAAGACAATAGAAAAGACGATGAGAAGATATTCAACAGTCATAGCTGCATGAAGTGTGGCAGTTAAGGAAGATGGATATGATTTTTGCCTCTAAAATGCTTATGGATAAGTAATAAAGATGCTTCTAGGGAAGGGAAGTACTTCTAGATGGATGTAAAGATCATGCCTCCGGAGTCAATTCCAGTGACTTGCCTATTCCACAAAGGTGGAATGAGGTGTTACTTCATTTTATATGTTCACGCTCACTGTGTACCTACAGAAGGTGGGAATTTCTGTGAGAAACTAAATTTAGTCCTAAATTCAACTCTGAAATGTTGCTAAAAGGAGTGAGAAATACCTAGAAAAGCTAAGCGGGCCGCTTGTCTCTTCAGCTGAAAAAATCTGCATTTCATGGCTGCTTTTCAAGCTAGTATGAAACCTCTGACAGCTACTTGTCTCATTGAGCATTGCTTTTAGGGCAGCATCCCAGGTGAAATCAATGTTGCTCCCACCTTAGGTGCTTGGAAAACCTCAGCCTTGCTCCTGGATGGGAACCAAGCCACAATTATGCAGGCATTTACCAAACCCAAAGAAGTATTTCTATAATTTCATTTGGAACAAAAGGTGGAAGCAACACAGAAGTCTCAGTTCACGTGTCATCAGGCTGTCAGCTCATATTTTAGAGTCTTATCACCTCCTTGAAGGTGGGCAAAAAACCCCTCCTCAAAGTCTGTTAGCTGACCCATGAGGAGCTGGTTAACTGTGGTACAGCAGTATTTGGTTCTGATATGTAAGGTGATTTTATTTTTTATTTTTTTTTAAATCTAAATCCAGATAAAGCTTGTTCTTGAATAATTTTCATTTGACAGAGATATGTCCATTTCCAGTTATGCTCAAAAGCTTGTCTATAAACCCATTATTTTTTCAGTGCGTTGGAGTGAAGGGTTAGTATTGGAATGCAGATGTTCAATTTACCTGTGTGAAACTTTGAAAGACTGTTTTGTTGACCAAACAGGCCTGTTTTACAGTATAAAATGGATCATAAGATATGTCTTTGGTATTGCATATGTTGTAATATTAGGCTGAAATTAGTAAATTTTATTTTTTTCTTTTTTTTCCTTTTTCCTTCAGGAGAACCACAGTACGAGAAAGACATGAAATATCTTTAATGGAATTCTGCTTTTCATCAAGCCATTAAAAATGGATATGAACGTTTTTTTCTCATGTGAGGTAGGTATTCCCAGAGAGAAATTAAAAAAAAAAAAGAAGGAAAACTGATTCATTTCACTTAGAGTTGCTTGTCACCACTGCTGTTCTGTCCAGTAGCTTTTGGTTAGGTATTTTAGAGTTATAGAATCTGTTACTTGGAGAACCTTATATTGGAAGTCTTAACTGAAAAGTCCTGGAATTAATCCTTGCACTTGCAGGATTAGTCAGCTTTGTTCTGATATTCCAGTAGATAAAAACAAACATATAAAGGATCTGTTAGAGTAATGGTCGGCTTCTGCACATAGTAGCTTTTGACCCAATGTCAAAATTTTCTTCAAAGCATCAAAGAAACGGAAGCTGCCAAGTCTACTTTTCAAGAGTGAATAGTTATACGCACTAGCTGCAGATGCAGGAAATGAGTGAGATCTTGAGATGAAGAAAGAGTTTGTACCACAAATATGCAGGTACTTTTTTATGCAATGAGGCAACTTGCTCTGTTCCTGCTCTGTGCAGCCTAGGGAAGAGGTGGAGCTGTTGCCAGCCTGAGGACAGGTGCATATTAATAATACTTTTTTCAAGTCCCCTGCACAGATCTTCACTGGTTTATACAGTAAGCATGTGTTCATAAAACCAAATACATCACCTGAATTTAGGATCACGGGAAAATTCAGGTTGTAAGGAGCCTCAGGAGGTCATATAGTCCAGCCCCCCGCTCAAATTTTTGAGTAGTCAATGAAATTGTTGTTTTCACTTATTGCCCTTCCCAGTCTGTTATATGTTCAGAAGCATTAGTAAAAGGTGGTTTTATATCTTCCCATGTATATTAAATGTACATTATAATAATGCAGATATGAACATAACATGTGACTAAAATTTGTCAGAAGGGAAAGTATCTTAATTAAAACAGGATTGTACAAGAATGTTCTGTTTCTCTGAACAAAGGAAACAAGAGGTCTCTGATGTATTCATTTCTTGCAATTACAAATGGAACCTGTATAGGCCTTCTAACACAGTGACATGCTGCCAATATTCACAGGTTCCCTGCAAGAATGAGCCCCTTCCCAGGCATCTCCAGGGAATCTATTTATTTTCTTTCTCATGTAAGCAAAATTGCTTTCTCATAATAAAGGGAAGGGAAATGAACACATTGTTTATCCTGCCTGATACATGTTACTGAAACATTTCCTCTGAAGTATAAATATTTGTTCGTGGGAAAACATAGTGACAATGGGAATAAAAATAAGCATCTTGTCAGGAAGCAATCTCTCCCCTGGGGCTCTCAAAGTAAACACAAACTAAGACCTCCCCTCCCATCATTATGTACTACCAAACAGAACATTTTGTGAGCTTTAGGAATAACTACTTCAGTGTTTTGGCAGGGAGGGTCATACAAAGAAAGGGTTAACACTGTCAGAAGCAAGAGATTTCAGCATTCAGTGCCTGATAAGGAGGGTCATTGAAGAGCCACTTGGTTTACTTTGGATTTATGCTTATCTTAATGTGCTTTGAATTGATCCCTCAAAATTGGTAATTTAATAGTTACATTAGTAATTTAATGAGCCCCCCTAGCACATCATCAAAGACAAACATATACTTTGTGAACAAAAATAGAAGTCATTTTCTAGGTAATGCAGTTCCTGAAAGCCAGTATATAATATTACATGTATGCAAGTTGTGATGCTATGAATTATTTAATATACACTAAGAGTGATCTCAGCATCACGAAGTACTTATTAAGGCAAATGGCATACCTAAGAACCCAAATATCTGTCTTCACCTTTGCTCCCAGTGTGAAGTCTCACTTCTCAGCCTGATTTTCTGTCTCTAAATGAATTTCTGGGTTACACACATAGCTTGTGTAATAAAGCTACAGAATAATGTTCTCAGAAAATATATTCTGTGAACTTGCTGTTTGCACATCAGTTGCTGGTTGCTTCTGTGATTGCATCTCACTTCTTGAAGAGAACATTCTTCAGGTCTGGACAAAAGTGAACTTACATGTTGTCGTGTTCTTGAGCCAGAAAATGCTACATCTGTGGAAGGCACATCTTTGTAGAGGTATTATTTGCTCCTTAATAGCCTGGTCACAGCTTATTCGCTTATGGGCTTCTGTGTCACTTGAGGCATTATAAGACAAGTGGTAGTAAATTTAGCTCTCTGGTTAAAGAAGCTACTGCTCTCTCAGAGATTGCTTTCTTCAGGCAGTGAAATAAAATAGGTACATATGTGTTAGCCACTACAGCACAGAGTCTGACAACTTAATTTAGGTAATTCAGATAGGTAAAAGCAAAGAGGGGGTGTGTGTGAAATAACCTTCAGTAGAATTAAATGTAGGAGAGCAAACTTTAAATTTTAAAACTGCTTGAGCTAGTTCTTCGCAAGCTTATGATTGCTTGTGACTAGATAGAGGAAAATTGGGGGTCTGCTGTGTGTCTCTGGTTGTGGTGTTGGGGAAAGGGACAGTGTCGCTGTTTGTTGCTTTTAATCCTTGTAATTAAATTTATGTTCTCTAGCATTGTCTATCACAGACTGTTGAAATCCTGTACTAAGCACGTTTCTAACTTCATAATGGGATTTTATGTGCTTTTGATGAATGAGAATGCATAGGTGGTGTGTGAGTCGTTCAGAATCGGTTCTGAACAACAATTCTTTGTTATGTGGCAAAGAAAGAAAGAAATTATGCAATTATGAAATGCCCATCAATTCAGGGAGTTTAAGCAACAAA
The DNA here is from genome assembly GCA_033628505.1 of Tringa tobata. Taxonomy (NCBI): domain Eukaryota; kingdom Metazoa; phylum Chordata; class Aves; order Charadriiformes; family Scolopacidae; genus Tringa; species Tringa tobata. The sequence goes on from JAHREE010000128.1 coordinate 2,802,801, forward strand.
GTACCCAACACAAGAAATCCAAGTTGTGATAAAGAAGCAGTGTTGTCACCCCAGAGCATCCTCTTGCCAATTGGAACTACCTGGAATTCACACTTTTAGAAGCAAGGCCCTAGCACTCTCAAGATGGGGATTTGGGGTCAAAACCATGTTTAGTGTGCTAACAGTACCTGAGCTTTAGATACTTGCTTGTTTTTACTACTTTGTCACTGGTGAAATGGGCTCCTAAATGGGCAGGAGTTGCAATGATTGTCCTGAGACAGATATGTATGTTGTGGCCCTTATGACTACCCATGTTTTACTTCTTGATTTATGGCTATTGCTTAACACTACAAGTCCTTAAATTTGGCTCTTCTATTTCAGATACATGTTTTTGACTGTTATATGTGCTTAGATATATATGTGGATTATTGGTCTCTAAATAAAGAGGAACATTTAAAAAAATACTTCCCGCCCTTCAAAGGAAAATACCTGTGGGACAGGCTTTTTTTGCAACTGTCTCCATTGGGATTTGTCCATGGGTTAATTTGGTTCTTTTCATCTTCCTCTCTTTGTGTGTTTGCAACAGTGGCTCCCACTGGCAACACTATAATTAAGGAACTCTCAACATTTCTCTTACAATAATAGTGCAATAATATTTTAGCTGCATTTCAGCTAGATACTTAATGTAAAAAATAAGTGCTGTTCACCTATTTTAAATTGGAATGGTGGAGAAATGTTTATTTTCTGTAATAGATATAATCAGACAAAATTTTGCAGGCAGTTACTTCTGTAAATAATTCATACTTTTTCTTGCAAAAATATTTTAGAGATGAGTAGGGGGAGGCATTCAGTTCACTTGAGGCTTCTATAATGCTACAAAATGCTTTAGTACTTTTGCCAATATGTATGGGGTTCTTTAAAAATAAAGCGCTACAGGCCTTGCTACTTTATTGAAAAAGGGAAAAAAAAACCCCAAACCTGTTAATAGAACTCATGATGCCTTAGCAATATGACTTCCAAGCAATGACTGCATGAGAAATTTCAAGGCACTGGAATAATTTTTAATTTGTTAAAGCTCCCTAAATGCCTGATTAAGTTCAAAACCACTGCTGGTGGTTCTAGTTTGTTTTTAATTTCACAAAGGTAAATTCTGCTCCTGACATATTTAAATGCTGTGGTTATCTGTTTGTATATGTGTAATTGGAAAGTGATGTCTTTTTCTCCATACTTTGCAAATCACACAGTATACAGAGTAGCTTTAATTCTTTAAGCTCTCTGTCTTTTGCCTAATCTGTATTTCAAGCCTGTAACAATGATACTTTGACAGCTTCTAGAGGTAATATGTTTCACACTCTCTATAAAAACCGCATATATGTGCAAGAAAGATATGCTTTCATGGTTGATGGCTTTTGAATGGTATCATTAAAAAAATAACAGAATCCTTTGTGGTAACTATTCCTAATAAACAATTTGGGAAAGGCTCATCAAACAGCCTGCAGTGAAATGTGCAAACTGCCTTCATTCTCTGCTTCTTAGACTGGAAATCACTTGTGTGAATTCACTTGTATGGGTCACTTGTGTGCATTGCTCTGCAATTACCATCATCCTTCAGCTACACAGTTTTGCTAGAATTCATAGAAAGTGTTTCAGAACACATTCATAGAAAGATGTCCATCAGAACCAACCCTGGTAATAATCTTTCTGCATACGATCTAAGCCCTTGACTCATTGGGGAAACAAAACAAAAAAGTAGTAACTGGATTTGCTTAGACATAATGAAGTAAACTGCTAAAATAGATAAGCAGTGTTTGGACAGTAGAAACCTTGTGTTGATATAATCCAGTATAACCTACTGAATTAAGTTTTTGTTGCAGAAACGCAGTCTTTGCGAAGGAATCTGTGCTAGTGTAACTAAATTACGTCGTTAAACTGATGTAAATGGTTGTAAAAGGCACAAGGTCCTGACAAAGCTTTCCCTTGTATGGGGAAAATGTATGGTTCAGAAGTAACAGGAGTTTCAGACTTTGAATTTGGATCTTGAATGATTAAAGTCACCATGTTGCTACTGTGCAGAATCTCACTGTTCAAAATAAATGCAGAATTGTACTGTAATCTTTGGGGGAGAAACTGTAATCCAAACCAGTACATTCTTTGAACAACCTAGTAGAAAAAAATATTAAAGTAGTGGGTGTTTCATTCAGTGCTGGTTTTTTTCAGCTACTTTGTTATATGTCTTCATCTTTTGAAGACAAGCAAGTTGCAATTAATTCTATGGACTTTTTCTTCTTGAATTATCACTTCAATTGACTCCTACGGGCTTCAATTCAAGCTTTTCCCCATCAGTTTTAGTAGGATTTATATCAGGCTCTTAAGCCATAACTGGGATCTTTACTTTCTTGTCAGCTAACTATGGGACAGAGGTGCGGGTAAATTGTAGTTAACAAGGCTGTTTCTCAAAGATTAATGATGGTGAGATTAAGCTGCCCTTGATTCTACAGTTTAATCCTGCTCTGTTGGTTTGGTATCCACTAAAGATCAGAACATGGCTGTTGGCTGCTGTTCTTCTATATAAGCAGTGATTCAGAGACTGACAGTACTAGTCTTTGGCAACTGTGAAAAAGGGGATAAAATTCACCTTGCTTCTCTTCCCCTTGCTGCCCTTACCCTATACATTCCAGTTCCTGTAATTAGAGATCTGTGTTCAAGATTTGTCCTCGTGATCTCTCTATAGCACCGGTATAAGCAACTCAAAGTAGTAATAGCATGTAGTTGCAGAGATCTCTATTTATGTATTGCTCCTGTAGCAATTTATGCAATCTTTGACCAATATTTCAGCTTCTAAAATTTGTTCTACATTTTGTATTCTTCTGCATATAAAGCCACTAGGCTTTTAATACATTAGGTGATTTTTTTCAAGCCTCAAAAGGCACAGAGAACATTTACAATGCTTTAAAGAATGAGAGCTGATCTATTTATATATGGCTTTTAAAGCTCAATCACTTGGATCAAGAGTGAAAAGCAGAGACTGTGTTTGCCATTGAAAAACTCCTCTTTAGTATAAAAGGGTTCCAAGATACCACTGTTTCTTTGAAACTCGGTACTTGGAAAGAAGTACATTTTGGCTGATCTGTGTAGAGGGGGGACAGAGACTGACAGCCAGCCAGAAAATCAGTCAGACAGAAAATCTTCCCCAGTTGACTGTTTGCTATGACACTTACTTCATTCCTCAAAGAAGTTCTTTCTATTCCATTAACACCTGGCTAGATGGCAGAAATATTTTAAGAAACTCTTAAGAGCTATGCAGATGCCAACAGCTGTGGGTGAGATAAATTGATAACATAGTACAGACATGAAATCAGTTCTTCAAGGTGAGGATTTGCTCCTTGGATTAGCATTTCATGTATGTGTGAATGTTGCCCAGTAAAGTGGCAATAAAGAGTTATTCTGGGCTAAAAATGTATTTCCGGTATGTTGCAGTCTGTGAAGAGAGGCAGTAGGTAGGGACGGAATTGTCAAGAAGTTAGAATAATTCTTCTCATATTAGTCAACCTTTCGCAACTGCATTAAGCATAGCATCACTCTTAATTTTGGTTAGTGAGCATTATAAAATGCAATACTTCAATAGATTGCCATAGAGGGAGATTTTAAGATGAATCTCCTGTATTGTGGAGAACTCCTTAAATACTGGAAAGAGCTGATAACGCAGACATGCTGTGGAGAGTTGGGGAAAAGTCTTATGACACTTTGTCCAGTTTCATTCCCCTACTGAACAGAAAAATGACACGTGTTCAAGAAGAAATCCTCCTGCTAGTCAGTTCTTCCTATTTAGCTTCTGTTTGGAACTGTTTTTATAAGCTGATTAAATCTTTCTTACCCATGTTGTAGTTCTGAAGATCCAGAAGTAGAAAATATAGCAAATATAAGCTGTTGCAAGCTTGGTACCATTAACAAAAAAATACAAAACCATGCTGTACAACAAATTCTTAATAAAGCCTTGTCTTCTCTGGGTTGTGAATGCAGCGAGCCATAACTCTGCCACTTCTTCCCTTGGGAGACTCTTATGTAACCTCTCAGCTGTTTCTCTTGCTGTTCATATCAAGCCAGAATTTTTATTTTGCTTAATTGTATCCTGGTACACCTAACTTTGCAAACTGGGACTATTCAAATGAATCCGCTCCCTTTTAAGACCAGACTGTGCAGCCTGGAGAAAGAGAAGTACAGTAGCAAAGGCAGTAAGTGTGTAAGGTTTCATGAGACACTAACAGCTCAAGTGAACATGCTGAGACATACCTGAGCCAGCAGAGTGCCCTTCCAGCAACAAAAGCTAACCACATACTGGGCTGTGTTAGGACAAGCGTAGCAAGGAGGTCAGTGGCAGTGACTATTCCCCTCTACTCAGCACTTGTGAGGCTGCATCTGAAGTATCGTGTCCAGTATTGTTTCGGGCTTTACAGTGCTGAAGAGAGATTGACATTCTGAAGAGAGTGCAATGAAGGGCCACTAATATGGTTAGAGAACTGAAATGCAAGATGTGCGCAGAGAGACTGAGGAAGCTGTTTATCTGGTCTGGAGAAGAGAAGGCTAAGAGAGCATCTAATTCCTATATCCGATACCTAACAGAGTTATAGGGGAAACCAGACTCTTCTCACAGTTGCACAACAAAAGGACAAGAGGCAGCAGTCACAAGTAGCAGCAAGGTAAATTCTCACTGTGTGTAAAGAAAAACATTTTCATAGTGAATGGCTAAGCAATGGAACAGGCTGGTTGGAGACTGTGGGCTTACTGTCTCTGCTGGTATTCAAACTCAAATAGATAATGCTGCAAGTGACCTCATCAAGCTTTGAAATTAGCTGTGGATTGAGGAGAAGGTTGGACTAGGTGACCTCCGGAGGACTCTTCCTACCTACATTGCAATTCTGTCTTGATGTGACCGGAGGAGAGCAGGGTCTTATAATTAACAGGTTAAATATGGAAGCAGGGGAAAGCAAAAGCCAACATCCTACATGTGATTAGACTAAGAACTAAAGCATTGTTGAAATATAACCCTCTGAAAAAGTGGTAGATATCTAGTTTTTATTCCAAATTGTAAGTATTGGCATTTTCCTTCTCTAGATAGTTCCTTTCTTGTTTACCCAGCTGTTTAAAATGTATGCAGATATTAAGCATTTTATATCCCTCTGCTAGTGAAAAAGAATGTGGAAATACAATTCATAAGGCAAACAACTGGTGCTATATATCATTCATAGAATGCGCTAATAAAATCTGGTGCATTGCAGGCTTCTTAAGCGGTGATGGTCTTGCACTATATTTAGCATTCAGTGAATAACTGAAAAAAACCTAACAAATAAATGCATAGTTGTCTGTTAAAGTGTCTAATGCGCACAGTGAAGATTTCATTGTATACATTACATGCCTCCATCTCTGAGAATTGAGACAATTGTGTGGGACAGTATGAAAAGGGATGTAACTGACCTAATCAATTTGCACAGTTGGCTAAAAATAGATGTTGACATCACTAAATAGAAGCACTTTACGTCAAATGCTAAACTCTGTCCTTATTACACCAAAGAGAAAAAAGGGCTGTGTACAATATGTAATAGTTTTGAAAAGAAAGCTAATTGTGAATGCATAAGTGTTTGGCATGGGTACATTGCAGTTCTGAATGCAAACCCGTTAATAAAAAACTTGTATTGACAGGAAATTACTTGAATTTTATTTCAATGTGTATAGAATATGCATTTACATACTTTTTCAGGCATTTATTCTTAATATGATTTTTTTATGGATAAAATGTAATGGAATATATACTAATTCATTACAGAAGTTGTTCGAAATTATTTTAATCTACCCACATAATTAAATCCTCTGAGTCTGATTGTGGGGAAAAAAGTAGACTTCAATGACAGGAGCTGGGTAATTCTGGTATTTTAATTCACATGCTGCCAGCTGGCTCAGACTAGATATATGACATACAATTGGTGGATGGTGAAGTCCATAACTGAAGTACCACATGTCTCCTTATTTTTGTTGTACATCATTCATTCATGTTCTTTTGTATTGTTGAAAGCTGGTTTCATGGGCTGTAGAGAGCACCTTCTGTCCCTGTGAGATTGCCAAATACAACACAGAGCCCATGCGGGATATTTTAACTTACTTTGTTTTACTTAATTCCTTGTACGTTTAAACTTGTTTCCACTAACAATTTTTTAATCTTAACATGCTCTTAAAGTCTTCTAATATGAAGGGCCCCTGCATTCAGGGAGAGAGAGGAACTCTAGTTTGTCCTGTGCAATTGAGTTTTAGTTTTGGACTGTCCCAGGCTGCCTCTGCGATGTCAGATCCATCCTCTCTCAGTGCAAACTCAAGCCCAGTCCAGTAATGGTCCATGCTGGGTGTTGTCAGTGTGTATAACTTGTCTTAGAAAACTGCCTTTGTGCTTGGGTGTTACGACCTAAAACAGGGGAAATGGTCTCAGTTGTCCTGAATTAAGAGCTTGAGTGGGTTCTCAGAGGGAGCAAAAGGCTACATCACTAGAATATTATTTTTTTTTAAGCAGGCACCTATGATAAACCCCACCTAGACCTCTGATACAGGGAAGAACCCCTTTCTTCCACATGGCCTTGAGTCTGGATGGGTCTGGAATGTAGACTTTCTCAGAAGGCTGGTAAACAGTAATATAAAAATTAAACCCCAGATTTACCATGCTTAGACTATCATTCTTCTGCAGATACAGCAAACTTAGATTATGATGCAGAAGTAAGAAGCACGGGCTAGTCCATTTCCTCCTCTTCTAGAAGAGTTTTGACAAAGATGCTGGAGTAAATGCTTGTAGTCACCTATTCCTGCGCCTCCTGTTATCCTTGACTGGTATTTTTTCAACGTATCTACTCCTGAGTCTTTCTTTGCTGTTTCAGGAGGGCAGAGGATGGAAGGGCCTGAGGGCACTGAGCTTCAGCATTTCTGAGCTGCTAGAAAGCTCCCTAAGAGGAGTTGTGCTAACACTGCATGTTGGAGCAGCCTCTGAAGTTAAACTAACTCTCCAGGTCCAGGAGTAGAAAGGTTATTTGTAAATTCAGTTATGATTTATGCACAACTGATGTTCTCTCCTGATGTTTTTTAATCATCTGAGAAATATATTCTCAAAAACAAAAGGTTAATTTAGCCCCAGAGTAACAAATAAGATGTTGGAGCATATGGGAATATACCTTTACATTTGCACTTCCAAATGCATTTTGTGATTTAGCAAAACTGAAATAATTCTAAGTAGAATTCTCCATGGGTGTGAATGCATTTTTAAATTATTATTCTATTCTTATTTATCTAGTTATTCTCTAAGTTGTATGATAGTGTTAAAAGCACATGATGGAGATGCAATGATGGGACATACTTTGCAGCCCATAATCTTGTTTCGGAAAGCTATATGGACTTGGCAAAAGCAGCCTCTCCAATCAAATGCTAGCTCTGGTCCAATGCCGTGTCCTTTGGGATTGCTTGCAGAGATGGAACTTATTTCCTTCTCCGTTTCCCTCTACCTGTCATTCTTCTCTGAAAACAAACAAAAAAAGAAAAATCCAAGCTGGCTACTTGGAATACTCAAACATCTAATTGAGTAAAGCTTTACCACTCATGTATTTTTGATGCTTATGCAAAGCCAGTGGGAATACTTGTGGTTTATTACTGTGCTTTCTTGTATCAAAGCCTAGAAACTGACTGGTTTCTCTATACCCTATTAGAGATGCATTCCAGCCACTTCTCAAGGTGTGTCACTCAAGTTTATGGTCAAAAATCTACTGTTTGTTGAAAATTTTTGAAAAATGTAAATATGGTTCAGTAGGATTATGTGTCAGAGAACAGAGAGCTTCTAGCTGTCCTGGGTTTTTGTTTTATACTTTGCTGGAAAAGATGCAATCTGAATTATAGATGTTACACGTTTGTGGTGGGAAAGCACTGTATGGTAACAGTTGCTGTAAATGGTCATTAAAATGGAAACTGCATAGTAGTAGCATGTAGCTGTTTCCACAGCTGCAGAAGCCTTTAGGCTCTGGGTACCCTTTGATGAAACAGAAAAAAGGAGAAACTTGAGACCTTTTCTTTATCCCCATCAAAAGCAAAGCCCTGCTTCTCTTTTTCCCATTTTAACCACCTGACTAATCTTTGTCATTGCTGTATTCTGCTAAATTTACTGTTGTGAACTAAAAATAGCACTCTCTCCCTTCTTCCTGCCCTCTTCCTTTATTCCTGTAGAGAAGCTCTGTAGCAAGCTTGCAAGCAGATCTAAAGGGTTCTGGGTTTTGTTTTGTTTTTTATTGCAGTCCAATATTTCTTGAGTCAGTACCAGAGCAAGTCTGGTTGCTTTATGTCAGTGTTCTCCCACATGATGCTGACTTACCTGTTAGGACAATAACATTCACTCTGCAGCAGTGATAGTCTAGATGAGTTAATAGAGACATGGGGGTTTAGCTCTGTGATTTGTCCTCAGAAAGTGAAAATTTAGACTGTAAAACAAAAGTATCAGTAAGGAATTAAGATTTACCAAAGTGAAACAGTCCGGTAAAAGAATGCCCTTTTTTAGCACCCTGCCATTTTTTTTATCACCCTGCTTTGCTCAGCCCCCTGAATTAAGTCGATGAACATGGGCCTTCTTATTTTCCAAAAATTGTGTGTGCTAGAAACAAGTGAATACACAGAGATTGTTGTTCTTGCATAGAATGAAAGTTTTTAGCCCTCATTTGTGGAGAAAAACTAGTTCATGTAGAGCTTGAACCTTAAGAAATGCAAGGTAATGATAGTATTTATTTTAAATTTGTAGATTATGGGATTTGACATTTACTTTTTGATGCCTGCATTATCAGTTTGGTGTTTCTTTGAGAGCAAGCAGATGTCTGAGTGAGAGTTGTTTTAGTTTCTGGTGCGTTTTTCTTGTTCATCCAAACTCTCTGCAAAGCTAGGGAAGTAACACTTAATGTTTACATGATGGACATTGTTCTTCTGCACCTCATAGCCTCCTGTGATATGAAGTTGGAAACTGTAATTTTTTCTGACACAGGTGTACTCAATTGAAAATTGTTGCAGCTTGACCTGTTTAATGGGAGTTTGACTTCTGGGTATTTGAAAAATGTAAGTAATTGACTAAATGCAGTTGGATGCTGTTAACCTGTTATTGGTGCTATTGACTGTTACTGGAAATGATCTTTTTAAAACAACTTTACAACACGTTTTCAAAACAATGACTGTATTATTGCTGCAAGACTGCAATGTGTGAGTTCAGGTTGCTCTAAGAGAATATTTTCTTTCCGACAGCCACAACTACAACCATGTCAAAAAGGTTCCCTTAAGCCATCACGGTTGTGCCCCTGCCCTTGACTGCACTAAAGGGTTAGTTGCATCTTTTGTAGCTGTCAAGTGGTAAAGTGAAGAGCTGGAGAGCAGTGTTTTAGAAGGGAGCCTGGCCTCAACCGTGAGCGCTTTTCCCAGTTACAGCCAGGGGCTTTGAGCTATTTTCACTGGTTAGAAATCTCCAAGTCTAGATTGTAAGCTTAAGAGAAGGGGTGGGGTGGTTTAATTGTGCATGTCTGGTTTACGTGAAGGGTTCAAATATTAATGAAAACGGAGAGATGTCATTTCAAATGATAACAGCAGCACCTGTGCTAAGAAACTGCGCACCCGGTTTAGAGGATTACGCGGGGAGGCCTTTGTGTTGTTTATGCACGCACAGTATTTATAGAGTGTGTATAAATATACGTGTTTGGGTGTATTCATTCATTTTTGACTAGTTTCGCGTCCGACCTTTTCCCGTGCGAGGCCGTGGCCGAAAGCCCCCCCTCCCGGTGGGCTGCTGCCGGGACGGAGAAGGAGGGTGAGCCGCCG
>JAHREE010000128.1:2812768-2879179 GCA_033628505.1 Tringa tobata
TTTATCTAAGTGACATAGTACTTAAGGAGCGTAAGATCTGGGGCAGGCTCAGATGCACAGGAGTATTTTTATCCAAGAAGAAATAAACATCAATTTTAGCTCTGGGGAGCTTTTTAAAACTCCTGCCCTTTTAAAACTCCAAATACAAATACTGTACAGCATTAGGCTGAGAGGAAGAGCTGATCACTTGACCAGTAAATCCCAATGTTTGATTCTTTGCATTTTGTTCTCTGCAAAAATGCTTAAGTCCTGCATCCAGATGTTGCCCAGTGCTGAAGGAGATGAAAGGACAGAGAAGCCTTGAATTAAGAGAAGCAAAGGAGCAACAGGTGTTTGACATGTTTCTCCCTTGCTCCTATCTATCCTGCCAGGAAAGTATGCAAATGTTGTGGGATGAAGAATGTACTTGGGAGGCGGGGAAAGGAAAGGCTGAGCAGTCCTTGCTGCATACAGCAGACTGGCAGAGCAGCTCGTAGCAAGACTAGTCAGACTGGTGTGAATGTCCCTTTGGATCATTGATTGGATTTCCATAAAAGAGCTCAAAACCTTGTGCTGAAGGAGTGAATGGTGGCATGGTGTGTGAGCTAGACTTGGTGCACCCTGCTTTTCGTGTGGTGGTACATCACATGTGGTGATAGCTGGACCCTCTGTTACTAGGGATAGGTTCATGAAATAGAAGTACGGATTTCCTTTGGTTCCCATGCAACACTATTCTACTTTTCTGTTTTCCTCTCCTTTCTGTCTGACATGAAATACACAAGATGGCAATTTCTTTCTTTCTATTCAATTCTATTTCAATTTCTAGCTTTTAATATTTTTTTCTTTGCAAATGAGCCTCTGTGTGGCACTTCACATTGCAAGTAAACTACACATATACACACCTGCAAAATTTAGTTAATGTTGCTTGATTTGCATTTGAAACATAAATGCAAAACTTGACTCAAGATCTGAAAGTGGCATTTATCTGAAGTCTGCCATCTTGAAGTCTTTGGGGTTTTTTTACCTGCTATCATTATGAGTTCTCACTCTTCTTCTGTAGTTTCCTTGTAGCAATCACATGTGGAAGTGAATATAATCACAAATAGTATATTTCTGACATCACTGATTAATGAAGAGGAGAATGCATGAGAAATGTCACATAAAGTTCAAGAAACAAGAGTCTCTTTCTGTATTTTGGAGGGGAAACAAGCACAGAAAGTGATTTCAACAGCTCTCTGTGCTAGAAGGTCACCAGTGCCTTTGGAATATTTTTCTTTGTTTGTAGCTCTAGCAAAAGTTGATAAATATTTTCCCCACAGAAATGTGCAAAAGCTGGGAGAATGCATTGTTTGGGGTTATTGTTGTTTATTTTTCCTTCTGTCCTGTTAGGAACACTGCTCAGAATAATGTCCTTGTCAAACAGAGCATACAGTGTCAACACCTGTCTTTATAAATGGGTAAAATCAGTAATAACCTATGCTACAGTATCCATAGTTTAATGCTATACGAGCTTCTGATGCTCTCAATTACATAAGAGTAATATCAGGCATTAGCATGAAAACCAGTAGTCTTGAATCAGGCTTTTCCAGTGATCCTTCTCCCTTTAATCTCAAGTTTTTTATATGTTATCCCAGATACTCTTGAGCATTGCGGTCACTAAGGATTCAGTTGCAGCTTTGCCCCAGTTATGTTGATCCAAATAACGAACCAGGAGCCAGAGCAGGCGTTGCTCTATCTACATTAGTGGGCTGTGTGATGCAATAGCAAGGGATCTGGAGATGAAGAAGTTGGTGCTGAGGACTCAGTGTCACACTGCGCACATTTCGGGGGCAAAGGATGTTGCTTCAGATTACCTTTAGCTGGTCCTGTGAACCGAACGCACTCATTAGTGGTGAGTGGCATGTCTTTCATTTCAGGTTCATCAGAAAGGAATTCGGTTTGTGCACACTGTGACTGCACCTGATATGAACCAAAGCATGATAAGTGGTCATGACTGGGATATTTGCTTCAAAAATATGTTCTTGGTCTGAACTAAATGCACCCATAACCTGCTCCTGCAGTGCAATGTTTTGTTGCAGAAGGAGAACTAACCTGAGGACTCAGTGCATAATGGCATCTTATGCCTGGCTGCTTTATGAAGTCCCACTGTTTGGTGATGGTTATCACCATCAATGTGTATTGTCCGTTCTTCAGTTACTTTGGGTCTCAGCCACTTTCATTAATGTCAGCCACAGTTAATTTCAGTGTGTAATGATATGATAGATTATGACCCATGGCAATGCCAGATCTTGGTCACTGCCTAGTCTCCTGTATCTGCTGTGGTTGTCTCTGGTGAATGCAAAAACAGTCAGTTGTAGCCAGATGTATCTGGAATCCTAACAAAATGCATCTGCAGAGCCAAAACGTGAGCCTTAAATTAGTCCTATACCAGCTAAGGATGGCATCTGTTTCCTCCAGCATATCAACTGCTCCACACAGCTTGGTGTCGTCAGCAAACTTGCTGAGGGTGCACTCAATCCCACTGTCCACTTGTCACTGACCAAGATGTTAAACAGTGCCAGTCCCAGGACTGGCCCCTGAAGAACACCACTTGTCATTGGTCTCGACTTGGACATAGAGCTGTTGACTGCAACTCTTCGAGTGCCGTCATCCAGCCAATTCCTTATCCACTGAGTTGTCCAGCCATCAAATCCATGCCTTCCCAATTTGGAGACAAGAATGTCTTATGGAACAGTGTCTAATGCTTTGCACAAGTCCAGGTAGGTGATGTTGGTTGTTCTTCCTTTGTCAATCAACATTCTAGACCTGTCATAGAAGGCCACCAAATTTATCAGGCACAATTTGCCCTTAGTGAAGCCGTGTTGGCTGTCACCGATCACCTCCTTATTTTCCACATGCCTTAGTGTAGTTTCCAGGAGGATCTGCTCCATGATCTTGCCTGGCACAGAGGTGAGACTGCCTGGCCTGCAGTTCCCCAGGTCTTCTTTTTATATTTTTTTTGAAAACGGGTGTTATGTTTCCCTTTCCCAGTCAGCGGGAACTTCAGTGAACTGCTATGACTTCTCAAATATGATGGCTAGTGACTTAGCAACTTCATCTGTCGGTTCCTTCAGGACCTGTGGATGTATCTTACCATGTCCCATGGATTTGTATACCTTCATGTTCCTTAGATGGTTTTGAGCCTAATCTTCTCCTACAGTGGGTGGTTCTTCGTTCTCCCATTCCCTGCCTTTGCCTTCTGCAACTTGGGCAGTGTGGCTAGAACACTTGCTGGTGAAGGCTGAGGCAAAAATGTCATTGAGTACCTCAGCTTTCTCTGTATCCCAGCTGACCAAGTCTCCCATTTCCTTCTGGAGAGGGCCCGCATTTTCCCTACTTTTCCTTCCATCCTTCCTGAATAGGAAGAAACAAGAAACAAAAGGAGCCGCAAGGGCCTGCTCTGGGTTGTGGCCAATTCTTAAGGTAGACTCTGAAGAATTGCTGAAGGGGAGGGACAGCAGTGTTGCAGGGTCTTCTACCACATAGAAGGTGCTCATCCCACATTCTCACACACAAAGTTTTGAAACAGTTAAATGTCCTTCACCTGCTATATGGATTAATTTCTAGAGAGATGATCTCATCACAAAGGATATCGCAAGGTATGTCACAGGTCAAAATAATATGTAAGCTGCTCAGTGTAATCAGCTTGTTAATTTCTCCCCCTCACGTCTTCCAGAACTTGTCAAAAAATTGACAGGGTTCAAGTGTAATGCTGAGCTTATTGTACCTAAGGTTGGATGTTCTCATGCTCAGCTATTGAGCTTCAGGGTAGGTTCTTTTATATAGTAATATGGGAAAGAATTTGTATTTTGCTAGTACCTCTGATTTTTGGTCGTCTAAGGAAGTGCTCATTCTTACTGATCAAAAGGTGTTGTGTCATCACAGAGGTAGGTCAAGTTTGACAAAGGGTGCTAATAACTAGCCTTTAGAAACAAACAAATCTGTAGTCATGCATTCTGAGAAAGAGTGAACTGACAGGCTTCTGATCATACTAGCCCTGAATTATTATTCTGTCTCTACAGTTTCTATGAAGAGATTGTGGCAATAATTTGACTGAGAAGTTTTCTAGGTGAGCATAGAGACATATGTTCTGTCTTCAACTTTACCTCTTCCTTAGTGGCTGTTATTTTCATTTCTGTGTGTGACCATGGTAACTTTTTTGCTCCCTTCTTTTAAACTTGAGGGATGGAGCAGGAATTATGGCAGGTGAATAAAAGTTTTTAAGAATGTCTTTCTTCCAGCAAGTAATACGAAGTTAAGGGGTAACATCCAGGATTAAATCTAATACTTGTTGGCTAAAAGCTGTCATGAAAGAAGCTGGTTCGGGCCAGCCAAGTGGAATCTGTCTTGATGACAACCTCAGCACTTCTCCAGCTGTATCCAATTTTATCAGTGTTCTGTGGGATTTATTTATTTGTTGATACTGTCACTAAACTGAAATACCTTAACTATGCCAGAACAACTGAAAAAGAGTAGAACCAGATTCTGCCCTTGTGGAAGATAAAGGGGTTCCTGCTGACCTGCGCTCTCCTTTCATGGGCAGCATCAGCCAGGGCTATCTCATTTATAACCTCATGCAGTAAGCAACATTTCAGTCAGCTACCTTTCTCTTTCTACCCATGAGAGATCCAAGGATCTCATGTTTGAGATCAGGTTAACTTTAGAATATAAGGGCTTTTCTCCATTCCCAATTCATTGGCTGTGTCTGTTGTTACCTTCTGTTGATGGGCCAGTTAGGACAAGTACTTGATAAATCCCAACGTTAATGTTCAATTTCTTCCTCTTGTGTCAGTCTCTTCCTTTTCGGTCTTTCCATGTAAACTGCCAGAACTTTAAATAATGGCAATAGCGCAATGCTTATTTATCCTGGATGAGAATCCAGCCTGATATGCATCATGCCCATCTTTGTCCTCTGATTACCTAGTGATCTGATCCCACCTTGAGTCTTATTATCCTTTGTCACGAGCGGTTTCTTTAATGCTGACAAGGAATAGTTTTTCTTTTTAAAGAAATCTCTCCCCCGGCCCTCCTGCAATTCAATAAAATACTACTAATTTATACCTTGTGAAAAATATCTTGTGATGGTCTTTCAATAGCTGGTATAGTTTATCTGTTACTTGATACCATGTTGTGATTTATTTCACAAATATACTTGGTGGGGCCCTAAATTCATTGATTAAATTGAGCCAAACCACGAAACAGCCTTTTGGCACTTAACTTTTCCCCAAATCAGAGCTCTCTGTGAATTCTATTCTCTTGCACAAATGAACAGTAAGTCCCCCCTGATTTATCCCCTGGCATATATGTGTTAATCCATTTAGATTCTGAAACGACACATGGCAGATTATATATTGAGAATGAACGTTTCACGTGCTGGTTCTGGCTCATGTTCTCTTTGGTTCTTGCAAGTGTGCTGGTGCCTTGGGAATCTGCAGTGTAAGGTAGTGACTTCAGTGCTTGAAGAACGTAGCATTTTGCATCTCCTTTTCTAGTTTCCATGGTTGCAAGCAGTAATTTTGTCACTTGGGGATGGAGGTAAGAGAATGGCATAGAGTCTTGTAAATTTTTTTATACTCCTTTTGATATGTTATTGCATAATGGCTCTCTGAAGAAGTCATTCCAAAACTATACACAAAAATACATCTCCAGGATAGATTGAAATATGGAGTACCTACAAATGCTCTTTCATAGAGTTTCAAATCTGTGTGTTTTTCAGGAATAAATGTTGATAGTCTTACTACCTTACTGGTGGACTGAGTTTTTCGAAGCATTCCCACTCACACCATTCATATTAAGTGGAGGTAGAGTTTAGTGTCTCTTTCCATTGGATTCCTTTAATAAAATTGTGACATTTTAATTGTGGTTGGCAACCTGTTTGTTTGAAGCATTTCCTGGTTTGCATGTTTGGTCAGATTACTTCAGGCAGGTTGTAATTACTAATTCTTTTTTTGTGGAATAACTTAAAGAAAAGCTTTACTGGGGAAGCAAGGTTCTTGAGTACTGTCACTCTGAACCTTCAGCTGAACAGTTTGCTCTTAACGCAAGAGCTAAGTAACGTGCTTGCTTGTTTTCATGCTAAGAGATTCTCTCTCAGTCTTATGGGATGTGTTTAAGTACTGAGCTAAGAAGTAAATGCCTGCAGGATCACTCTATAATCACTGATTAATGTAGACACTCTTAGTGATTTGTTTGTGGTGTTTTGTTGTAAAGGGTTGATAATTAGCTACTGCTCTATGAAAAAAAAAAAAAAAAGTCTTGGCTATGTTTTGTATATCCTAAGTGGTGATTTAAAATATCTGGAAATTTCAGAATGGGCAGTTAGCTGCATAGGCAGTGAGATCCATAGGGGTGGATTCCTGATCCTGCACGGGGAACTCACTGTTGGGTTTGTATCTTCACCCACTTTCTTTCCTAATAGAAAAATGCAATTATAGCTTTAAATAGATTAAACTGCATTCTTAAAACAAGACAAACTCATGGTTAGGATCTGGTTATCTTTTGTATATAAATACACTTACATTCATACATAGAAAGACAGATTGTGTGTCTCTTGTGTTTAATCTGTGTACCAGTGGACTAGGTAACGAAGTGATATGGTTCACCTACATATCTTTTGGAAAATTTCTCTAGAAAGACAGTGTTTCTTTACTGAGGCTGACTAGCCAGAAAGATCTGCATGCTATGGCAACCACAACTGTTTTTTAGTGACAATAATAACAATTCATTCAGCACTGAGGAAAAACTAAACAAAAACCCAAGCACCCTACAGCAATTTGAGATGAAGCAACAAAGAAAGAAATCGGTCACCATAACCATCTGCAAGCCATGGTTCAGAACAGTAACCTTATAGTTCTTTGGAAATAAATCAGCTTTATTTGGAATATTTCTTTTCTGCTCATCAAGATAATTAATTATATGGCTTTATCTTAGATCTTGAGTCTAAAATCACATCTGATTTTTGGCTGCTTCTGTCTCCTCTTCATCTGCGAATAATCACAGGTGACAATGTAAAAACAGAAACATCTTAAGAGATTTTTGAGATCTTGTGTTATTCTTGTGGGTATCTTTTTTCATTTCCATCTGTCTGTTTATCTTTCTTTAGAACTGGATTTAGCAGCTGAATTTTTCACTGCTTTCTTTTGGGAACTGCCATATTTGATCAGATCTTTCTCCTAGTAGGTTTCTCGCTGCCCCTCATTTGATGGCCTTTCTGTCTTTCTTTGGCTTTTTTGGCAGGATCTCTCTGAGACTTGTCACACTTCTAGTAACTTTCCTCTTATTTTACCCTATTTCCTTTTGCTGGTAAACTAAACTATTGCAGGTTATAGATTGGTTCTAGCAAGTTTTTCGCTGGTCTTGGAATATTTTTTTTAAATTAACACTGATTTGCTCTTGTCCAACCAGATACGTTTCAGCCCCAGTTGGTCTTCCCAGATGTTACCAGGCTCACAGAGTTCAAATCTAGGTTTTATTATATTTAAGTTTTGTAAGTACATGTGTAGCATTTTTAATCAGCGTGATTATATAACAGGTTTAGTACAAGCTTAACCTAAAGACTACCTTAAAAAAAAAACTGTGACTGTATTTTTAAGATCTTGTACATATTCCTGGATTTAATCATTCCAGTAGTCAGAAGGCTTCTGGCTACATATGTAAGCATTTAATCCACACGTTTTGCTAATTGTTTATACTGTAGTTTGTTGTTAGCATCTGTTTTTATTTGAGGTGTCTAATTATCTGTCCAGGCTTCTGTCCGTCAGTCTCTTCAGGAGCTATTTCTGTTTTAAGCCCTTTCTGAAAACTAGTGAATAGTAAAATGATCTGCATTTTGAATACATATCTATATATATATACACACATTGGAATGGATTTAAGAACTTTGCTTAACATAGCCACAGAGCTCTAGTTTTGTTTTTATTCCCAGTTTATTTTAATCTCTGTCCTATGCAGTATTGAGTCACGCTAAAAATACCTTCATTAGACTGCCATTGATCTACAAGAGGACATTTGGGTATGCTGTGTCTGAGTTCTGCAATAACTTTGCTTTAAGTCAGTAAGTATATCATAAACTGTAAAAAATAGTAAGTTTTAAATTTTCTTTTCATGTGTTCCTTTCCTAGGATTCTTAAATAATTGCATTGATTTCTCTTGTTACTTTTATTTAGATTTTCCTATAATTTTGAACTCGCTTTGTTATCCTCTTGGAAATTTTTTTAAGGTTCTAGACTTTGTACTTAAGCACAAAATATATATTAACTGAAGTGCATTTTTGCAGAACTACCATTTAAGAACTTTTGAAGAATTTTAAAATCAGATTGTTGTATAAAACCTCAGCTAATCCATGTAACATTTTAATGGAATATTGGGTTGGAAGAAAAATTGGTTTGCCACCTCTCTGCTTGGTAGTTTAAAACCAACCAGACACACTGGCTAGCCACTCTCCTTCATTTTGTTTTCCAGCCTTGTAAACATTTCCACATTCCATCTGTGTTGTCTAGTCCATGCATGAATAAAATATGAAGTAATTTAATACCACATATTATGTCAGGGGGTTGCTGTTTATTCTCAGACTTGAAATGAAACTTTTTAGATCACATACAGAAACCTCTTGGGCTTTTCCTACTCATTCAGGGCCCTGCCTTTGAGGCCACGGTGTACGAATATTTCTCATTCTCTGTAATGTGGAAAAAATATATTAGTTTTCTACTTTTATTTATATCATGACTGTATTCTTGGAAGGGATAGATGCAGAGGAGGAAAGAGGAGTTAGCTCTCATTTCTCTTCTAGTATTTGGACTCATGGAGATGGTACAGAGCCTGTGGGCCATTGCAAGTATCAGCTTCATGGGTGTTTTCATCCAACAAGCAGCTGTAGTTGGATCACAGACAAGTAACTGGAAGTCTCTGTAGTCCCTTACCTCAAGACTAGTAACATTTCAGGATGCAGGTTACAACTCAAATGAGGGGATAAAGGCAATAACTTAATAGCTTTGTTTCCTTATCAGCTAAAACCTCTGGGCCAACATAGCAGGTTGATGTCATGAGGCCATTAGGGTTTACATGCAGTAGGTGTTGTGCATGTATGTTTGAACCTGTGTTCTTTGCTCTGGATTTGGCAGATTGCAAAGCTCCGGTGGTGAAACCATGTACTTGTGCCAGGAGGAAAAATTTCTGGGCCCATGTTCCAGTTTAGTGCAGGACAACTCTCTAAAATATATTCTTACACACTAGTCTGTGCTGTAGCATTTCAAGAACCATTCAGTGTCAGTGAAAACTTATCAGTGTGACACAGTAGTGGCATAAACTTACCTTTGCACCTTGCTGTCTATATGGTCCCTAACTCCTCCCATCCACATGTAAAGATTATAACTGTACCTTAGGCTTGATAGCTATCAGCATGCAGTCCATACTCAAAACTGTAAATAAATGAGTAACATTTAATTCTAACACTGACTTTGGTTTCTCAGTTTACATCACTTTAAATAATGGAAGAATGCAGTTAAAATTAGTACTTGGCTAGTAACTGCTAAACATGCTTTTTCTTAAATCAGAATGTGGTGCCTATGACAGTGAAAAATGGACACCAAAATAGCTTGTATTTATTATTTTAAACATCCTGGCATCCTGGCAGTTAATATATATATTCTATATTTATGTGCAAATGAGATGTGAATATTAAAAAAGGTATTAAAACAAATAATTTGATTTCTTTTTCTGTAGTGCTTTCTTCTCAGGAAAAAAGGACACCATCACTCCAGATTATGTGTTTTCTGAATTAAATTGCTATAGGTTTTCCTGCTGAAATAATTATTAGGCAAGCCTTTCTGCACGTGTTTGTACCTTGCTTTTTCCCTTTTCTCCCTCCCTGATTACAATTCCGTGGCAGAGACCAGATTGCTCAGCAGACTACTGGACGTTAGAAAATCTAAATCTGATATATCAAACTATGATCTCACATTGCTTACATGAAAATCCCACACTCCTTTATATGAAAATGACAGACTGTATTAAACATGCAGGTTTCAAATATCTAGTTTTTCCAGCTTACATTCGTATCCAGGCATTTCTTCAATATTTTGCCATAGAATATTTAAGTAAATATTTTCAATAGTAACTTTGCATGAGTATTGTATCTTCAAAAATCTCCTTCTCTTCGCTTTCCATTGTCATGTGAAAAAGAATTTGTAGATATAGATAAGTATACTTGCAAGTTCCTGCTCGACTGTTTGGTTTCACTTTAGTTCACGATGTGTACAAACTTCTTGGAAAATTAAGAGCGTGTGATACATGCAGGATATAATGGGAGTTGTGGTTTGTAGAGAACAGAGTCTCTGGAGTCATCTTACAAGTCAGTTTTATTGTGTGCATCTAACTAAAACCATCTGTGTGACTTGCTGTTAGCAACATTGTTTGGACAGCCCTAAATCAAATCCTGAATGGGCAAGATTACAGAAGGCAGGTTTATACTGGAATCCTTCAGGTTAAACCCACTGATGTCCAGTCTTTTCTCCCTCTTGACATAAAAAGTATTAGCAAGAGGTAAGTTTGTGCTAGCTGTCCTTGTTTCACCAAGA
Source organism: Tringa tobata (assembly GCA_033628505.1). Taxonomy (NCBI): domain Eukaryota; kingdom Metazoa; phylum Chordata; class Aves; order Charadriiformes; family Scolopacidae; genus Tringa; species Tringa tobata. Next base: position 2,823,361 of record JAHREE010000128.1, read on the forward strand.
TCTATCTTCTGCAAACAGGCTTGTGTTTACAGAAACCAAAGTGAAAATAGCATGTGAACAGCATAAACCAACTGCGGTCAAAATAGTTGTGCATTTGCATAACTGTGCAGTATTTAAAGGAACGGCTAGCTCACTTTGGCACAGTTTACTACAAGCTTTTCCTTAAGATTTTCCTCTTCAGACATCTCTCAAGAAGTGGAAGTGGAAAGCTCTGATTCTAAATAGCATTATTTTTGCACAATAGTAGAAAACAAGTTTAACTGTCTTGTTACAGTTTTTGATAAATGGACACTGACATGGACTACGAAAGACCCAACGTTGAAACTATCAAGTGTGTGGTGGTTGGAGATAATGCAGTGGGAAAGACTCGTCTAATTTGTGCAAGAGCGTGCAATACAACCTTGACTCAGTATCAGCTGCTGGCAACTCACGTACCAACTGTCTGGGCCATTGATCAGTACCGTGTCTGCCAAGAGGTAAGGACTGCAGGTGTACAAAATATGGAGCACATGCTGTGGAGTTGTGGTGTCTTTTATTGGCAAGCCTTTCTGTGTCAGGATGCAGCAGTGAGCTCACAAGGGCTTTATGCACGGTCTCTACTGCAGCTGTGGTCTGATAACCATCTCCCCAAGTCTCTCATTCCAAAGTAATTTTTTTATCAAACCTGTTTTTAGGAAGATGCATATTCTGCCTGTTTTTTAAAATACAGCATTTGCTGAAAACTATATGTGATACACTCTTGGTCTAGCGTGCTTTAGACCTTCTTATGAGATTAATTAGAAATGTACTTGTTTGATGGAGGGAAAGAGAATGTTATGTATGTTCTGTTCTAGGTCCTTGAACGCTCAAGAGATGTTGTGGATGAAGTGAGTGTTTCTCTCAGGCTGTGGGATACGTTTGGGGACCACCACAAAGACAGGCGCCTTGCTTATGGAAGGTAAATTGATCCAAGCAAAATTTTAAGTAGTAATTGTAGTAAAATTTTAGGGCAGAAAAAACCTGCAAATCTTAATTTTGAAAAGCAAGGACTTAAAAACAATCAAGGATATTCATATTCCTGCCTACTGCAAAGAGGATTATCTGCTGCAAGGATTAAAAAGATATAAATATTTTAAAAGTAGCATAGTTTTACTACACTACATTTCCTGGAACAGCCTGCTAAGCTCTGTCAACAACTGTTGTCCTATTTCAAATTTTAAAGAATGTTTCCCAAAATAAGATTGTAGTTTTACAAAATTGAATATAATGTAATATGATACATATATAAAATATAGTATGATATAATTGCCTAACATGTAACTAACAAGGAGAGATGTTGGGAAACATCACTTTCACTCAATAAAATATTTATTTTATTTAAACCTGTGATGTTGAATAGGCAGCTAAGCTCTTGAGAGCAGAGCCAATTGAAAGAAAGGTGAGACTCTTCTGTATTTTCTTAGTTAAAGCTGAGGAAAGGAAAGGTTTTTCTTCTATAAAACCTTCGTCTTCAAGTGTCTGCTAGTGAATCTATTACCCTGGAAATTCTTTTAAAAAAATTTAAAAAATAAAGAAAATTAATGTAATCTAGATTTTTCCCGCATATATAATATAACTTCAGCATAGTTTCAACAAGGACTGAAGCCAGTGACAGTCTTTCTGTTTTGTTTAATGGTAACTAGGTCTGGCCTTGTGACAGAACAGACAGCAGAACAGCTGAGTAACAGGCATTTGAATACACATACAATAAGAACAGGTTACCTGTATTGGGCAAATACTGAGCTGAAGATGGGTTTTGGACAGATATTTTCATAACTGACATTTGAGCAAGGTCTCGGTCCTCGCACGTTTTTTCACCTTCTTGAACATTTTCATATCATTTTCATATCTGCTTCAGTCTGTACATGATCAAATATCTGTAGAAATATATTTCTTTTTTTTCCAGCTGGGAATGCCTTCTGTAGAGCTTTGGGTTCCATGTTGCCAAAATATACTGTCTTACTGTTTTCCTTCTCTCTGTGCTACCTGATGAAACTAATTACTTTGGAGGTTGACTTTCTTTTCTATTCTCCTTGCCTTAGAACCACTGGAGAGGGCTCTGTTGGTTGAATCCATCAGTCAATTTTTTACACTGTAAAACTCTGTATGGCAGTTTGTACAAACCCTCCTTTGTATACAGCACTGTGTTAGTTGTGTCTTCAGAGAGTCATGAATTACCTTGAATTTTGTGTTGGGAGCTAAAGTAGCAACACATCTGAGCTACACAACCTGTACCATTTGTAGATAAGCTTTGTGAGTGAGTGAAGTTACTGACTTTAAGGTAATATTGATCGTAGTATTTAGTGCCACTTGAATATATGAATAGATACTGTTTTATCATTTGGAAGCATATGGAGCCTACTTTGATAAATATGGGTGTAACTTAACATTTCCACTAACTGTTCCTCTTTGATGTGGCCTCCTGATATTCTGCAACGGATACTGTGTCACTGAGAAGATTACTAGAGATTAGGAGAACAAAATGAGGCATGTTCTGAACTCTGATCCCAAGTTAACTAACAGGATGGGAGAGGGGGGAAACAACATACTTAGATTCTAATCCTGCAAACGCCAAGGAGGACCTGAATAACTTGAGATCTCGTGGGATTAAGCATATGAATGTAGTGATTCATTTGTGATGTTAGCAGAACTGAACCTGTGTAGGAACAGGTTTGCTATACCCTGATCAACTTAAAAAGGCTGTTCTGGAAACGTGCGGTTCTGTTAGTGGTTTTTTTGCAAGTCTGTTAATGCAGAAAGTAACTGCAAACTCTAAAGAAACTATCTTATAAATCGAATTTCAATTGTAAAATTTTCTAATTGTAAGCAGTGGTTAGGTACTTCATTGTTTTGAAATACTGTTTAGTATTTTATCTGTCAGCATTTTAGGAAGAGATTTCCAATATTGAATGTTCACATTTTTACAATTTATTTTAAGTCACCTCTGTACAATGAACTACAGTCTACTCAGAGCTGAGTCAAAGCTTGCAATACAGCGGAAGGTCTATTTTATGCCAAACTGCTGAAGGCTACACTTACAAGTGCACCATGTTGCTGATTGTCTGAAGGATCACATAATAATATAACCCTTTGGTTCCCTTCAGATTTTTTTTATGCATATGCCCTTGTGCAGGGGAAGGCTTATTTCAGCCAAACACTCAGCCAAGACCTCTAATTGTCCTGAACGTGGTATAACAAGAACCAGCAGGTCATTAATTCATCTGCTGCTCATTGGAAAAGATTGTTCCATACAGTTTTACAAAATGTTACATAAATAGATTATGCTATAGATGACAGGGTGAACAGTTAATAGGACTTGCAGTAAAGATAAATCCTTCTTAATTCTTTATTTTTCACAGATAGAAACCTGAGAGGAGAATAACAGAAGGAATGTGTTTTCCACTATTTTTGAGTGACAGAAAAACATATTTGAATGCCACTGAGGATGGAATAGTTAATGTTTTTACTGCCATCCTTTAAATTGGGAGTATGGAGAGTGAGATGCAGCTTGCATTGTGCTGTGTGGTGTTTAGTTTAATAATCACAATCCTCCAGGAGCTTTGGGAAAACAGTTCCTGACAGCTTAAGGGAGGGAGGGGGATGTGGCTCAAGGGACTTGTGGCAATATTTGCTGCAGTTTTATAGCATGACATGTTGATTTTTTCCTTAGAGTGTGTGCTTTAGTTTTGGAAGTATCTTGTTCAGTTCATTGTAGGTGCTGTGATGCCAAACAGTCATTTGTCCCACAGGGTTTCGTTTGATGCAAAATCACTCCAAAATGTTGTAAAATGACAGTGTCTTTGTTATGATTAGCATATTGATTTCCAGCTCCTAGTCACCTCTTTGTTTAATAACAATCTAGTCTCAGTGCTATTGTATTCTCTAAGCCTGCAAATAAGGCAGGAACTTCACATTAAGCTCAAGTTGTCATTATGTACCAGTTTCCCTGGGAGGCACAAAATTGCACGTGTAAAGACGTGAAAACATCTTAATTTACATTTCAGCTTGTCAGGATTCACTGTCCTCCATCCTCCTGTCCAATCTGATTTTGAATGAGTGTCAACGTGTCATTGTGTTAACTAATTCTAAAAGTAGAATGAATAAAATGGGAAAAAGATTGGCTTGCACTTTTTTTTTTCCTTTTTCATCCTTTTCTTTATTTTTTTCAGGTAAACATGTTTGACTACAATTTTATTAATATCCTATAAATCCTGGGTTTTTTATACATGCAGCTCTTGTACGTGTAAACATGAGCACAAATCTGCAAAGAGTTGATTCAGTCCCAATCAAATATTTATTCTTAATACCGTGGATATGGTTTGTCAGCTAATTCAGCCAGGATGATTTATTTACTTGCAACTTAAATATGAGCTGTAGACCAAACAAAATCTGTTCATACAGCATGGACAGAAAACAGCTTTTTCCTCATGACTTACAAATGTGAATGAGCCTTGCTGTGAGACTGCTGACAGAGCCTCTTAAAATATGTTTAGAGTATTTCCTCTGTTGTGAATGGATTTCATAAGCCTTGTGGGTATTGTATGTACACAGAGGAACACATGCATTTGTCTATTTCTGTGTAATTACAATTCCCTTAACAAGTTACTTCAATGTAATTTAATCCATAGAAATACACCTTCTGAACGCTGCTGAAAAGGGTCCATGAGAATAGAAGTTTATCACTGATATTTGAAGACTTCCACCAATATCATTAGGGATGTTTTAGTATTTGCATTCAGCAAATTCAGTGACATTAGGGCGAGGTACAGGTCTTCACAGAGTTACTCAGTTTGCCTTTAATTAGATCAGTGCCCTCTGTCACTCACTGCCTGTGCCTAAGCTGAGAACAGGTCAGCAGCTCCTCACCTTTCTTTGGAGAAGGTCCAAGGTTTCAGAAGTGCTTCGAATGAAGGCCCATGCTTTTCCCTGCAGTCTTGCTGTCCTTGTTTTTATGTAATCATAGTAAGAATGATTATAATTATCCACCTTCCACATGCCTTACAAGCCATCTCCTGGTGTGGGTTGGAGGGGATCATCAGAGTTGTATCTTCACAGCAGTAGCACTTAACAGACACAAGGCAGTCTTTTGCTTTGTTAGCAAAGGGCCAGCTGATGGGGAATTCAGATCTCTCCCACCTTGGCTGCTTCCATTTGCTGTGTTTTGCTGCCACAAAAAGTGATATGCCGTATCTTAGAATCATCCTCAAATACCAAAATCTGTGAGCCTCTTCATCTACTTTAAAGGGGTTTACAAGCTGTTCAGATTCTTCATCAAGCAATCCTGAAGAACTCCTCCTGTAAAAACCATTTTTTTAATAATTGTTATGATTTTTTTCTCTTTTGAGTTTGACTCAGATCAATCTCAAGAAAGACTAGAATAAGCAGAGAGGTTCATAGAGAGATAACATTCTCAAGAAGTTTTATACCAATGTGCTGTCTGTATGCACTGTTTTTTCTTCTTCTGTTATCTACCTTAACATTCAAGGCTTTTTCACTCAGTTGATGGGATAGTATATGCTTTATATACTTAAAGCAATCTTATTAATGCAGATCTACTGCTTTTCTTCCCTGCATCCCATTCCATATTGTGACTAGAAAGAAGTTGCTATAGAATTGCTGTTAGGAATCCTTCCTTCTTTAAAAAGATGTGTGCCAAATGACTGTAGGTGGAGTCTGAGGCTCAAGTTGGCGTATATGTAATCTATCTATAACAGAGCCACACCTGTAATGCTTTAAGCCTTCCTTGACTGGAGTGAAAAAGTATGTATCAAATGTTAATTGTGGTATTATGTCATTTTCCATTTTTCCTTGCTCTCTGAAGCCAGTGGCTGAGTGGAAAGAGAGCATTTGGGTTCTAACCTTAGAAGACTGCAAAGCAACATCAAAATCTTCTGGAAATGCTAAATCTGGGAAGTGACTTTGCAACAAAATCTTGATCTTAGTAAATTATTTCTTTGTGGATAGGTGCTTGAAGCTGTTTTCTGCTCCAAGAGTCTCAGGATCGCAGTCTGGATTTTCTCATACACGCGTCAGAATATGAAAACCACTCTGCACAACCAGATGTAACTGTTTTAAACTGAGTTCTTATCAATATATTTGTGACGTCAACTTGCCAGTTAAGATTTCTTGGCAGTTTTTGTTTAAGAAAAAAAAAGGAGGCGGCGGCTGATAGCCCAAAGAAAGCAAAAAATACAAAAGTCCAAGTTTTCTCCCAGAGAAAGAGGTCTGTTAATGCTCAGTTTTTGTGTCTTCTGTGACTTCAGAAGTCACTCTCATGCTGGATGCAAACCAGACGCTGTCATTCTTTCATCTACTCTGGATTTTTACCTCCCTCTTTACCTTATCCCTGGCTTTCTATCTTTGTTCTTCATCAATACTTACAAGGAATCATGCTTTTATGAATTTTGGGACCTAGCTTTGGATTTCCCTTTTCCTGTTTTTTTTTTCTTTCCCATCCTTACATTCCTCCCCTACCTTGAAATAATATTTTTCTTTGAAATATTGCTATTTTCTTCTAAATGTTGCTTCAAATGACGTTTTAAGTAAATCTCTTCTTACTTCTTTTAAACTTAATATGTTTTTCTGTTTGATCATTGGTTCCTGGGGTTTTTTTAGAGGATGGGGGTGACGGTAAACAAAAGATTAATTTCTTCTTTTGGTTATTCTATAGGTATCTTTAATGAAAGGTAGCTGGTTATCTGTAAAGAGATAGCAAGTAGTTCTCATCTGTAAGCTGCCTCTATAATAACAGAAAATAAGCTTGAAAAGCCTACCTTTCCATTTTTCTATTGTTACGTCTATTTATTTCTCTTTATTTTATTTTCTGACTGCTGTCTGGAGACAGCAGTCACCTGGTATGTCTTACAAAAACATTTTTAGCTATATTCTTGTCAGTACCTTTATAATTATGAGTTTCAGTGTTTGCCCCAGGTTGTTCAGATGTGTTCCAGCTAGCCTTGTACCTTCTCTTGCTCTTGTCATTTTCTTTCGTCCTTCTGCATTGATTTGGTGTTCAGGGTTTGTGGCTTACTTTTATAAACCCCAACTGGGATACACAGAATATTTCAGTATTTCAGCCTCAATTAACTGTCTCTAAAATTATATTTATCATAGAATTTTTGTTCCTGCATTAAAAATGCAGCAATTGAGATCTCTGCTCCAGAGAAGGGAAAAATATGTATTGGTATGTTATGGTGGATGTGTGTACTGCAAACATACCTGATTCCAAAGGGAGTTTCACTGACTAAATATGTAAATGCTGAACCTGAATTATGGGAAAATTTACTTCTTATAGCCAGCAATAAAATGAACCAAATTCCAAGACTGTGTAAGCAGTCCTTTAAATTAAAAATGAAATTGTTTTCTTCTTTTTACATTGTTCCAAGTGACTTTGCCATTCTTTTTGGCACTATTGCTGGTCAAGCACTTTTACAATAAGAGTAGCTCTTACAGGTTTCTGCAATGGAAAATGAGATATTTTAATAATTCTTTGGGATATCAAAACATTTTTTGCCATTGTCTGTAAATACACCATTGTTTTCCCATGAGTGTCTCAGAGGAAATAGAAGAGATTTTAAAATGCTTAACATTTAAGAATGATGTATTGTTTGTAAGGAATGTGTGGGGAAGCTCTTACCACATTTGAAGCAGTCTTGAAATATGCAATTTTCTTAAAGGTAGTGTTATCTTCTTTTTCTTACTGTTGTTTCCTACTAAAAATGACGTTACAGAAATTTTAGAAATAGATCTGCATGCTACTCACCACAAAATCTGAATATATTTCAGGGCATTTTGACAGTTTCGCACATTACACCAGTACTTAAGAAGCGTCCCTGCTTTCGGTAAAGTATAGAACTAATTGATTCTCCTGCTCACATCCAGGGCACTGCATGGTCTTGCCCTGCCTTACCTGGATATCTTCAGTTCTTCACATGCCAGGCACTCCCTGCATTTTAGTTTTCCTAGCCGCTCATCTGTTTGGAGTGTGTGTGCATAAGTCCTGTGTCTTCAGGTCATTTTGTTATGCTCACCAGTCACTTAATGAATTTCTTATCATTTCATGTGATGGCTGCAACTGCATTTACTAAAAACCGAGTCCACTTAAAACATTATCAGCCTTGCTTATCGCAGTTTTTTTTTCAGCTCAGTGAGATGTATGCATGAAAAATGTTGTATAACTGAGTGAATCTCTCTGTTCAAAATGTATCTCAATGGAGACATAGCAGGGTTTTGTTCAGTGATAACCAAGATTCTCAATTTAATTCTTAGGTGGCCTTCTACTGCCTGAACCTACTGTGTTTGAGAACTTGGGAGCTGGTATTTGCACTCATGCTGTCACCCTACACAGTCTTTCCTTTCAGGTGGTTGAAGGACTATACAGGTGGACACTAGAGACAGCTCTTGTCAAATTATGTTATCAGTGGGAGAAGTTCAGCTGTGATGCAGGTCTCTGAGGAACCTTGGGAAAATTATGGGAAGTGTGTAGGGAAGAAAATGAGGACAGAAGAAGTAAAAGCAAAACAACATTTTACTGATACTGTCTAAGGAGGAGCTGTTCTGATAAAGTCGAAAGAGCCTAACAATTTGGATGACCCTCTACCAAATTGTTTGCTCTGTAACATTCTAATAGACTCTCTTATTTCAACCTTACTTCTCAGAGAAAGCTGATTATCTAAAAATAGGGAAAAATAAAGACTGTAATAGGAAAAATCTACTTGGGACATTTTTTTCCTCCTCCTCCAAGTCTATTCTTAAAGTTTGATTTGATTAAATATCTGCAACAGACTTCTTGTCAACCAAAATGTAATTTATCTATCCTTAAACTGATTCTGTCAGATTTAACTCTTGGGTCTTTATTTAAGCTCTCTAAAACAAAATGTGTACTTTCAACTTGTCCTCTAGGAAGAGGACAAGATAGCATGGCAGTACAGTTCAGTTTTCTTCATTTCCTCTTTCCCACTCCCTGCAGTGATTTCCAGATCAGAGACATTTCCTCTTCACATTCTGTATTCCTCACAGCTTTATTTCTTCCCCTTTTCAAACCCAACAGTATTATTCCATGATTATATGACAAATGATACCCCTTACATATGAGCAGCAGTTTTATGCAGTAACTTGTAAATCATAAACTAGAGGGAACAACTTCTTCCTAGGTAATGCAGCGTGTACATTTCAGAAAGTAGCCTGTTTCCGCGTCACAGTTTATAACTCTAGTTTCAGACGAGGAAATATTAAACTTTTAAAAGCGCTTGCCTTGGAATATATGAGATATCATTTCATATTGCTGTTTCCTTGAAGTTCTCTCTAAAATAAGAATATTAGTGTAGCAGTTTCTGGTTGACAGATGAATCAGCAGTGTGGTATGTAGGTACATCTGCAGTGCAGCTCATTACACCAGCTCTGGAACATACATAGCATGTAAGCAGATGAGTCTTTCAAAATCTCAGTCTCAGACCAATGGAGTGCTATGTTACACAAAACAGCTCTATTTAGAAAACATTAACTTCTCTGCCGCTTCTAACAACTCCATCAGGAAGGCTTATTACAAAGCAAATACACTCCTTTTTCTCCCCCATCTCATGAGTTTCTGATTGTAGTGATTGCAGAGTAACTTCCAGGTGGTTACGATGGTTACCTGTAGCTTGACTACTGCTGAAGCCTGAGGTTGATAATTTAAAGTTGTCTTGTCTTTGTTAGTGCTATACTGCTTGCTTTTCGGCAGTGTCTTGGGCTGCTCTCTCGACATCTGATACAGTTCATAACTCACACACTAGGATCTCACAGGATGGCCTACAGGGGCACGTCATAGGTTTGACTATAGTTGAGACAACCTGTTCCCCTTCTCCGCTTGTCAAGTCCCACACATATATGTTGTGTTCTGCCCTGTTTGGAGCCCCGACGAGCAGAAAGAAACCTGTTTCCTTACACTGGTGATGCAGAGTGTTTCCCTGGTGGTTGATCACACACTAGAGCAAGTCACACAGAAGTTATGAGTTTTAGTGATATTAGGTATGTTCAGATGTTTCAAATAATAAGAGTAGATGATTCACAATTTCTTCTGATAACTCTATGAAAAGTAGAATGTAAGAGAAAATCAGTTATGCATTTCTAACCTGTACTGCTGAATCTACAAGACAATGTGTTGAATATCCAAGCTACCATTTCTCTTTGCTATTTGTAATACTTGTCTTTATTTCCTGTGATACTTCAGTATCAAACATCAGTATATGAAGTGTAATCATATGCTTTTGTTGTATTTAACAAAGGTTGATGCACACAATGCCTTATCTATTGCCTATCTCAATCAGATGGTGCTCTAGGAGGAATGTGATGGAGAGGTTCTAAAGTGCTTTTTGGTATTCAAGTCTATGGAAGTATTTCTTGAATCATTTCTGAAGTTTATTGGGAAATTATTATGAAATTTCTTTTTAGAAAAAAGCAGCTTGTGTTTGTGAACATATTGCTGCAGACAAAGAAGAAAGCAGAAGTAAACCCGATTCAACCTTTCTTGTTCTCCAAGTAACCAAACCACACAAAATGGGAATAAATTAATTTTTTTTTTTAAAACCTATCCTTTTATGTTCCCTGGGAATATTAAAATAACATTGGTAAACTTTTTAGTGTCTGAGAAATATTAATGTGTTATTTTAACCTGACAAGTCCTGGTTTTATGGACAAATGTCAAACCAAACTTTATCGTGAGGCATTAGCAAGTTGTAAATGTGCCTTTGACATTAAAAGGAATTGTAGGTATTTTAATTAAAAGTTTCCAATGTAGACAGTTTCCTATGTAGACAGTTAATCTTCCTCATATATTACTGTCTCCAGTTTGTACTAATAGTGCAAATCATGCTTATGATTTTGAACAAAAACTTAATATGTTATGATAAGGTGGATGTATTTTGGGAGCTAACAGACCCAGCCGTGGTGCTGGTTCAGCGTGTGAACTCTGTCACTACCCAGAGATTTCCCATCGTCCTGTTTATGGCACAAGGCCATTTATTTCTCCCTGCTCAGTACAGAACTCTCAAGATGTTCATTTTATGGGAAAGTCCAGGTTTTAACACAGGATAAATAATATGCAAATCACAGGGGTTTTGCCTCTTTATTCTATTTTTTGCTTCATTTGGAATGCAGTAAGGTGGAAATGTCCTGTTAGTGCAATGCTATGTGTGTTGTGAGTTAGGGGTAAAGAAAGCAGTTTTCCCCAGCTCGGTTTTCTGGTCGCCCAAGGAAGGTCAGAGTGATGAGTTGCTCAAGAACCACATGCAGGTCTGTGGCAAAAACTGAGTCTCTGAGCAAGGGCCGTAACACGTGCAGGGCTGCGCTGGGGCCAGACTGCTGTGTAGTCTGGGCCTGTCTTCTCCAAGGAAACGGGTCTGCCAGCAGCTGTGCCATGGGGGATCTGATGGCATCTTCTGCTTGTGAACTCCTGCTGGAGCTCTGTTTCCTTTTGGTTTTCTGAGAGATGTGCTGTGTGTCTTGTGGTTTGCAGAGTCAGGAGGGCTGGATACTCGTGACTGCAATTACTTGGCTTAGGTATTAATTTCTGAAGGACGCGAAGCCGTCTGTGTCTCTAAGATGCTTAGTTATAGTTAGGAGCAGCCAGCCAGCCAATGCTTGCCTCTGGGGCAGTCCTGATGATCTTGAATTAAATGACTGACCAGATTAGAATATGTGTAACACAATGTTTTTTTAATCTTAGCTGTCCATTGATTTCTCCTTTCTGGGAGCTAAGCAAATGTCTGCTGGGGTCTGGGTTTTACTCTTATGTGACCTTGAATAGAGAAAGTTTGATTTTAAAGGGTATTTGCTTCAGTTGTTTAGAAGACCAGTGTATTATCTGCTTACCACTTTGCTATTTAGAAAAGGCCTTGTTTCTAGATATGACAGATGTGTTGCAGTTTATATAAGATACAAACTTGGAGCAGAAGCATTTCTCTTGCATTAAATTTGTGCTCACAGCAGTACCTGCATTGTATGCAGCTATCTTTAGAAACAGTATTGCTGGATATATCTGTACCCTCAGTGAAATGGAGAAAGCAGCAGTCCTGAGGAGGTATTTCATTATTTAAAAGGTGAATGTTAAGATTCACTGCTGCTGCTCTATACATTACACAAACTGCAGACACAACACATTTGTGCTAAATTAAAGAATAATAGAAGTGAGATAGACATGATATTACTGAGCTTACCCTGCTGACAATTCTGTAGCAATAAGTCGCCTCCTCAAAATGTCCCTTCCCCTCAATTTTTCTTGAGAGTTTCAATTCAACTATTTTTATACTTTTCTTTCTTTTTTTTTTCCCATGAGAGATCCAAGAGCTGCTTTGTAACGTCCCAGCCCAGTTTATAAATAATGAAATTGCCCCAAGTTAGGAATGCTCTGAGACAAGTATTCCAGCGTTTCTCTGCCTTAGGGTGCTGGCTCTGACAAGAATTAGGTGGTGGATTAGCGGATGAACTGTCAACCTTAATCCTTATACTTACAATTTGTGAAACAAGTTTATTTCGTGAAATACTTTTTGTTTTCTTAAAACCTTTAAGATCCTGCAAATATTTGATGCTTACTGTGATTTAAGCCACTGTCCTATTCTACAATTTACTGACCTTATTTTCATCGTGATGATAATTTTTCCTTATATTGTAAAGTGGTCATTCTGCAGTAATTTGCCCTTCTAACGGGTTATTTATTACAGATGTTAGAGAATTGCTGTGCAAAGGGCATTGCATAAGAATTGACCTCAGTATCTAACATGGTGCAATAAGGGTATTTCTTCATGACAAGTTCAGAAGTGATCTGTGTCTGCCTGTGTAGCTGTTCTGAAGTTTTGCATAACTGCTTTCTAATTCCTAAGCACTGGTGATCTTTGAATTGGAACTTAGGTATCCAGTCAGCAGAATTACTTGTTGAGCAACGACAGCCTGTGAATTACTGTAGTGTCATAGTAGAGAATGGCAAGCCCTACCTCTCTTCTTAGTGCTCTGTTCATACGTGCAGGGATCATCTCTTGGCATAAAGGGGCAGCGCTTCCTAGGTATGTGGATTTGTGCTTCCATGCTTTTGTGGTGAAATGTGTAGCTTCTATCAAACCTTTGCACAAACAACATGTATTCTGACATCTGGGTGTCAGTGTATTTTTCAAAGTGTAAAGTGGAGTACCTTTAAGCTGGAGTGATGAAAATAGATGAAGCTGCAGTGGAAAGCCTGTTTGTTGGGTTTTAATTGGATATTTTCTTGTTGCCTTTCTAGGTCGGATGTAGTTGTTCTGTGCTTTTCAATTGCTAATCCTAATTCCCTGAATCATGTGAAAACAATGTGGTATCAAGAAATCAAGCACTTCTGTCCTCGCACACCTGTCATTCTGGTGGGCTGCCAACTAGATCTCCGCTATGCAGATCTTGAGGCTGTTAACAGAGCCAGACGGCCTTTGGCAAGGTAAAGTTTAAATAAAAATAAGAATTTTAAAAAAATCACCTTGGTAATCGGGTACAGTATTTCAAAAGAGAAATGATAAAGCCTACTTTCCTTTTTTTGTAAAATGAGAATATATATGTTTTCCTCTTTTTAATTCTGTTGTCTGAGTTGGTTAATTCTTTAACGCATCCAGTTATTATAGGTTTCCCACAATATTTGTGCACATTGGACATCTAATCTTGATCTGCCTGAACACTACGATAATAGAGAGATAGTATAGAGAGATAATAACGATTATTGGAGGTTTTCAAATATGTCTTTCTCCATTTGAACAAGTGTATCATTTCCTACCCTGTCACTTCTGTCAGGTACTGCCAGATTCTACTCAAGTTTTCTTAAATCTCAATTATTATTTTTTTGGAAATGTAATTCTAGATCATGGCAGAAAATAAAGTGGTTACAAGTTAATTTCTTTAATGTCCTGAGATTAAAAGAGAGTTTGAGGTCATTCTGGAGCAGCTTTGTTTTACCCAGATTCAAAAGACAAGCATTCACATGTTTGGGCAAAACAATCCCACAACTACCTACTCACTTCTGATTTCCTCCTTTTGTGTGGATTTGAATGAGAACAGATTCATGGAAGTAATATTCATGATCGTGTAATTTAAGACTGTATTGCAACAAATTTCCATAAAGGGATTGAATTAATATTTCATGGGTTCTAAGAAAATTTTGCATTGCATTCAAATTCTTGACTCGGCAATACGATTTTCATAGGTTTGTTTGCTTATTAAACATTTCTTCATTGTGTGGGTGAGGTGGGCTTTTTGGTTGACTCTTTAAAAGGAAATGTTTTTTCAAACCTCAAAATTCTTTTTCTGCCCTAATCCTCCTTTCTGATTTCACCACTGATAAAGTTTGAACCAGCACTCTGCATGTCTAGCACAGGCTCAGCCACCTGAACTGATTATTAGCTGGTGACTAAAGCAAGCTGTTGTCTGGAGTGTGTTAAGTCTGTGCCAGGTTGTGTCTGCCCAATATGGTATGCTCAGAGAACACACGTCATGTCTTCTGGTGAGATGATTTTTTTTATTGGGAAAATGGATCCTAGCCCAGACTTTTTTCTGGTTTGCTTACCAAACATCGTGTACTAGAGCTGCTCTGGAAATTCATGAGTTCCCCCATAATCCTTCTACAGCCAAAACAGGCCTATCTCTTGAAGTTACACAGCCCTATCAAGTTACACTTTTGTCATAGGCTACTATCATTTTCTTTAAAAAGCATAAGCTTAAGAAATATTTCTCATTTCATATTTAGCTGTATTTGTGGCATTTCTATGTCATGAGAATTTCCATTGGAGTTTAAATGATGGATACAAAGAAAGATATCGACAGAATGTCTGAGTAGAAAAGGATGTTAGGAGGTTTTTTAAATAATGAAAGTTCTCAAGCATCTTGTCAGCTTTTTTTACTGTAAATTTCCCTTTAACAGAGAGGAGACTTGCTCCATTTTGTGCAAATGATTTCTACATATCTTTAGTAACATTGCAAAGACACCACCAAATTTAAACAAAATTACAAGTATGTTTTTATTTTAAAACTCTCTGGAGTCATGGTTGTAGATTTCCAAAGGCTGTGCGAGCTTAACTATCATTCACATGAAAAAAAAAATATAAAATTATCTCAGAATTGGTGCTGAGACATTTTGTAAGATTCCATGCTCTCTGAAATAATTTTCTGATGATCATTGTGTGTGAGAAGGTTTATTTTTTGTTTAACCCTAGGCCGATCAAAAGAGGAGACATTTTGCCACCAGAAAGAGGCAGAGAAGTTGCCAAGGAACTTGGGATACCATACTATGAAACCAGTGTGTTTGACCAGTTTGGGATTAAAGATGTGTTTGACAATGCAATTAGAGCTGCCCTGATCTCCAGAAGACACCTGCAGTTCTGGAAATCTCATTTAAAGAAGGTCCAAAAACCTTTGCTTCAGGCTCCATTCCTACCTCCAAAAGCCCCTCCTCCAGTTATCAAAATTCCCGAGTGTCCCGTACCAAGCATGAATGAAGCTGGATATTTATTGGACAATCCACTGTGTGCAGATGTTATGTTTGTTCTCCAGGAGCAGGACTACATTTTTGCTCACAAGATTTACCTAGCTACCTCCTCTTCAAAGTTTTATGACCTTTTCTTAATGGAATGTGAGGAAAGTCCAGACTTTGATGAAACCCAGTGTAATAAAGAAAACACAAGTAAGGATGTTCTGACAAGTCACCTTGAGAAAAACAGTGACAGTGATGAGACATCCTTGAAATCTGCTGATGTTAAAATTCCTCCACCAGAAAGTACTGACTCTTTAAACATGCTAGAACCCAAATCTGGTGAAACAAATTCTACAGCAAGATCTCTGTCATCCTGGGGTAAGGGGTTTGTTAGTGTGCATAAGGAAATGCAAGTGAATCCTGTCTCGAATAGGACGTGTCCTGTAACTGTGGTAAAAATGGATTCATCTGTGCAGGCTGGACCTTTTAAAACTGTTTTGCAGTTTTTATACACAGGGCAACTGGATGAAAATGAAAAAGATCTCACAAGACTGGCTCAGATTGCTGAAATCTTGGAAGTATTTGATTTACGAATGATGGTGGAGAATATTATGAATAAAGAAGCCTTCATGAATCAAGAGATTACTAAAGCATTTCATGTCAGAAAAGCTAATCGGATTAAAGAGTGCCTTTGCAAAGGGACGTTTTCTGGTAAGTAAATACATGCTTTAACAGGAAAAGCACTAATTCTTTTCTCATTCATGTTACTGTCGCTTCATAGACTTCAAAAAATTGTGACAGCTTACATTGCTCTGAGAGGAGGGATGAGCCCAAAATTATAGTGTTATTCGGGGCAACTCTTCCAACCTGGAATTCTGCAGTTCATTTCTCAAAATGTACACACAAGCTTTTAAATAAGTGACCCAATTTTCCCAAGTGTTGTATGTCCAATATTCCCCTTGTAAGCGAGGCTTTTTACTTAACTATATAAAATGCTGGAGTTATCTTTGGGATGAGGGTCATGGGAAGTGAAAGAAGTCCTTGGTTAACAATGTGCAAGTAAAACATACATTCTTGAGACGCAATTTCACTTTAAATGCAGACTTGCAGCATGCCTGCTTTTTTGTTCCCATGGCAGATGTGACATTTAAATTGGATGATGGAACCATAAATGCCCACAAGCCACTGCTGATCTGTAGCTGCGAATGGATGTCTGCTATGTTTGGAGGATCATTTATTGAAAGCTCAAATAGTGAGGTACTTGTCCATTTTTGTCTATTTTGCGTATAATGTCTGATGGACTCAGGGTGATGGAAGCTCCATTTTGTATCTATCCGAAGGGGTGCAATAATCCCTGGCATGATTCTTAATTCTTCCCTTGCAGACCTGGGACGCTTTTCTTGTTAAAAAAGAAAAGCATCTTCTTAAGGCATGAAATGAGGATACCTAGGAGGATAACATGTTTTCTGCAAGACATGAGACTTCCTCCAATGCCGGAGCATGTGTTTAAATCTGAAGTAATTTAAAACATTAAATAGGGGGGGGAATTAAATATGGGTTTGTGAATTTCCTTCAAATAAGTTTTAAAATTGTGTGAATATATATTTCTACAATCAGAAGCATTACAAAGAATACCTGGAGCTAGGGCATTGAGGAAGGAATTAAAGGGAAAAAAGAGTTACAGAACATGCAGTGTTAAACTAGAAAAGGGAGCTGGCTTCACAGTACTTCAGTAGAAAGTAAGCTCAGGTTCTTTACTGCATCAGCTTGTCCTCTGGAGTAAAGCAGGCATAAAGTACAGTATAAAAGATCTCAATGCTTTGAATTAAGATTTTGCAGGTGTCTTCATGGTCTGTTTTTCAAATTCTAAGTGCTTTGCTAATAATTCTTTCTTGTGTCTTATCCATACCCAGGTTTTTATTTTTGTTTTGATTTTCTTGTTCTTTTCCATGCTTGAGGGTCTCATTCATATGAACAGTTCAGGGTTTTTGTGTTTAATATTCTGAAAGATTGTCTTCTACTTAGATTTTTCTAGCTTCTTCTAATACAGCTGTAAACATAATTCCTTTCCCAGAGGCATGCTCAACAAGTGGTTCATTAAAAATACATAGTTTAATTCTAGTAAGCAACATTTGGCAATGAAGAATGTACATTTATTTTATACCAGTCTATTTTTAATGATTAACTTAACAGTCTTAGCTCATCTTTCCAATTTAAAATATTTAGCTTCCATTTTGTAGAGTTTAAAGCACTCAACAATGCTTTCAGAAGTTTTAAAATGTTGGTAGATATGAATTGAATGGTTTCCTTTAACTATTTTACAAAAAAATAAAACCTCTTACTTACTACTTTTTGTGTATTTGGGACACAACATTTTATAAACTCATTCACTGAATTTACTGTTCCGTTCACTAACAAAAATATATTAATAATGAATGAGTTTCACTACTAGCTTCTCTTACTGGGAGAACTGAGCTCCTTCCCAGAGTGACTGATACGCATAAGAGGTTTATGTTTTAGCACTAACAGATCTGGGTCTGAATCCCACCTATCCAGGCAGAACTGAAAGAAAAATTCACAAGTCCCCAGAGGGTAACAACCAGCTACGTGACAACAATGAACCCCCGTCTAGCAGGAAGTATCTGCTGACTGCTTCCAAGCAGTCAGATTAAGTTGCATGTACATTTAATTCCTCATTATAAGTTTATTATTATTTTTCTGCTCTGGTGTTTTTTTTACTGCAAGTTTTTCAGAGTAGCACAGTGCATTCTTCAGTGCCAGCATGTCTTGAGTTATGAAGAAGTATGTTACAAACTGCTGATTAACGGGATCAAATACTTTGGGTACTGGAAGCAGTATCCAAGATGTACCTGCCACAACCCTGAGCCCCACAAGAATCAGTTTTACCCTGTTCTTTGGAGGAGTGATCATGTCTGCAAACTGTAGTTGAGATGCTAGAGAGACAGGTTACAGTGAGGTTTTCTAACTCTCCTTCCTCTTCTTTTAGGCTTCCCTGCAATGGAGTTAGGGTTGTGCTGGCGAGAGCTTTTGTCCTAGTCTTGGTAATTCCATTACATGGTGGTTGCATTTAATTACAAGTGTGTGGCAGAAAGAGTTTACATTTTCTTTGCCTCATTTCTTCAGTTCTCAGTCCCTTCCCAACCATCATTTACTTGGATAATTTGGTTATTTATAAACAGACCGAGAGGAGTGAGGTTTTTTGTTATCCTTCGGTTTCGGTTATTCTCAGAATCCCCAGAATATCTCTTGCCAGGAGCAGATAGATTGCATTCCTCAAGAAGTCTCCCAAGGGAGGTTTGGCATGGGACGTGCTCAGTGGCTTTATGTATCCCACACAGCTGTCCATTCACAAGCTAGAAAGCATTGAATAGATTCACTGTTGGGTGTGGATCCAATTCCAGTAACTTGGTAGAGTTCCTTGTACGTAAACTGGCAAAGGATCTGATTACGGAGGCATGCTTACCTGTTGGCAGCTTCTTGAACTTCAGTGGGAAATTTCTTTTTTGAAAAATGTTTTCTCTGCATTTCTAAAATGACTTGCAGTGTAAAAAGAGACGGTCCAGTAAAGTTAAATATGGGCTCTATATGAAAGTCCCTTAATTATTAGAAATTCTTTTCTTATATATCTTTTCCAGGTAGTTCTTCCCAACATAAACAAGACTTCCATGCAAGCTGTTTTAGATTATTTGTATACCAAGCAACTGTCCTCCAATCAGGAACTGGACACACTTGAATTAATTGCATTGGCAAATAGGTTTTGCCTTCCTCACCTGATTGCACTAGCAGGTAAGAGTGTGTGACCTTGTTCAGTGCAGTGTCTTCTGCAATGGCTGAAACATATTTTAATGGTTTGGGAATGCATAGGATTTTCTCAAGTGTCAAGGAAAATAATTTTTTTTTCCTGAAAGGGATATTGTAATACAAATTGATATTTTCACTTAGAAAAATATATTTGCTTTTCTCTTGCCTTTTTTAGTTTTGTGCTAAACCAGCTCAGAACATAGAAGTATTCTGTGCTTTAAAAACAGAAGGAGTAAACCTCCCCTTTAACACTGATGTAATGTCTTTGGTTTGTAATATCTACTCTGTTGTTAATTTACCTGAAAATAGTACGGACCCCAGGCTTTCCATTAGGTAATGAATGAAGTGCTCCATTATACATTTCTATTTGAAGAGAGTAACTGAGCCAATTCAAAACAGATCTAGATGATCATGGTTTTTAGAAATGCTGTCTGAATCCCTTTTCACTGCCTAGATGAAAATTGGATATTTTGGTATATACAAGAGGATTCAACCCTCATTTCAGGAAGACAAACGTTTCTATCACATATTTAGAGAAAAATTACAGGATAGGATACTACTTAATTTTAAAATTAAATCCATACACACCCCAGATCAGGGGCTGGTTGGTTGGTTTGTTTCTCTCCATGTATGTGACTTGGCATTGTTCTGAAGACATGTGCAAGGCCAAAACTCAGACAGATGAAGCAAAGCTGCGCATGTTTACAAGACAAAATTCAGGCAAAATTTAATCACATACCAAATCCTAGCTCTCCTTCAGTTGTTCATCAGGACTGTGTTCCTTGTCTTCACTGGTTCTGACTGATCAATCATTATTGCCTGATATGATTTTAACTGAAGTCTTGGTTATTTTTTAAGTAGTTGCAGCGTAAACATACATGCAGTATTAAGAATATTTCATTCCATTTAGTTCTTGATGAAATAATTTTGAGTCCAAAGGCTACTACTAACAACTGAAGAATCAAATCAGCTGACAACATTCCCCAAAACCACACAAACCTCTAAAATTCTAGGAAATGATTCTAGGAAAGGGTTAAGGATACTCTTGAACTGAAGTGACTTTTGAGGGAGGGTAAGCCTTCATCTGGATCCTTAGGAAAGATTAATCTGAAAATCTGAAGAGGGCCTGAAGTGAACTTTTCTGTATCAGTTCTGTGCATATGCTCATTAATAAATTCACAGTGCAATGGCAAGTGCACTGTTGCTTAAAAACTTGGCCATTGCTTTTTTATTACCTAAAAGAGACAATTGATCCATTTCTAATTTATATTGAATATTGCACCCATCCATTCTTCCAGAAAGAGACTAGTGGCTGCTGAACTTTGTCCTTCTGTAAGTTGTTATTAATTGCAGGCTTGCTTTTTCTAAGGAAGAGATAAGAATTGTCTGTGAAACCAGAAATAGTTTGGGTTGAGGCAAAGGGGCAAATCTTCATATGGACTGTGCTCCACTCGAGTAAGACAGTTTATACCTGCGATGCCACAACTCTGAAGGCCAGAATTTGGCTTCACCCGAATCTGAAGTTGCTTAGGGAATCTGGGTGGATGTGCCACTTGCATAATGCCAGAGCTAACGCTGGGAGGAGGGAAAACATGCCTTCTTGGTTCTTTGTGGATGATTTGACCTTGAAATGCGACCCACGTAAGTGATGAGTTTTTTCCTCTAACAGAACAGCATGCAGTACAAGAGCTGACAAAAGCCTCCATGAGCGGTATTGCAATAGATGGAGAAGTACTATCCTATTTGGAATTGGCACAGGTCAGTGTGAACTTTTTTAAAAAGATATTCTGGCTAACTGCAGGACTTGCTTTTAGCACCTTACTGGTTTTGAGTGTTGCTTCTAAGTGGCTCAAAGTCTGAAGTTCTGAGAGTGTCTGACAATAAAACTTAGTTTTATTTCTATTTTAAAGAAGGTTTTTTTCATTAGTTCAAAGGTGAAACATCTATTTAAGTAATCTCAGAGGTGTTTTCTTTCAAATACATATTTTACTTTTTCTTGATTGTGGAGCTTCCAAGCCCCATGTTCCCATGGCCATGCTTCAGTAGCATGAAATGCAATGAAATGAAGCTGTTCAGCTTTGTAATGGTGAATGATTCTTGGGCTCCTTTCAATTCAGTTCTTGTAGATATATTTAGACCCATATTGCAAAGACAACTTTTTTTTTTTATTCTTAGAATGGCTACTCAGAGCCAGTCATCTGATAGTTCAGAGTGAGTGCAAATCCTACTATTTATGTTCAATATGTTTCAGAGTTTCTTGCATCCCAGAAACCATGAAAAGAGAGTGCTCACAGTTAAACTGCACACCTCTGTTTTCCAAGAGGAGTGCTACAGCAGTCTCCCAGATACAGCAGTACATGTTAAAATATTTTTAAAATTTTATTATTCTTAGATTTCACACTAATGATGAGTCTGGCTGCAGCTTGGCTTGAAGTCTGGGATTTAAGTAGCACTGAAATACAGCACAAGCTGGGCAGCATGCAAGACTTCCTGCAGCTGCTTTCAAGCGCCTCTCTTGCAATACCTGTAATGCTGTTGCAAAACCAGGACTGAACCCCTTCCAAGAAAAAGCAGCTCACTTCACTTAATTTTGATTTTATGATGGGTGGTGGGGTTTTTTTTTTGTTTTGTTTTTTTTTTCTCCTGGTTGAAGACAAAAGTAGTATGTTTAATGACTGTTTGGATATCTTCTGTGCCCAGTACCCACACCAATACAGCGTGTTTATAACCTGAGAAGATCATAGTAGATGACAGAATGCCAAAATAGATACACATGCTATACAATTTGACTTGCATTACAGCTCTGCTTCCTTATGACCATAGGAAGCTTGTACAAGGTTTTGTATTGAGCTTCCAGTAATACTTGATTTCTGCCAACAAGCATAGTGTTCCAGGGAGATACTTCAGAGCAGGGTTCTGGTACAGTCATAGCAGAAAATACAGATCCAGCATGCCTTGGGTTCAGATCCTGTATCGGACCAACTGCGGTTTGCCAGATGCTGTGCATGCTAAGGAACTATTCATGAGCCTTTTGAGCCACAGGTTGTTCCAGCAGAATTGTGCACAAGGTCTAGGGCATCTAGAGGCCACTTCAGCCTCAAAAGCTCCCCCATATGCTTGGGAAAGTGCTGCCAGATACAATCTGCTGGGGACCATTCTAGCCTTATTTCTTAATTAGGGCTGCAAAATGAATAATTACCTCAGGAAATGGAATAAGCTCTTTGTTTTTCTTTACAGTTCCACAATGCTAACCAGCTGGCAGCTTGGTGCTTGCACTACATCTGTACCAATTACAACAGTGTTTGCTCCAAATTCCGCAAGGAAATCAAAGCTAAATCTTCAGGTATGGGTAACTTTCCTTCCCAGTTTTCATATGGTTTCCCCTTCTTTCTCCCCACCCAGTTGATTAAACATGAAGACTAAGATGAGCTCAGATAGCTAAGCCATGAGACTATCTTGAGTAGCATTCATAAATAATTCTTATCTGTAAAGAAAGGTCATAATCATTAACCTGATTCCTGGGCAAGCGTTATGTTCTATAACTATTTCAATGATGCTAAAAGAAACAGAGCTATTTTCAGGCTCCACAATAAAAAACATACTCTACAATGGACCTGCTTTTTTACAGTCCTTAGTGGACTAAGGCCCCTTAAGACCAGCCACTTTCAAAGTCTTTCCACCTTGTAATTAAGGCGTATGAGGAAACTGGGGGAATCCCCAATAAACCAGCTAACATAGAGACTGGATAAATGATTAGTGGCATACCTTTTGCAGATATTTCTGGGATTTGTGTATTTTATTGATTTGTTTGGGTTTTTTTTTTCAATTGTTTCTTTTTAATCAGATAATCAAGAATATTTTGAGAGGCATCGCTGGCCGCCTGTGTGGTATTTAAAGGAAGAGGATCACTACCAGCGAGTTAAAAAAGAAAGAGAAAAGGAAGATGTTGCACTGAATAAACATCATTCAAAGCGGAAGTGGTGCTTCTGGAATTCCTCTGCTGTAGTTGCCTGAACAAAGCAAATAAGTGGAAATCCATAGCCAGTGTCAGAAATTAGTCTTATTGTTAGAAATAAGATGTAGTTCAGGTTTTCAGGAAACTTTGTTCCACATGTGCATTTATTATTGCTAGGGTGAAAAGCACAAGCTCCCTGAAAGTGAGCCTGGAACAGCTCCTTGAAGTCATATCTATATTTTTGGCTAGTAAGCAGATAAATGTCTACCATTATTATGTTTCTTTTTATACACACACAAAAGAAAAAATCCAGCATTAATGTTTCAATCTCCAACTGGGAAATATTTTTATACTGTCTGGTGTATTTTGTTCAGAAAAAAATGTAGATACCGTTTTATTTTACAGACCACAAAATAACCATGTAGCAGCTTTGTAATTAGATTTTAACTATTTTTACTATGCGAATACAGTGAAATAGACAATCTTCAATCATAAGAGACTGCTTTTAGAGTATCTCATAAAAAGTCATCTTAGGAAAAATCTAGTTGCCTAGTATAGGTTGTCTTTTTTAAACTAAGTACTGTGCACTGGTAATATAATTAAATGGTTATTTCCCCTTTCTAAAGTAAAGGGTTAGAATAAGATCCAATAACTGCAAGATATAGAGTGCTTGATCTTTGCTCAGCTGAATAATAGGCAGTATAATTACCTGTTCAACTGCAGGCAAATGTATTTCTAATATTTGCCATGTAAGTGCAAATAATTATGACTATGTGGGCCATGTGAAATCTAGTGATTCTAAGTATTCAGAGGTTTTATATGTCTAGATCAAAGAGAATATTTCTAAAATCATTTAGAAGGGCTTATTAATTTATATCCTTATACAAGTATGGATCTGAATACAAAAAGCAGTTACACTGCTTGCATTTTAATTACTGCATGGCAGTTACCTTGTTCTGTGGGATCTTAACCATGCAGCCATTCCTTATGCTGAATTCCTTTTTGCTTGAGTGCAAGCAAATGAAAGGGCTGCAAAAACAAGTAGGAGTTATCTAGTGTTACAGCATTTTGTAAATGAAGAAAGATCTTCATACACAAGATCACTTCAGTTTGATCCAAATTGTTTCATAGCTTTTCCCAGGTAGAACTCAAAATGTTAGATTATTTTTAAGTAGCTCGTATATTTCCCCTGGAAGTAGATATTCCCAGAAAGCTGGGGGGGGCGGAAATGATGGCAGAAAGGCAGGAATTCTGCAGAAGTGGTGCAAGGAAAAAAAAAAAAAAAGACTCCAGCATTTTCAAATAGCCTGTGTGTTTATGACTTTTTATCAACCATTACTCTAAAGCTGCAGTGTTACACTAGATTACATAGGGATGAGAGCATTTTTTAAAAGACCAAAACTAAATACATAGACTGTAGAACATACACATGCAATCCTGTACAGCGTCTCAGGCACAGTTCTGTAACCAAGGTAGTATTGTGTATTTAGGTTCATTAATATTGTTTTGTGCTGGCAGCTCAGCATACCAATGTGAAAAGCTGTTTGTTTGTGGGTTTTTTTTCTGTATTCAAAGGCAAGGCAGTACAGTCAAACCCCAGTACTGTAGGGCAGGAAAGGCTTTGGACTGAAAGCCATATACACCTCTACATATTTGCATTCATGGACTAATTCTTGGCAGATACTACCACGGGATGGTAGAAGCCACCCAGCATGGAATGAGATGCTGCTCTACAAACTTTTGTAAAGAAAGCAAGTGATGACAGATTCCTACCCCTATAAGATTCATCACCACGTGGTGATAAAGAAGGGCTATAAACGATGGTTGCAAATATGTCTCCTTAATTCTTGGTCAGCGATAATGTGTATTGTGGAGGAGAAGAATGAAGGAGAGATGCGTCAAGACTAAGATGAGATAAATACCTGTTGTCATAAAATGTTAAGAGTCACATTTTAAGTAAGTATTGCTACTAGGTTTTACACAACCAAAGCTACTGTATGATTGTAATCTTGCCAAACTGTAATGGATATATAAATGAACCTGAGGTATATGCAATAATATCCAGTTGTGCTAGTTATCAGCTGCTATAACCAAGTGGCTGGTTCATTTGGTTAATGCTGTCTATGGCCTTTAATCTTGGTGGTTATTTTGTGTTTTTTATTTTGCAAAAAAAAGTCAATAAAACTGTTTAGTTACAAATTGTCTCCCAGCTCTTTAAAGAAGCTTCTTAAATTTTGCATTTGCATACTTGCATGGCATATTGGGATTTATGGTTGGGAATGTCACAAGGAAATCCTACAGCGTTTGGATGTGATGGTAGAAGGTTGATGCTTGTCACATACTGTTAAACTGCATAGCAAAAAAATCTCTTGCCACTTTTCCCCGTGGTTTCTGATATTTAATTACCACTGTATTACCCAAGGGACATGAATCTAATTAGTCATGACAGACGCAGGGAGGAAAAATGCAGGTAAACAGCAGGAAGTCCATGAGGTTTTTGGTATGCTCTAAATTTGGTACAGACACTCTTTTCCCTGTTTTCTCACTGCCCGAGTTGTCAACCATTAAACAGAATCTCTCATTACCTGTTAGTGGACTCTCAGCAACTACCTCCCTGAATATAGGTTGTTTAGTTGATTGATAGAGGTAGAAAGTTGGTGCTTTTCTAGAGGATTTTTGCAAGATGTCATACAAAGAGTGCCATGTTTGTGATCTTTTTTAAAGCTCTTAAGCAATGCCAAGGACACTGCAAGTAAGTACATTCAGCACACAGTGTACATTTTTTTTAACATGCTGATTTATGAGAATGTTACATAACCTTTATTTTTGGAAGCAAAATTTTATTTCTGTGCTCTTACCGTTAGAAAAGGTAATGGTCTCAACAAAAAAAGTGGAGACATTAGATGTAAAAATGTTTCTCGTGATTGATTATGGTAAAACCAGTAGCATGGAAGGAAGGAGCAAATCAGAAGCATTGCTCTTCAGGGCAGTCTTTAAAGTTTTAAATATTATGACCATTTAGAAAGAGTTGTATGTCCTTTGTTTCTGGAGAGTCTCATTCAGCTATTTTCCTAAAAACTGTTTTTCTATTTGTTATTTAAGACAGAATTTCTGCGAGCAAGTTCCTCTGCATCACAACACAAACCAGTTTTCTGTGGCTTACCACCCACAAATAGCACACCAAAGCCAGAAATAGAAGATGGGATTGGCCATTTTGTGTTTTCTAAAATGGGATTGGCCAGACTTCAGCCCCAACTTAGTAATTTCATTCACTGAAGACCTACTCATCTCTGTCCTTTAGTCAGATCAGGCCTCAAAGTATGGAAAGGTAAGCTACATAGTTCTAAATAGTGGGTATATTAAGAAGAGTTGCCCAGGAGAAGAGACTAATCCAGACATCCAAGGGCAAGAAAGAGGATGTAGGAGACTACAGGCCGGTCAGCCTTACCTCCATCCCTGGAAAGGTTATGGAACAGCTCATCCTGGAATAGGCTGCCCAGAGAGGTTGTGGAGTCTCCTTCTCTGGAGATATTCAAAACCTGCCTGGATGCATTCCTGTCCAGCCTGCTCCAGGTGAACCTGGATTGGACCAGATGATCTCTAAAGGTCCCTTACAATTCTGTGATTCCCTACTGAGCGCTGAAAGCAGGGTTGTAACAAAGCAAGTAAGGCAAGAGCAGCACAGTGCTTTACTACCCTAATTCTTCAGCAAATGGCCCACAGATATCCCTCAAGAATAAGTTACAACCTAGAAGTGCTTGATTAGTAAAATCAGGGAGTTTTTCCATGTTCCATTAACAAGAACCAGGAGATCAGCTGAAAGGCATCTTGGAAATCCTATTCTGGGGACCAGGTCTTCCATCTTCTGTACAAAGAGGTTCAGGTAAAGATCTAATGTACTAAATGGGATTAATTTTGATACTTAAACTCCAGGATGGTGAAATATTTCAGTTCTTCCAGATTTAAGATTACAGTCTCGTGAAGAGATTTGCTTTGTCAGGTGAAAATACAGTTATGTCCCTACTCTGTCCCTTTTTTTCTAGATCACAGTCTTTATACTCTTGTGACTGGATAGGCCAGCATTTATTTACTCTGGGTTGGAATCCAATGTATGTACTATGTAGTGAGGTGTCTTTAAGGTATCTGCTTGCCACTCCTGCGTCCTGGCAGATTTTTGGTCTAGTAAAGTGATCTAACAGCATTTGCATGAGTCTACTTCTCCTGCAGGCAAAATTCCTGTTGAAATGGATGTGATACCCCCCCACGCACACACTCTGGGCTTTGAGGTGACACTTAATGAATTTACACATTATCGCTTGCTTGTGTTCGAATCTGCTAACAGAAGTTTTCTCTGTACTGCGTGCAGGTTAAGATAGTGTGTTAGCAGCAATAATCCCCATCCCGCAGGCTCTACAATAGGATAATTCATCCTCAGTTAACATATGCCTTTGCCTTTAGCTAAGAGAATATAACCCGTGTCAGGGATTCACTTTGCACCAGCAGCCAGAGTAGTGAGACTATGTATATTTATACATGCAAACTAAATCCCACACTGCTGCTTACATAAAAATCTTGATTTCTGGTAGAAATATGAAAAGCTTTTGGATCAAGGCTGCAGGAGACTAAGAAGAAAATTTGAACATCAGAGGATTCAAGAATGATTATGCTAATGTATCCCAGCTCTAGAGAAAGTCAAACTGAGATAAAGATATGATTCAGAGAGAGCAGTTAGCATGGGACAACAGAATTGTAAAGGCTCCTTTATAATTGTTCAGCCTTATTATTTCATTTGTAAGCAGGCTGTATAGCTACAACATCCCACTGCGCTGCTCTGCAGCAATTTATGTTCTCATCATGCAAGTCCTGCATCCCCGCTCCACAGGGTGGGGGGACACAGGTTACTATGAAAACATTATGTTGCTGATTCTTCTTAAGTCCTTCCCTGCATAGCACTGATACCCCACAATCTGTCCTTTGGCCTGCAGAGGTGCCCAGTACCACCTGCTGAACATGGTTGTATCTATTTTTGTCTTATGTTGAAGGATATTCCAAAACAGCAAGGACCCTATCCCAACATATGAAGGATCTCCAGCCAGTGTCCTTCACTGGGACAGCACATCGTGGAAGAACAAAACTCTGGCAGCCAGGTGTTGGTTTGTTTAGGAATTTCAAGATAAAAAAAAATGTAAAGCAAACAAAAAACCACTCAAAGTCAGAGACCAAGTCACAGAGCATACAGGGACCAGCTGCATGACAGCCTGGAGAGCAATATTTCAGGTACCATTTGAAGATACTAAACGGGGAAGGGATAGATTCCTTTTAGATAGTAGCTCTGGTTTTCAGCTTTAAAGAAAAACAGCCTTCATCATTGGATAAAATCAGCAAGCTGGGTGCCATCCTTCCATATTGCGCAGGTCTGAGCAGCCACACTGGGGACTGTCTCCTCTCCCACTCCATTCTGGCTGCTCTGAAGTTTTAGATAAGCAGCCAGGTAATGACACTTCACAGGGAGGATTTTCCTAAGACTTTTTTTTTTTTTTGCCTTTAACATTTTTTAAAAAGGAATCTTTATTCCTCTTGGGGATTAATATTTTTTTAAGTTATGGCTGTATAATAAAGATTACATGGTCATTCCAGGATTAGTGCTGAGTAGTCAAATTATCCTCACAGGTTAAAAAAAAAACAACACAAAACAAAATTAACAGTAGTTTAAGAGCATATGATTAAATTTGCATCTTAGTCATTAAATCTAAGCTGGTCATTGTGACCAGATTGTGATCAGATGTGATTTTCCCCATCTCCCAGCTATTATAAATATTAGTTGTGCACTACATATTACAAAGAAATTTCTTTCAGATTTCTCTCCTGGGTCCTCAATTAGACTTACAGCCTCCTTCTCAAGTTTTGTGGATCCCTCTGCTGATTATACCACATCTAGATTTTCAATTGTACAATGTCTAGGGTTAATTTTTAAATAATTAACAGATCTCATCATGTGATGAAAGTTTGTTAGATGACGATGCCTTTTCCCCCCAAGCAGTGTAAAGAAAAGGGGTTTCTTAGGAGCCTCTGGGGACTCTCTGGGAGTCTCTGAGCCCAGCAGAGTCTGCAGGAAGAGCTGCACTGGCTTCCAGGGGATGTGATTGAGTGTCACTAATCCTGTGGTCTGTAAGACATCTGACAGCACTCTAAAACAATCATCTTAATCAAGTGTAAGTACTCACGCACTACTCATCTTCAGAGATTAAGATTTGCTTCTTCTTTGTAGCTGTCCCAGGGGGACACAGAGCTTTTCCTGCCCCCATCAGGCTGGTCTGCAGAGGCAGGTCCTCCCCAGCTTTGCTCCCCCTTCATTTTGGCTGGCCAAGGGCAGTTTGAGTACACTTGTGAAGTACACTGAAGTGATTTCTGGCCTACAGGACAGAGTGCATCTCTCTGGCAGGTGCTGCAGTCAGTGGAGGGCTGCAGTTCCCACAGCTGCACAGCCTTGCCTTTCCCAGGTTTCCAAGGCTAGAAAAGGAACAGTGGTAATGAGCTGTAGAGACTGATGTCTGTATTTAATGGGGCTTTTTATCTGCTCAGAGGGGTCTGTTTGGTTGTTTGCTGTAGTCACAGCAAGGTTTGTTTTGTGGAAGCTAATTTGTTAAGAAGGTGGGAGGAATAAGACATAAAAATGACTACATCAAAAGATAACTGGGTGATTATCAAAAGGTAATTGGGTAATTAAATTAAAGACTTGCTTTCTTTTCTTCTTAGACTTCTCCAGTATGTCTGGAGGTGAAGAGGGGACTGAAGGTCAGTTCAGGGGTTACTAGGCAGAATTTTCCAAACTCTTAATAGAACTGATTGCTCCTCCATTGCTGAACAAAGGGGCAAGAAGATTGGTGCCTCAGCGTTTGCAAGAAACCATGAAATGATTCAACTTCAATCTTTTCTACTACCTCTTGGTTAGACACTCCAATAGGTGTTGGTGGTCTGAGCTTGCTGTAGGACTCCAGGAAGGGTTCTGTGGCCTGCCCTGAGTGGTGGTACATGGAACACGTGTGCCACGCACCTGTAAAGAGACAGGAACTTGCTGCAACTATTGGGGCAGCACTTGGTGACCTTGCTGTTCTCTTCTAGCTCCTTGGCTTTTGTTTTTCTCTAGGAAAAAAATACCAAGGAGACATTCCTCACCCTCCCAGTCCACTAACACAGGGTGAGACTTAGACTGGGGAGGTGACTTCCTAGTTCTTTCTTCTACATTGTCCCCTCAGGCTTCAAAAGCTTGCCTCCTTAAACCTGGGTATACAGACACCAAAGAGAAATCCAGCAGTTCTGCCCATTGCACTTCTGTTCCTTCTAAGCTCTTTTTTAGTCCTTGTCAGCTAGGATGTCCACAGAGAGCAGCTGAGCTGCAGAACTTGCCACATGACTGGGGATGTGAAGAGCTTGCATGAGTTCACAGATAACCCAGAAAGGTTCATGGATGAGAAGTTTCCTGGGAGCTAATAAATACATAGAAAGCATGCCCAACTGAGCAATTTCTAAAGTCAAACAAATAGCTGGGAGTTTTCAGGAGATGTATCACTAAATGGTCATGCTGTTCTTTGTTTCTCTGGGCATCAGGTTTTGGCTGCTGTCAGAGAGAGCATAAGGGACAGATGAATCCACAAGAGTCTGTAACTACTCTAGCACACCTTACATCTTCTGGATGTTTATCCAAAAGCTGTACCATTCTGGCTCTGGATTGTTATCTTTATTTTGCAGCAGAGTTGAAACAGAAGTGGTTTTGCCAGGGTTATGCAAATGTTCGAGACCTGCCCCTGATCTCTCTCCTTCAGGTGCACAACTAATGATAATCAATTCTTGAATGGGCTGTCAGGTTCCTGTACAAGCTACAGGTTCAACTAATTTGCTCTTTCACCATTTCATCCACTGCTATTTTCTCTCAGGGATCCATCAGTGTAAGACAGATTCTCTTTGAATTCCCTTTTGTCCTAAATTGTAATACCTAGGGAGAAAAATGCAGCCACAACATTTTCCTCTTGTCCCTTCAGTAGTCAACTACACTGTCATCTTCTGATTTGGCAGCATTTGAGTGAAGCACTAATCAAGTCAAAACCATTTGATATGGGCACTTGACATTTCATGAGCATCCTCATTCTTTGATACAGGCTATAATTGGGCACAGGGAGGGCAGGCTGGCACAATCACTCTATTTGTGTTGTCTGCACATTGGTAGGAAGTGGCATTCTCTAGGAGACCAGAAGGCTTTTCAGGAAGGGTTAGTCCTTCTAGCCTGCTAAGAAAGCTGGCGTCTGTATTACATTAAGGGCTGTGTTGAGCCTGGGGGACAGGGGGAATTGGAGAAGCCCAAACTCAAAGAAGGTGGAAAGGCTGTCACGGAATAACTAAGCACTCCCATAGTATGAGAGCTGAATGGCATCAAATGAAAGTAGCACATGGCAGGTTCATAACCAAGAGCATCTCTCCACACCAGTGCTATTTGAACTGCAAAATTTCTTGCCAGACAGCACAGGCTAGAAGCTCACACAGATCCCGAAAGAAACCTTTGGGGAGGAAAGCTGTCCAACACAAGATCATCATCACCTCTGCTTCAGGGACTTAAGCGCAAGGCACTGAAAGTTGAGAGTATACCACAAAATACCATTTCATGGTTACATTTGCTTTGTTTCCCAGAGCATCTGCTGTTGGCCACTGTCAGAGGCAGGACTGGGGATTAAGCAGAGCTTTGGTGATCTGCTTGCGGCTGTTCCTGTGACCCTCATTAAGGACACTCCTACTTCATTGCAGAAATACCCAAGCCTGCTCTTTCTCTCCCTGTGCTGTGGGCAGAGTCCCTTACATTTAAACAGGTTGGTCTTCTATCTGGTGTCAATTCAAGAGCTCATCACTTATCTGTTGGCAAGTACAGGCTCAGCCCAAGAAGTGGGAGGAAAGAAAGCAGAGGAATTCATCTTTCATCCATTCATGGAAGATTATAGCGTTCCAGTGTTGTTCTGTGCAAAGGATTAGTCTTTTAAAAGAGGCCAGATGCAAAACAGAAGCTCCCTGGAGCACGGGAGTCAGACCTAGGTACCAGTTCCTGGGATTAAGATAGACTAGTCCTTCCCAATATATTTAATGGTGAAATCTGGCCTCATGGTCTACAGCACACACTGGTCATTGTTCTGGATGATGCTAAATCATGTGAGAATACTGTCCTGGTTTGAGTAGAGGTGGGGGAGAGCATCTGTCGTTCATTTCAGTGGCCAGTCCGGCCCAAATGATAACAAATACACAGAACGAATACAGTGTCTGTCGGGGATTTTAAAGCATCTTGAACCATTTCGCCCTAACCAAGTACCTAAGTAACACGTTAGGTTCAGCTCTTTGTGTTGTGATCCCTGGAGTCACCTATGCTGCCCTGCTCTTTAGGAGGCCCTTTTGCCTGTCCAGAGTCAATCAGTTTCCAGTTCTGGAGTTGCACAGTAGCATATTTAAAAAATAAAAATAAAAAAATCACTTTGGTGTGAGCAGTGATAGTAGGGAGATATGTCTTAGCTTAAGTGTAGCCATCAGCCTGTTGCTGATTGTAGAGAGCCAAGCTAAATATTGTGTCCTGGCACCACTTCTGCCTACCCTCTTTGTCTTGCTTCTTACTCACTTTGCTTATTTTCACATACAAGCTGACGAAGTACTGTCACTTAGTGTGATACACATTTCTTCTATTGCACGGGGAATAATCTTTCATTATTACAAGCTTTTTCAATTTTCTTAAGGCCTTTTACCACTTTGCCAGTGTAGCATAATTTATTTTGTTGAGTAGTTTACACATTAAAGTGTGTGAAGTTGTATTTATATGTCTCTGATGAGTTCTTTGCTGGCTAGTGGATCAGTGTTCTACGCTTTTTTTTTTTCCTTTTTTTTTTTTAATTGTAGCTCTCTGCTTTCACAGTGCAATTTTTCACCTAAAAATGAGGCTTCAAACCTGCTGACTTCTGCCACCTCACACCAGTTCAATCACCAGTTCAATTCTCAGCTCCAGATAGACAGTGCAGGGCCTGGCACCCTCCCTGCAGCAGGAGCTTCTCACTTCTGTCCAGAGCAGCTGAGGACCCTTCCAACAGCAAACTGCAACTGTTCCTCTGAGTTGCTGTCCTTTGGTTTTCTGGCTCCATGCCCTTAGTTTAAATTACATATTTTTATCCATATATTTTATTTATAGTTTAAAAAAACTTAGGTTCTATCTACTGTTACCTTTAAAATTGAAATAGCTCTTTCCTCCCTGTACATCCTCCTCCCTCTTGTTGCTTAAGCTTTTCTTAAGGTATGTAGCAAATTGTGGGCATTAAGTGTGATTAAAAATTACTGTGGATATACTCACATCAGAGTACAGGGAAACTTAACTCAGTTTTCTGAAAGTGCCTTTGGTGGTGGAGAGCTTGTGCAGGTAAGACAGAACATGGCACAGCCAGAGCCATCAGACACAAACCAGTCCTCACTATTGTGAAAAAAAAAGGGTCAACACATCCCTCCCAGGTACCAGATTGCAGTCACAGTACATCACTTCGCCTGCCACGAATGACTTTTGGGATACGCTCAGGTACAGCTGAGAACTATGTTTATGTAAGGCTGAGTATCAGGGGTTTTTTACTAGAGACCCAAACCTTAGGCAGGACACTTCTACTAGTCAATAGAGTAAACATTGAGTCTATTGGTACCAAGCTGTTTAACAAGAAATACAACTTTTTCCTAAAAATAGGTTCAGAGGATTTGAAGTTCTGGGAGAGTAGTGTCTTCTATCCTTGCCCTGCATCAGTGACACCCTGGTTTTCAAACTGGGCCCTTGGAAATCCTGCATGTACTTCACTGCCTTTTGGACTGGGAAAAAGGAAAATGGAAAGTAATATTTAGAAAAAGCTGAAGAGTAGATGGTAGGCAGCCCCAGAACCCAGGGCTGCTTGTTAGACACACAATCATCACCACAAGTGGATTCGCCTGTATTCACCTTAGCTGAGAAGGGCGTTTGCAAGCCTCATGCACACACACACAGAGCTCCTAGTCCTTCCTCTTGCACCATCACCCTCTGACCTCCAGCTGCAGGAAGGCACTGGAGGAGCTCGTTAGGCAGTACCACAGGTGAGCCCTTAAGACAACCTTTACACCATTCCCTTTGGATGTGTGCCAGCCACACAGATGGCTTCTTTTTTGGCTCTGCTTTCTGCTGAGTTGTACATATTAAAGGCTGCCTCCGATCAAATCTGCCTTCACGTAGCCAGCAAGAACATAGCTGTGTGGCTAGTTGCGAAAGAGCATCACGTTCCCTCATAAATATGAGGCTCAGTTCCTCTGTTTCAGGATGTTTTAGCCACCTGCTGAGAGTTTTGAAGGTTGCCAGGAGCAGAGGAAAGCGTCAAACAAAAAAATGCATTACAACATCTAAAAAGGGTAAATTAAAAGCTGAATGGTCTGTTGAAAGCCTGATTCAAGTGATAGGAGTGGCTGATCATTAACTTTTCTGTAGTAGATGAGGCTGTGCTATAAAAGCATATTAGTAAGATTAATTAATTTAGCACCGTAACACCACACTTAAGTGGGCGGATTACCCCACTGAATAGGGAAAAAGAAGATAAAAATACCCTGTGGAAGCTAATTGTAAGTACATCAGCTGCACAGAGAGCCCCACGCCTGTTTGTCCTCAATCATTGCATAAAGCTACAGCAGCAACGCTCTGTCTTTGAGCAAGGCATTTTTCCTTCTATTAGTGACCAGCGAGGATTCATGGTCAAGATGTCCCACACAGCAACTCACCCCTACAGTTGTTAGATGTTTTACTACTTGTTCCTTAATTAAACACCACCTCTTTTGTTAGCACAACAGTGTAGTATAACAGCAGGGAGCAGAGGATTGAGTCTAAAGATGACAGGAGCTTACAACCCTTTCCTTTCAAGAAGCGGCCTACAGTGTTACAAACTAGCACAAGGCGAACTCCAGTGAAACCAGGAAGAAAACCTTGAAGTCTCCAACACCAAAACAGGCCAGAGGAAGGTGTGAGGAACCCTCAGCTCAGTCTATGAGCAAACATACAGGTTAAACAAACACGGGCCTAAACTGCTAACAGCGTGCCACCACTGACTTCCCATGGGCTGGAAGCTTTCATACAAAGGGAGAAGGGTTCTGATGGAGCTTAGAAGCTAAAGATCTCATTTTCTCGCTTACACAACAGAAGAAAAATACCACTTTAAGGCAGGTAAGTGTGAAGCAGTTTACCTTTTGCTTCCTTCAGCTCTGAGTGCTCTTCCTCCTCACCTCCCTCAACGAGCTCTGAAGAGGCCCCTCAGCTGCTGCTTCAGGCTTTATAGGCTCCCTGTCCCCCAGCAGCCTTTGCAGCCTCTTCCTCCTCCCTCTCCCTTTATCTCAGTGGGCTTTCACCTGCTAGGAGACTGCATTTACCTCAGACACAGCATGGGGTTTGATTCTTGTTTCTTTCCACCTTTTTCTGCTGAAATTGCGTTCCGTTAAGCACAGCAATCCCTTCTTGATTTTATTGCGCAAGATAAAAAATTTTTAAGCTGATTTTGTAGCGGTGATCTATTCATAAGTTTTGACGCGCTCTTCTGTGAGGAGTTGTCTGCTACAGCCCTACGTAAAACTTCCAGCTTGGATCTCGAAGAGGGCCTCAAACAGGATCTTGAGGAAAAAAGGTAAGAAAATTCTGCTGACCAGAAAAGATAGTGGCGTTTGATCCTTTTCTCTCTGATGCTGCTTCTCCTTCAGTCTCCAGCTGAAGTTTTCCTCAGATTGTTCAAGTGTAGCCTTTTTATTATTGGTTCCATTAGGCAGCAAAGTGTGAGGAAACCGTGTGTTTCAATGTTACTGTCTTTTGCACAATAAAGGGAAAACAATCCATGGTTGTTCTGTGACCTGCTATACAGGTGACAGATTCACCACTTCCTTGGCAGATCATTTCCTTTGATGTTCTGTCTACCCATAGCATATATGCTGCATTAATTAACAGCCTATGACTTTGTAGGGTATACATGCGTGTGACTAAATATATGAAGAAAATATTAGGGACCTTCACCTGTTTGTGATGTGTTTGAGACCTCTGGAGCTATATGGTTTTTTTCAGCATGATGAAGCTCTCGGGGATGCTCTGTGCATCTGCTACATGGTCTAGGTGAACGTTCCTCATGCTGTAATTTTACCTGCTGTAGGGAAGATGAAAGTGATGAAAGTGATTGGTGGTTTATAAAACAGATCCATGGGGGTTTGTCTGGGTCTCTTCCCTTTGCCTGTGTTCCTGACGGCTCCTTTCTTGCCACAAGCAAGTGGGGTTTGCCAGTGGGCCAGCACAGGGCTGCTGTCGGACAGGAGACAGTCCTGGGTGGCAACTAGGAGGAGGAAGAGCGCTGGGGAGGCCAGACCCTGCATGAGGATGGGGGCAACTGAGCTAAGCCCCAAGCCCTCCTCTCTGGGCCCTTGCCAGAGGGCTAGTGCAGGGCCAGTGTGGTACCTGAGGTGCTTCACACGAGGCAGTTGCTGTGTCCTGCCAGCAGATCCAGGCTGACAAGCCAGAATCCAGTACAGCTGGTTATTATAATGGTGGAGCTTTTTGCCTTCCAGTCCCTCTGTGAGGCCTAGAGACTTTAAAATGAAACAAGAAGCTTTTAAATGAGAGCAGAAGCGCTGATAATCCAATGTAGCCATAGGACATTAAGCCTACAGTATTGATGTCTCAGTTTGGCTCTTGTAACTGGTCAGAAAGTCTTACGGGGCCAATAGATGTCACATAGCTCATAATTTTATACCCAGAAATTATTAAAATAATTATAATAAAGTAATAATAATAAACCTTCACTTACTTTTATGTCAAATCTTTCTGACGCTGACTGATTCCTCCACCTCACATCTAACTCCCGTAGCATGAACTGCTTCTGAATGAGTCCCAGGTTCTCATTCCACAGTCCCATAGGCAAAATCTAAAAAGCTGACTTTAACTCCTTAATAGAGAAAGGGCTTCTTGGGTCCTTATAAGAGATATCGCTGAACAGGAAGAGCTTTTCTTTGGAAGCCAACTTATTAAAATGGCAAAGTCGAGCACTGTCAAAATCATGGCAAATGCTGTGAGCCTGTCATTTTGAAATTGTAGGGGCAGATGGTGAGAAACTTTCCTGCTGGTCAGGGAACTTTCTGAAGGCTCAGTTACTTAGATCAGACTGACTTTTTTGTCATTTTTAATATTTTTTTTTGCTAATAGCTAAACTTGGATTACCTCCCGTTTGTCATAGGCTAAAAGCATATATCACCTAGTATGGGGCAGGTGCATCATGGTGATATCATGTCCCAGAATAACCTTTTTATTTGATTATGCCTTTGGTAAAGCAAGGAAGCCTGTGAGCTTATTCCTCATTCTGTGTTCCTCCTCAATTTAGCAAGCTGGAATTGAAGTGCAGTGGCGTGTTGGTTTGGTTTTTTCCCCCCCAAGAGACTTGAAGCAACAGAATACTTTCAGGACAAGGGGTTAAGAGCTAGACAATGAGGCAGTCCTGTTCAGACACAAGGAGTGACTGGAAGAATAACCATTGCTGAATGTGGGCTGGCTACTGAACTGACTTGAACATGCCAATAGCATGATTTGTGGCCCTTCAGAATTTTGGGGGTTTGGTTTTGTTTATGCGACTGCTGCTGAAGAAGCTTTCCTTTCCCTGGTATTTTAAAGACATGTGTTGTGACCTGTCACTTGCTAGATTTGTTTGATGTGAAATTTGAGTCTGGCTGTGGAAAAGTGCACTGCAGGAATGTGTTTATTTTGTTCTCTGCTGGAGGTAACACTGAACAGCCTAGTTTCTAGTTTTGTTCAAGTTTCAGCTCAGATTTGTGTTGTAAATGTAATAATCACATTTTAGGAGGAAAATTGGCACGTGTGGTCTGCAAATAGGAGGCCCAGGACCTGCAACTTTGCTTTTGTTCCCCCAGACTGTGGCTTTCCCCAGGCAAACAGCCATACGTTGCATGAAGCTCATTGCAAAAATGGTCCTAAAAACACCAAAGCTCAAATTCACAGCTAATGTAAATCTTCCTTAGAGGCTAAGGGCCTTCTCTGAAACACATCTACTGAGACTGGTGGCTTCGTCTGCTGGGAGATACTCTCCAGATTTCAAATACCAAATGGATTTTCAGTCCATTTACTCCTATCCTAAGAACTAAAGAAATCAAATCAAACAATGGAACCAAAGCAACAACATTTTTAGTGCTGCTTGGTTGCAGAGAGATTGCAAAACAGAATCTTTTGCTTTGCAAGCGCTCTCTCTGTTTAAAATAACTTGTAGATACATGTAGGGAATAATCTCAATTCCTTTCTGTTCAAATGACAATATAGAGGTGTTGAGGGCTAATTGGTATTTGTTCAAAGCTTGAAGATGGGGAAACCTGGACAAGCACTGCTTTTTTATTATCCATAAACTTGCCTTTTTCTAAGTCAGGACTGTTCTTAACTAAGGAAGTATTTTCAAACTGTGTGGTGTGTGTTATATGAGAAAGTTATATATAGAAATTTACACCTATATAAAATGTGTTTTAATTGTTGCAGACCATAATGTCAGAGCTAAAGTTTATTCTTCTTACTAACACGAGGGCAAATTGAATTCTACCTTATTTCTCTCATTTTCCTGCTTTGCTTTGAAGAGACCAGACTAATTTTTATTGTGCATGGCAGGAGCAGTCAAAGACTCTAATTTAATTAGGATACATCTAATCATTTCCTAAGGAAAGAAAAAAAAAAAAGGCATCCTCCGTAGACTTTTTTTACCTGTAATCTTTCGGTAAGAAGCTGAGTGATGTCTTGAGCTTCCCAAGCTGCAAGGCTTAGCATTCCTGTTGGAAAGGAGCACAGCCCAGCTTGTGGTCTGAGGTTTTGAAGATGAACAGTAAGAGCTAAATCATACAGTCAATCTTTGGCAGGGCTTCCATTAGTTGAAGAATGATGTATGGTAACTCTCTATGTTAACCCAATAACAGATTTTACTAAAGACTTTCTTTCTACTCAATCGTTGTCCTTAGAATGTATGTTACTTGTGGAGATGCGTGTGTTATGTGTTGTTTTACATCTCTTTCACTGAAAAAAGCCCCATTAGGAAGAGCATTAGTATTTTTCCACTTGCCAGAACAAGTACTTTGACAGGGCCACATGTCATAAGAGAGGACGCCTGCTGTATGTTTATACTCTTTGACCATGTATAAAATGCATTTGTACCCAGAGCAGATTATGTGCACTTGAATGAGAATCGGGAAACAATTAGTGTATTTTTCCATTCTCAAGGGTAACTATCAAAGTACACCTTCCACACGTTAGCACCTGCATTTCTGCCTCAAGCAGCTCAGTGACCAGGATTATTAAGTGTAAACTTATATTAGTTATGTATCTGTACATCATTACGTAAATTGATAGAGGAAAAAACCCTAATACTTCATACACCAGCACTGGAGTGAATTTTGCCAGGCGTGTGACCATATAATCCCTCGCCTCAGAGCAGATTGAGTCATCCGGGAAGTATTTTACATTGGTTTGCTTTTAAACAAAAGCTTTTGCATTTAGGAGAACATCATATCAACAAATAAAAGCAAGACTTTATATTTAGTCAGTACTGAGGACCAAATTCTCAACTGTTACAAACTTGAGGTTTTTGTTGTTTTTTTTTTAAGCTAGCCAAGCTTTTGGAAAGTACTTAGAAAATGACAGACTTCAAAACAAAAAGAGAGACACAATTTTGCACACACATATCAAGTACGGAATGGGAAATGCAGAGATTAAGCATGCAGACTTCAAAAAAATCCACTGCAAAACTGGCCACTGTGGACAAGAGGTAGGGACTTGTGAGACTGATTATGAGCCTGGTGCAGTTCAACTATATTGACTGGCACGTCTATAATACTTGCTTTATTAAGCATAGTCATTCTGATCATTAATTTCAGCATGAAATAGGCTAACACACAAAGGCCTCTGTAAAACTAAGTGATTCTTCACTAAAGAAAGAAATCAGTATGTCAGTATGGTACAGGACATCTTTGAAGTTAGCAAAATTTAACTGCCCAGATGTTTCATGAAAGGCTTTCAATTCAGATAGTATTTTCAGCCTGGCTGCCTACCAGAAAATAAATACCCTTCAATTTTTCATGGAGCCAGGAGAGTCTGATAGAGTTTTTTTCCTCTTCCCTGCCCCCCTGCAGTAGTTGTGAGTACCGAGGTGCCAGAGTGACACCTCGTGGTGAAGAGGGAGCAAAACTAAGAAACTTTAGGAATAATAAAAGATTATTTTTATACTAAATACATATCAGGACTTTACTACATCTTGTCATAGTTCATCTAAAATAATGTTTCCTACACCACCATTGTTTTTATTTTCATACGTTTATGTATTAAGCCCAAAATACTAAGGAAGAAAATAAAAATCTATTCATTACTGATCCAGGGAAAAGTACCACACTTCTGCAATGAGATTAAAAAAAAAACAAAACACAACATACTTCCCCAAAGTCTTTTAAATTTTATTTTACTATTAAAACCATTATTATCTCAGACAACTTTCAAGAAAGACTTTCCCATAAATCTTTTTCTTTTTTTTTCCCTTATGGGAAAATAAAAGAGTTTAAGCATTCCCACCTACACCAATTTTGTGTTCTACACTGTTTCCCTTCTTCCTTTTGTCCTTTTGCCTGTCAGCAAAGGATGCTGAGTAAGTGTTAACTTTCCAGCAAGTCAGTAGTGCTGGTACATCTCAGGATGAGATGCTGCTCTGGGTGAGGTAATTCACAGAAGCTGTAACTCCTCATCCTCAGATTATAGTTTTAAAATAAAATCAAGACAAACTTAATAGAAGAGAGCCCCTCCTCCTTTGCAGACAGTGAGTTAAAAGATGTTTCAGAAACCCGTGCCTACTTTAGGGTGGAGGGACAGGTGTCAGGCACATTTTTAGTACAAAGTGTATATTCAGAGCCCAGAGCAAACATAGTTCAGCAAACAGCTGTGAAATATTTACACTGCTGTCCACAGTTTACACAGCAAGGAGTTGAAGTGGAGCGTAGAAGCTCAGGGACTTGCTCACACTGAGTGATAAGTGACTGTTCTGAGATAACACAAAGAAGGTCAAGATCCTGTGGGAAGCAACCAAAGATGACCCATGAAGAGGGACACTAAGAGACTTAGTATTTTCCCTGCTTTCCGTCAAGTAGTCAAATCCTTTCTGATCCCTTCAGGTGTCTGAAGACCTGCTAGGTCACAGCATTAAGCTGTTCACAGTATGATCCATTAAGAGAGCCTATAGGGTGAAGAGGACTGACCTTTCCTTTTATCCCCCCATGCCACCAATTGGGAGCATTTTAGAGACTGAGCTCTCCTCTGACATTAATGAGTCAAGATGGGACATTCTTAGGTATTAGATAACTCTCCTCATTGTCTTTAGTCCCCATTGGAAGAAAGACAGGCAGAGCCAGCCCCTGGTTTGGTTATGATGTTCTTCCTCTGTCAAGGAAAATAGCCTTGAAAAAGGTCCCTCTCTGATGCCTCTTAAGTCAATAGACTCAGGTAGCAGAGGAGAAGAAAAATAGCACTGAAGGTCAGCTAGAGATAGAGGAAATAGCACTGAGGGCAAACTCTCTCATTATTTATTTTTTTAGGCAAAAATAACTTCTGAAACACCAACAGTTGGCAGGAAGAGTTGTAGTTAATGGGTCCAGTACAAAGAAAAGTAGTAGGTGCAGAGCAAACAAAAAACCAGGGAAGCTCCTTTAGCCTCCCTTGGATTAGAGAGGCCCGTGGGGTAGCAACTAGCTAAGCAAGTCTAAGCTGTCATGGGAAAAGCATGTTCCTCCAGGACTAAGGATCCATGCTAGAAGTTACCAAGATCATAGGTTTTGACTCTGTCACAGACATGTTGCCTTGCACATAGTGGGTATTTTGTGAGTTGTAGGCAGGATCTTTTAAAAATTAAATTCAATAGGTTATCACTTAAAACATCTTCCAGTGAAAATATCTTCCTAGACAAAAAACTCCAACAGTCTAGTCTAAACCCTACAGACATCATCAGAAAGGCCGTTACTAAATTCAAAGAACTGACTATAACTAACCATGTAACGCCATTATTTATCACTAAAGGCATAATACCTGTCATTTTAGCAACTAAGAGAGACCAGCTACCACTTCCAATTTTTCCATTAAAGGCAGGCAGCCACCTATACTGGATATATATGTTTGGGATCAGTCAATTAATCAGCAGCAGCAGCAATAAAGACTGCTATTGATTCAAACACAATGAAAATATATTGAAATAGCAGCAGACCACGTCGAAGTAAACTATGCCTGACAACAGAGGTGAACACCCAGTACCCTGCTGACATTTACATGTGAGGAGACAACACCTTATACAGGAATACATAGTGGGAACAAAACCAGGAGCCATTCCCTGAAATCAGCCATTGACACAGCAGATATAAACCAGAGCAGCTGGTGGTCAAAGCAATGGGAAATTTTTACATTACCCTATAAATTGATGCAGCTTGTCTGAAAATAAGGCAAGGAGCTTGATTGAGAATGAATAGTCAGGCTTAATGAGGTATGGCCTTTGTATCAGTGTTTCCTTATTCTCACTTAGTCTTTATAGAGCTGATGCAAATAGAAATCAAATAGAGCCAGCAGTCTTCACGCTGGTCTGTAGACATGGAGCAGGAAATACTGCTGTTCAAAACCAGCTCTTCAGAAGTAACCCCAGATACTGATACAGGAATGCTAGTAAGTTCAGTCATTTGCTGCAGCAGAGATTTTCTTGCTGCTTAAAAGTAATTTTAGGTGTAGCAAATGCAGCTGCAACCTTGCTGAATAGATTTTTTTTTTCTTGGAAGTGGTTTATGACTCCAGCAGGTACGTTTCCCATCTTACAGTCTTACACCTATCCTGTGCTTCAACAGGTGAAGTAGCAAAGGAGCACTTTGTAGTACATGTTCCAGAACAAACAGGAGGTTCCTTAACAGAGGAGGAGGGTGTTTGCCAGATCCTCTTTAGCAGTGTCACAATAACTTGACATCCCCTCCGTCCCGGAGAAGACTGATTATAGAGACACTGAAAACAGATCTACACCCAGCAGTGCAATGTCAGTCCTCTTCTAGTACCATAGGAATTGGATCAGACGTGCATTTACCGGCTGCTGCGGGACTCTCCCCAGGCAGTACCTATTCAGCCCCTAAAAGCCTGGTACCTCCCTGAGCTGCTCTCTTGATTTAGTTAACAGCAGCTTTAGTCTTCAGTCAGAAACCAACTTATGCATAAGGGACATTTTTCAACTTTAATTGTTCAGAGGTGCGCGGAGTTTTCCTTCATTTAATAAGATTTTTTTTTTAATCATTAACCTCCTTCCTTTTGTCACATACATCATTACCTTTACCTTATTCCCTTTGGCACTAACACTGTATGCAGTGTAAAGCAGCAGATAACAGTCTCATTTCCTGGCAAATAGCGTGGTGTTCCAGCAGACTCACCTTTGCCAGTCACAGCAAATACACTCTTCTGGTTCAAGTAACTGCAGTTGCATTAAGCGTTGAAGTTTTTTCCTTAGCAGCTCAAATTGAGAATAGTCCTTTCCTGGAACTAACAGATTGCCGCTAGTTTTAACTTGGGTTAGGACAGACATTTAACACAGTTCTACAATGCCTAAGGTGGATATTATGAGAACTTCTAGGTGCAATTATAATCCACCTGTGAAGGACATGGATGGAGATTAGGAGATACCATGCTTAGTAGACCTGCTTTTTCAGAGCTGGGTAAGCAGATGAATTGTGAATGGGGGTCGCTTGTATTTTTCCCCTCTAAATTAAGTATTACCAGATGCCCTGGTAGAACCAACAGAGCGGGTTAGAAATAAGTCAGCTGCAACTTGCTGACCAGGCTCACAACAGTCATGTCAGACTTAGCCTTAAACAGAATCTGCTCCGGGCACAAGAAGTTAGCTGGTTAGAGCAGAGGTCAGCCCCTGCACCGCAGGTACCAGAGGCAACCCACAGACACATTTGGACAAGCAAAGTGCAAGGCTGGTGAACAAAAGCCAGGGCAGCTCAG
Source organism: Tringa tobata (assembly GCA_033628505.1). Taxonomy (NCBI): domain Eukaryota; kingdom Metazoa; phylum Chordata; class Aves; order Charadriiformes; family Scolopacidae; genus Tringa; species Tringa tobata. The sequence goes on from JAHREE010000128.1 coordinate 2,867,704, forward strand.
GAGGAGCAGCAGTTCCCAACTCAGCTCTAAGGAGGTTCTGTTCTCCAGAGGAAAAGAAACAAGTCTCTCCATGAGGTGCTTCTTGGCTCCCACTGACATTAAGTAGTGCTGTGTTTTTTCCCTGAATTAGAGATCAGTTCTCCTACACCTGACCCTGACAGCTGCACCAGCACATACAGAGATACAGATTTCTTTTTACACCAGGTTTTACAGTATTTATCCCATACAAGAATTTAGAAAGTGAAGTTCTTCCTTTTTTCTTTGTTCCCTGTAAAATATCTATTTTTAAGAGCCACTTATTTTAAAATCAGCAGATGGTAATACCATATTCTCCCTAAAATGAATTATGTCTGAGTGAAATAAAAGCAGCTGATCTCAATCTATAAGTATCTAGAAGGTGGTTGGCTATTTTGAAAAGAACAAAGCTTGCTAGCACCTGGAAACTTAAAAAAGCCAAACAACAAAACATGAAGCCCCTAATTTGATCCTGGGTAAAGTCCTATTCATGTATACACCAAACTTTTTCGTCTGCACTACTTTTTAATGGGATGAAGGACAAGCAAGTTGATAAAACAGTTCCCTGCGCTGTAGTACAGAACACATTACTGAGCAGCAGCCATAGCACTAGAGGTAATGCTGATTCAACATCATGGAACTTTATTTAAAAGTAGTCTGCTCTTGGTTGAAATAAAGTAATTCCTCCCCAGCTCTTACAACATTCAGAAGAAAGCTACTGNTGGTTGAAATAAAGTAATTCCTCCCCAGCTCTTACAACATTCAGAAGAAAGCTACTGCAGACTTGTAGAGCTTTTACAGATGCTCACTATCACTATAAAAGCCTGTAAAGGTAACTTTAAATTCAACATGATAACATTATTTACTAGTAATAACAGTAAGTGAGTTACTAAGTGTCCATTAAGTAACTTCATATTAGATCTACTGCAGGTATAGTTGGGGGGGGCAGGAAGGAGGGAAGGCACTTAATATATTGACTACTGGTCACTTCAGAAAAGGTATACCACTTTCTGGTTTCAGCTAATCATTCTCCATCTGCTGCTCTGGAACCTATGCTGGCTATTGCCTGGTATGTCCGTGTCCAACCATTATTTTGGTACAATGCAATTGTCTAAACATCCCAATAAAAATTATGGACCAGTGAAGCCCTGCCAAGCACTACAATGTCCTTGACTGAAGGACAACAGTAATGCAGTACCATAGCAATTCACTTCTCACAGTACATAGCTAAAGCACTATCGATAAACAGGGCTGCCAATTATTATCCACAGTGAAAGGCACCCTCAAGTTTTCACCGGTATAAAATGGAGTTTCAGATGGCCCAAACTTGAGCATCACAAACCCTCCACATACTATGCCTGGACAGCAGGGCAAGGTGTAGAGGATGTGTTTTTCCTCACTGTAAGTGGTGTGCATCATTGATAACTTTAATAGCTCTGTTCTGAAGTACAAAGTGAGTTATCTTTGGGTCTGATACTCACCACCTTATCTGACCCCAGACACTGACAGACAGTGTTATGTTCCTTTCTCCATCCTATTTGCCGGGAGTACTAGAATAGTTCATTCAGAGCTACAATGGTAGCTGTGTTACACCACTCACAACAGTGCCTGGGTAAACAAGAAAGATTGCAGACCTGTAGTGAATTATTGTTTAAAATAAAGCTTTCTTTTGGAAGTTTAGTATTGAAATCTTATAGTTAAGATAGGGTAAAGAGTTCACTATCACATGAAATGGAGATACACCAGTACTTAAGTGACAAAAATAGGACTTTTTTTTTGCTTGCAATACTGATAAAGTCCTGAGTTCACATAGCTGAAGTCTTCTCTGCACAAAGAACTTAAGTAAAAGTCTGTCTACTACAAAGAGGAAAAACTAAATGTTAAGATCCCCAGTATTTGCTTAAACAGATTAAATTCTGATTTTCAAAGCAGGTGCTGTTGGTTTTGGGGTTTTGTTTGTTTTTTTACCCTGGTGTAACCAGCTGGCACCAGCAATAGCATCCCCTGGCCTGTAAAGCTCATGTCAAGTTACTACAGTGAAAAGCAGATAAATGTGGTCCCTAGTTTAATTTGTCTTGACATTGCATACTGTCACTGATGTTAATAGAAAGGAGTCAACAAGAGCAATCTTATTCCCCTCTGCTTACAATTAAGAACTAACTTTCTGTGTAAGCAATTTCAAAGAAATCTCTCCTCCTTGTCTCTCCGCTACTAAATGATTGCATTAAGCTGACAGTATCCAGATACTTCTGGAGATTAAAACCTACCCTGCAGAGAACAATGCTAACTGTCTTTTACATCTTGCCCTTACTGCCATTTACATCTAAAAATGCTACTTGTTAACCAAAACTAGGTCTAATACTAAAGCTTCTGCTTTAATCATGAGAGAGCCTGTAGACATGTAGCACCTCAGTCTAGGATTGCAATTCCTAGAAGTCATGTTAAGTCACCATTTACTTGACTATTCCTATATGAAGACAGGCTAGTTTTCAAATTCAAGCATAATCTGGGAGGCTTTACATTTAATAAGAATCAGAGGAGAACTGTATTACTATTAACAGCTGGAAGGGCCCTATTAAGCAGCTACACATTGGTATAGAGAGAGTCCACATAAGATTTAAAATATCATACCTTAACCGGTCCATGAGCTGGAACTATGCCAATTCACAAGTTAACATGACCATATCTAGGTCAATTCTTGGGCCTTCAAGATAACAGAACAGCATATAGAGCAAGGACTTTTCCAAATGCTGATCCTCAAACTCTATTTAGCTTCAGTACTAAGCTGCAATTCTTCAGCTCAAAATATCTCATTTACACATCCTCTGGCACATTGACCACCATGCTCAAGTAAAATTTTAAACTGACATTATACTGAAACAACTCAAGCTTCAGAGGAAATTCCTATCGTATCTTCCTACCATATCAAGAACAGCAATTTAGTAGTTCAGGTTACTGGCGCTTTTTTTTTAAAAAAAGCAGTACCTTCCCAGCACATTCCAAAGACAGAGTCCTTTTGTAGAGCACCCCCAGAGTCTGGAAATAATTTCAGTCCTTCACTAGATTTAAAGCTTTATTTATAGAAAGTTCACTGCATTAATGGCAGCAATATTTGCATTGCATTTAAACTCAGCACTAATATGTTAATATTTACATTTAGATAACACTTAAACCAAAACAAACTAAACAGCCACAGTTTTAGAGCAGAAAGACAGACATACAAGTTACAGACAGACTTAATAGTAAAAGTAATCACAATTATTTCACTCTGGCTGGTTTAGTCCAAAGGTCTATTATTTCTTAATCAGATTAGCAGGAAGAGTGGATTTGTCCAAGTCATCAAAATATGGATGGTTCAAGGCCATTTTGCCAGAAATTCTTTTTGCAGGATCATAAATTAACATTTTCTGGAAGAAAAAGGAAACACATTTACTACTTATGAAATGGGAACTAAAATCATGTTAGATAGGTAGATATTTAACCACAGTAATAATCAAGTAACCATAAAGCTAAGTTTTCCCCTGTATTCCACGATTTCTCATAGAAGGAGAGGTCACTTCCACCTTCAAGTTGGTGGTAGGTCAGTAGTAATGCATAACATCCCAGAAAGTTGGAAAGTAAAGAAGCATTTTCCCATTCAATAACCAAGCCTAGGCATGTTTCAGGGTACTGTATGCACCCAACTAAATCCGGAACCAGGCATCACCAGGTATTGATTATTAGTCTCTCAACTAAGGGAAATTAATAAGATCTGGGAAGTTAAAGCCCCAAATGCTTACAATGACAAGTAGTCCTATGCTTGTTTTGTTAAGCTGATATTGAAGAAATTGATATCAAATCACTTTTACTCATCTTGGTGCAGCAGTTCACAGTTACAAATATACAAGTGATCTCTCAGTTACAGAATCTAAACAGGAGTATTATTCAAGCAGGTAGAACTGAAGAAACCCAGGGTTTGAAAACTTGAGTTTCTTTACAGTAAGTTACTTCATTTGAAGACCTCAATAATAATTTGATGAGAGCAAAGAGAGGGGATGCCATAGCCACTAAAATAGCCCCCAGAACTTTCTAGAACAGGCAAGAGATGTGTTTTGATAGCAATTTAAAAAAAAAAAACAAACACATCTACAGTTTATATCATATAGCCAGAGGGCAAAAAAAGAAAAGGAATGGATTATTTAGCAGTTTTCTACTTGACCTAGAACTAGCAAATTCTCTGCAAAGTCTTTTTGCTTTTATTTCTCCTTACTAAATGAAAGAACATTTCAAATTCAAGTAGAGTTCTACCAGTTGCTTCTCCTGCAATCCCCGCAACAAATTTGTCTTCTAGAAAAAAAAAGCTTAACCAGTATTACTTTGCCCAGTATTCAGTCTTGATATTTAACTATCTATGGACTTCATCCTACAGGGCGTCTTCCAAGTTGATTTAAATCACTGAATTTGCATTTATATTCACTTTTTGGCAGGAGTGCAGAGGCACTGTCTCTAGAATTAACCTTCTAAGTCCAATTTTGCCTCAAGTGACAGGTTCCCATTAGTTATATTCCAGAACAGCAGTATCCTATAGCTAATAGTGATACCAAAGGTTTTCTTAAAATTGACTCCGACGGAAAAAAGGAGAGTAAGTTTCTCTGGAAAAGGGATGCTGTGACATTGAAACTACAACACTTCAGCTGATAGATTAATTATTTCTTCTCTGAGCATCTGGAACATTTTTTCCTGAAACTTAGTGTCCAATAGACCAAAGCTTTTGATGATAGCCATTAAGTGCTTTGAAATGCTGGCCATGGAAGTCACTTAGCTAATGATGGTCTTAAGTTTAGAACCTCATTCAGGCAATTGGTCTTATCACAAAAATATGTAACCCCTTATCAAAGATAGCTATTTCACATACTACTTTCATCTGCAAGTCTACAGAAGGAGAAATTAACATTCATTGACAAATCAGAGCTTGTGCTCTAGAATGAAATATTTGGGTTTGTTGCCTTTAAAGTTACATTAATGCTTCAGGCTTAAGAGTGCCATAGGAAACATAAATAGATTCCAGATACCTAAGAATTCAGCCACATCACTGTCACTGGGTATTAATAGGAAGCTAAAATTTCAAAGTATATTAAGGCAAACTCTACAAGATTTTACAGCATTTAATGTGTTGAGATTAGTAGTGCATTAACACCATTTGAGGAACTAAGAATTTTTTTGCCTTTATTAGCAGCAGCCCAAAACATTGGTTTTACGCAAGGAAGCCACAACTAAGCTCAAGTGAGTACTTAGCAGGCCAGTTACATGACTATCAACGATATTCACTTACCTATTCAATTGATTTTAGTTTGTAAATACAAACAGTAACAATTTTACTTCACACTGATTTAATAATGGTGGTGTCAGCGGACACAGGAATTATTCCCAGCTGAAATCAGTTATCTCTGTAGAATACTGCTACAAGGTTCAAAGAGCTATTCAAAACAACTATGCTTAACAAGTGTTGTTCAGGTTGTGGCTCTGTTCTCACAAAGAAAAATTGTGGTCATTTGAGCTTCTTGGACAACACTGCTTCAGAGTATTTTGACATAGCCATATCAATATAGGTAAACTACTTTGTGACTGCTTAAAAACATGAGCCAGATATACAGGTAGCCACTGCACAAGGTTCCCCTTCTACCAAGATAGTTCTGAAGTGAAACTTATCTTAAGAGAGAAAGAGCACCCACCCAACACCCCCATAGGGAAGTTTGCACTGCATAAATGCAGCTTTAGGATAAGTCACCAAGGTACATTTGTATACTTAGGTGCATCTAAGATCACACCTAAGATGTGATCTAAAGTAGTCCACAGTGGCAGCACATGAGCTGGAAGAGCACTAAACAGAAAAGCCTCATGAAAATAAAATTTTGTAAAATAAAAGCTTAGTGTGGTAGTTCAACTGCATGCACACAGAACTACAGTAATCTCACACTAGGTACAAAATATACCTATTAAAAATTTGATCCACCACAGCCAAAAACAATTTAAAGACATTGAGACAGACAGTACAGACTGACTTAAACTGAGGCCCTGCTTTCACAGCTAATCAATAAACTCAGCTGTTTCCATCATTGTGTATTCAGTTAAGATCAGCATGAAAGCTTAATGAAGATAGGCCCACCAAGATTAATTCACATGCTACCATAAAAGAAAAACATTTCCAACTGGATCAGCAGCCATACAGCCACATCATAATTAGCACTGGCATCGGGAAGGTGACAGCTACAGTTTGTCAGCAGGAGCCTTCACTTACACTTGTTTGTAAAAGCTTGTCCTCACTTTCAAGTTATACCTGGCTTATTAGTATAAAAAAAGCTGAGGCATAATTGCATAATGAGAAGAAAAGTAGTCTAGTCATTTATTATTTATGAAAGAAGTGAATTAATGTCACACAAGGTGTCAGTTCTACAACAATCACAGCCCATACCACTGCTGATAGTTTGAAGACCTCCATATCCTCATTCTAACCAAGAGCAATTAGTATAGCCCTATGTATTCTAGATTATTTGAAACAACCTGTTCAGTTTCTTAGACAGCAGTTGAAGAAGGACTACTTACAGACAGCAGATCGAGTCCATCTTCATCTAAGTTTTTGACATGTGTTCCCAGGCTGCTAGGTTTCCATTTTGGGAATGTGTTTTTATAGTCTTGCAGGGATTCCACTTCAGGCCATACCTCATTGTTGGGGGTACCTAAAGCTCTGTGCAAGCACAAGTGAAATATTGAGCAGTTTAATCTGAAGTGTGTATGCACTACTGTGATTTTACTAAGTGCACAGCATCATTGTGCAGTGCTGCTCAAGGAGCAAGGAAAGGTTTATCCTCACATACCTGAAGATTCTGAAGAGCTGGTCAATCTCCGAGTCCCCATGGAAAAGTGGCTTTTTAGTTGCCAGCTCAGCAAATATGGTACCTATGCTCCATATATCTACAGGAGTAGAGTAACGAGCAGATCCTAGCAACACCTCTGGAGACCTGTACCACAGTGTCACTACCTATTGAACAAGGAAATTTTTTTTATAAGTTTATAGAACCAGATCCTCTAATTGACTGCAAGCACAGTGGCTCATTATTAAGAGCATTCACAGTTTTCATCAAACTAAGAACCAGCACTAGAAGTTTTAGAGAAAATACTAGTTTCTAACATCATTTACAGATAAGCTTATCAAACTCCTTGCAGTAGTTTCTACCGCAAGCAAAGCAGTTGCCTAAACTACTTCCCAAAAAGCAGGAAGCCTTTAGTACCAAGTCACTAAAACTCCAGTACTTTGTGAAGCAAAAACACCCTTATGAGACAGTGAGCAACAAGTTCTGGCCCATCTGATTCATTGCCAAGGTGATAGTGGGATTCATAAGGTGCTTTGGAACCTTCGAGTGAAACTACATTCAGGGAGATGGAATGCCATTCAGTAAAACAAAACCAAAATACGACTATTTGATACTGTTAGTTTATGATTTCAAAAGCTCCTTGATTCTTTTTTGGCTATTTCCTATTCAGTTATTACCAGGAAGCTAGTAAGCATTGTTCAAATCACCAAGAGGATGCTCCAACTCACTTCATGAGTGTACACCCGCACTGGAATTCCAAAGGCTCGAGCCAATCCAAAGTCTGCAAGTTTAATCACTCCCTTGTCATCTATTAAGAGATTCTGAGGTTTTAAGTCTCTGTGCAGAACTCTTCTTGAATGGCAGAAGACAATACCTTGCAAGATTTGATACAAGTAACTCTGCAGAAAGGATGAAGAGAGAAAAAAAAGGAGTAACCTTTAGTACAGTGCAACATAAAGCATTCCTTTACGTTAGCTCTCCCCATAGTAGCAGGATATGGAGATCCAAAGCATTGCAGATATTGAGTTAATATCAAAGCCACAAAAATTAGTTCTTTACTTAAACTTAGTTTAAGACAGTTTAATTTCAGTAATTAAAATAATTTGAAGTGGCATTTGAAAGCAAAACTCCCAGTCATCTTATTATCTACAGCTGCTGTTTTAACCACTGATTTCTCCTCAAGGAGTTAATTATACAGAAAATAAGAGCTGCCTGTAGCTTTGTAGGTCATCTTCTTCAGATTAATTTCTCTTGTATTAAGAAATTGATCTCATTACCTTAACACGTGAACGTTCCAAATATTGGCCAGGTGGAATACTATCCAAGTATTTCTTGAGATCCATGGAAAGGAATTCAAAGACAAGGTACAGTCTTGAGTCCTGCATAAGAACATCCTGAAGACTAAAAATTGAATATTCAATTAACTCAATTGCAAAACACATGGCCTCACAGTTACATTTCCCCTTTCAGCAGGGATACATGCTGACATTTCCAGCTTCCTGTTATGAAAGCCTTAAAAAGCTTTCAAAGATTAACAGACTTGGTGAGTTACACTGTCATCTGGAAAATCAAAGATATCTGAAATAGTGTCAGATTGAGATAGACACCTTATATGCTTCCTCTTAAAGTTATGTTCCCTCATGCCTAGTATCAGACAAAGGAAGTCTGAGGAAAAAATATTGTTGCTTTTAAAAAAAAAAACACTACCCAATAACTATAGCTGTTGGTGCATAGCTTCCATTTGAAGCTGGCTTATTACAACAGGGCCTTAATTACTAGGAGGGTTTAAGGGAATATTATAATAGGAACCTAGTGGACACAGCAGGATTTGCATAGATTAATAGTCTTTAATAGATTATTAAGGGTTCCTAAATCCAAGTATCCATACATTGAGACGCTACAGGGCTGGAACTTGGCCAGTTTTAAGGCATATTAGAGGAAGTATTTTCCTGCATGGAAGAGCAAGTAAATATTTTATGGGGAAGACAATAACTATGATCAATTCTAGATGTCAGGTAGTCACTGATGGAAGTTTTACTTCTAGTTCAGATGTGCCAGCTATGACAGCATCACAACACAACACATAAGCCTCTGCTACAAAACAGCAAGGACATGACTGGTGACAGAGGCTCACGTAAGAGCACTAAGGTCAAGTGATCTATTCCAAGGCAGCAAATAAAGTTCAAAGACTGACTAAAGTAACATCTTAAACTAGTTTTCATGAGGTACGCTGTCTCCATTCTGACAATAACCACATACATTACAAAATCAACAAAAATTTGTTAGATTCCTAGAAGCAGTATGAGGAAGTCTTAAAGGGACCTAGTGCCCTTCAAAGAGTTTAGCTAAATACCAGTTTACGCATACCAGACTATATTGGGATGATGCAGCTCTTTTAATAAAGAAATTTCCCGGATAGCAGTACACGGAACACCTTCCTCCTCACTTTCTAGGCGTATTTTCTTCATTGCAACCACTTGGCCTGTGGTTTTGTGCCGACCTTTATACACAACACCATAGGTACCTGAACAAAAAGACAGTGAAACACATATAGGAAATACCAGCTTCAGGTAGAGAAGTCATTGGAAATAAGAATTTCTAACACAGGCAAGAGTCCTTCCAATCAAGTATCTTTTGTTTAAGTTTATGCTTGATCATGATCTACTACTTAGTTTAACCATGTAATAGTTTGGTTGGCTTAAAACATGCCACCCATCGTTTGTTAGGACAGGGTACTTTGTAGCCTAGGTGTGAAACTTGAATATTTGGAAGATGTAGTTGTAAAAAAAACCAAAAACAACCTATTAGCATTTCAGGTTGACCAGCTTTCAGGCAAGATCACTGTATCTTTTCATCCTGAAGGGTTATGATTTTGCCATTGATACCTCATATTAAAAAGTTAAAGGTTTAGCTGTGAAAATAGGACTCCCTCTGCAATCAGAGACCTACCCATCCATTGGTCAGATCTATAGAAATACCTCTAGCACAATCCTCAGTGCAGGAGAGAGGGTAGTGCTGTGGGTCTCAGCAGAAGCTAAAATTGTAACCAGTAGTAAATCTCAAATCAATAATCTATTTTAATCATCAGTGTTCACAGAAGTAGAACCCTCAACAAATCAAGACAGCTTAAGTATTCTCTTTTCACGCTTCTTGAAGCATTAATCCCTCAGATTGAGTTCAAACAAACTAATTTCTTTCGGGAAGAAAGATTAATGCACAAGGTTTAAGTTACAAAGCTTTGCTGTAAGATCCAAGCCCATACATTTTTGCAATTACCTTAGAGAGCACCTTCTCAGAGTAACATACTGCAAATTTTCAAGTGTACATAAGGCTAAAACACACTGACTTGTACATTTAACATCAGTTGGATTTCCAGTGAAAGAGGGGTTGTGACTAACACCACATTGAAGCAATCTTCTTAGTGCCTTATAGTAAATTAATCATTGAAATTCACTTCTTAAGACATTTACAGTCTGCTCTTCCTCTTGACAAGGATAGTGACCAGATATAATCAGAGCAAAACAACCCACAAACCACTACCCCCTACCAGCAGCTCCCAGCAAATTAAGTATACCATGCAGTGCAACTTCAGGAGCAACTGGTACACCAGTTCGTATACAAAGGAATAGAGGAGCTTCCTAAATTAAAAAGCTGGTTTCAGGCCTCAGAACATATTTTACTGTCCTCTTGGAAGATCATTATACCGTTATCTATCAATATGAAGGCAGACACTTTTCAACACCAATCAGTTGTTTCAAATAGATCATGCCACCTTCAAAAGAAGGACAGTCTGAAAGCTTTTACATATAGAGATAATTACCACAGTTAACTAAAGGCTTATTTTGCTAGTTAATTGCATCTCAGTAGTTCCTGTAATAGCCAGAGTGCACAGAGCTTCTGTGACACTTGATAAGTCAAACCATGGAGCATCACAAGACTCATGGCTCTCTCTCTCTCTGTACTTACCTTCCCCAATCTTCTCTATTTTAGTGTAATCATCCATTTCTGTGGCTATCCCTGAAACGAACAGGAAAAGAAAACCATGAGGGTGAACAGTTGCTGTCCTGAATGCAGCCAAGTCACTGAAATTATGCCAGGTCTTTGGAAGGTAGTTTTGTCTGACATAATTAAGATGTGACACGGAACGATTACGGTTCTCCTTAACAAAAATGCAGGGTTTTATTCAGGGTTCAAACTAGAACGACTACAGCCTCAAGTACGATTAGGTGCCAACTCAAAGGAGAAGGATGCTTTTGTGAAGAAAGCTGCCCCAAGCAAGTGAAAAAACACACCCTACTCTTGAGTTTTATGTAGTTACTCACTAGCAGGAACCCTACCACCTAAAATCACAAGGGCTGATGTTAGCCACGCAGGGGAGCACCAGCCCCGTATCACTTGGCAAGCACACAGTGCAGTCTTCAGGGCTACGAGCCCAAGTACCTTCACGGGCACAAGGTCCTGGAAGGTGCCCCCCCACCCCCCTCCCCGGGTGGGACCGGCACTTGACACCTTCCACGCTGCCCTTGGCCTCCCTTATGGAGCGCTTTAACACCGGGCTCAGACGCGCTGCGAGGTAACGAGCGAGGCTGTGGCTACCTCGGGCTCCGGAG